>CADEBD010000315.1:969510-1569510 GCA_902825455.1 Arctia plantaginis | reverse complement strand
ATTTCTTACTCTCTCCAATCCAGCATATACATGCATATAAGCAATATCTCTTTCTTACTTCTTCCTATTTACCTTTCTTTTCAATATACTCCAAAAGTTTCCCATCTAATTCCTACATTGCCCGTTTGTAAGTCCCACTTGCTTATATAGTATACCCGCTATTAAGTTAGAGGGACTAAAATTAAAAAGATAAAGTCGGAGCGTTTAATGTTTAAAACAGTGTGATTTTTATGTCTGCAGCTAATCTATAAAAACTTGCTGGTTGGTCAATACCTCGTTAAAGAAATCATTTTTGAGACAGACAGAGATTCAGAATCTTTGTTTCGATTGCTTGTTATAAATTTGTATAGTATTTTCGTTATTATAATCATCTGTGCTTTTCAGATTTATTACGTGCGCAACCTGATAGTAAAGAAAAACCTCTGATGGAATCCATTGGTTTAAAAACTTCTGATAACTATATAGGTAAAAATAATTAATGGTAGTAAGTAGTAAAAATACAAAAAAAAACATGAATTAATAGTGAACCGAATAAAAAGTAGAAATTAGATCCACTATCTAGACCCTGGCTATACAGTACAATTATTATTATAAAACATACTATATTTTTCAGAAAATATTACTACTACAGCAAGCGCTGACAGAGTAAGAAGTTTTATACAAAATATGAATTATGATGAAGATTTGGATAAGACAACAGGTACATTTTTACATTTTATACTGCTTAATTACAATTTGATTAAAAAAAATGTGTGAATGAATGAACATTATACCACTTCTCGGTACACAGAGAAATGATAGGGACAGTTTCATACAATGAAAATATTTTTTTTACAGTTTTTTAATTAGTATTGTATCAATATTAGGTAGGTAAATAAGACACATGTTCGTTATTACGATATTTTTTTCTCAAATATCTGGGGCATGGTAGTGCCTCCGCCAAGACCTACCTTTTCTCGAATTGCTTCGTCGTTGTTTAAACCCAACTCGAGTCTGGATTTTACATATTGATTTCTAAAAAAACCCGATTTATCTTTACTTACTTACCCTTTACTACAACTACAACGGAACTTTTCAGAAAAAGACAGCAAATCAATCGCGATTGCTGCTAGGTTTTTAGCTAGTATTGTTAGAAGTCCATTTATAGATATGACAGATGGTGCTGAAAGCCACCAGTTATTTACAAGTGCTTATTATTTATTTCAGATACGCAAAATTTAAGTTCTTTAATCGACGAATGCAGCAGTAAATGTAGCTGCAGCTATAACTGCAGAAATATTTCTAACCAGGTGTCAACTTTACTAGATTCTGATAACGTGGGATATATGTGTTCAGGTAAAAGTTGCTGCAACAAATAAATATTTGTCCTTCAGAATGACTTTTAATATAAAGAATTTATATTGTGCAATCAAGCAGATCTTTTTAGGGCCGATACGAATCGCTCTTCTAAAACATTTGTAAGTTTATTACTAAATTAGTTTTAGGCTATCTTACTTCTGCACAAAAGACGAAATGATCCATCTTTCCCTTATAAAAAGAAATGTAACAAAATATAAACAGATAGAATAATCTAAAATATTTTCAGGCTCTGGTCACAGAAAGTCTATCGAGGAAGTCGAGAGAACCCACACTGAAATGAAAGCCGTTAATATGCAAACATCGAAACATAGTTCAGGTATTGACTTTATAATAAAAGTTAGAAAATCGCATGTTTCAAAAATTTATATCACAAATTTAGTTATAAATACCAACAATAGGGATAGATTGTTCGCAATGTGATTATAATTGAATTGATGTAGTTAAAGGTATACTAATTATAAAAGTAACATCGATTAAATTTGCATACTTGATTCTATTCTCGATTCTTCTGAAAGAAGAAATTTAGACGTTGTCAGAGCCGAAATTGCCTCGTCTAAAAAACAAGTATTTTCAGGATTAGATGTCATTTCACTAAACTATGCCGCCACAAACACGCCAACAGTAAACAATACAATTGTGAAAATAACCAAAGATACATGGACAGATGTTAACGATCAAGGTAACATAAATTTTCAAAAAAAAACTATTTAGAATCTTATGTATAATTTGGTGATATAAAATGTATATACCTAAATGTATAAAATGAGCCTGTGCTATGGTATTCTATATGTCTAAATACATATATGATAATATAATATCGATACGGCAGTCCAAATAAGTAACTATCTCAAAAAAGTAAGCATTCAAGAAAATATTATTTCTACACGCTGTACAAAGCTCTACGTACACTGCAGTGGATACCTGCACATATTGGATTGACTGAGATTGAGGCAGTTCACAGATTGGCTACAGAATCTCTCGTTGACTGTTTAGATTTTGCCATATTATTTTGATTTATTCCTACTGTGGTCAGAACATTTCGGTAAATAATCGCTAACTTAAGGTATTTGGTACGAAACCATTCAACCTACTATACTACATACCTTGATTGATCATGCTAATATGAGTAGGTCAGACATGGTCATGGCTCTTAGACTTCGTTCCTTACACATCCCACTAAACAGCTTCGCACATTTAATTGTCGATTCCCCCAACTACTCAATATGTAACAAAGTAGAAGATGTACATCATATTTAATGGAGTGTCTCCGGAACGAAGCTTACGACAAAATAATGTTCTCGGTGAAAGCGAGAACTCTGTACAATATAGCTAAAGTTTCTATGATAGATAGATCTTAAATAATGTTTTGCTATGAGGTAATTATAACCACTTCGTGACCATGTCTGTTAAATAATTAGGGGAAAAGGGAAAAAATAAATTCAAAAAATATAATACAACCGACAGAAAAAAGAACAACATTTACTCGAACGAAGCTACGGGTAATGTTATAAGCTAGTTTATGTTTCTTATTTTACTAACGCTGTTTTCTATATTACCAGGAATACGATTTATTAATACATCCTAATTTGACATTTCCTACTCAATAGGAACCGAATTGGATGCATCACCCACACCAAAGCACTCATCAAAATCAACGGGACGAAAAAATGATAACATCACATACTACAAACTTTGTCGTAATAAAGGTAAGCATTTGAATGTTATACTTCTTATTACGTAGAAGGTAACAAAAGAAATGCCTTTTATGTATAATAAAGTGGACATCAAGATTCTTAGTGTCTCTTACAGCACCTAAACTTGAAGAAGTCCTCAATACAGCATCATTTTATTAAAACATTTTATTGGAACAATCCATTGCTTAGACATGAAATATTGTTGTGTTACTCTAGCTGATAAAATTCGTAACGAAGTTATTCAACAGAGAATTAGAGTAACCGACATCGCACAGAGAATCAGTAAGGACGGAGTAGACGGACTGATAGTCACTGGAGCCTAAATGTGCTAGAGTAAAGACTGCGATTAGGCAAAGGTGGTGTAGGGCGCCCTGAGGTGCAACGGACCGACGACTTGAAGAAAGTGGCTGACAGTGAATGGATGCGTACTGCCCAAGACCGGGATAGTTGGCTCTTCTTGGGGGAGGCAAAAGCAGTGAACGGCGATAGGTTGATGATGAGATATTACTGATAGTGATGGTTAGCAATTCATACATACATGAAGAAGTGATAACACAATCTCTGTAACAAAGGGACTTAGAACCTCTTGAACGGTTTAAATATAAACGGTAAAATAATACTCAAGGCAGCTCGTATTGAAATATGATTTCTATGTTATGGTGTTAAGCAACTTAATGAGATCATAGAGAACAGTTGAGGTAAGAAACCGGTATAAAATTGCAATTAAATTGAAGCGCCCGTTCTTAAATTGAAGAATTGGTTTAAACAGCCCTTTTAAAGGTCCCACAAGCTCTTTTTAACTACAGAATACCTTAATCTACTACTTGTGGCAATAAGTAAAATATAGTTTTATTTATTTTACGATATTTCTTACGTGGTTTTTCCAAGGTTTACATGACCTTTCATAATCCACTATTTTATTACTACTTTAAACATTACTCAATATTGCATATGATGGTATTAATTAAATGCATTCTTAAATCTACAAACAAAAATGAATTCAACAGGCTTGTACCTACAGGAATACTCATAATATTAGAGTTATATTATTGTGAGATAGTAAATCCAAGAAAAATTGTCTAAAAAAAGGGTCTCCAAAATGTAGTTTTAATTTGTAGAATCTTTCGTTCTTATAAGCGAAACTGCTATACTTTAAATATTAAACTCTGGTAGGGCGACACGCGTGACGCGTCTCGTTCTATATTTGTATATGAATGTTGCATAACACGAACACCGTTTGACTTAGCCAAGTAACTAAAGTGTGTCTTATCTTGTTCTATGGTAAGTACGATTTTATCTTAATATTTTTTCATAACGCATTTCATTTCGCACAGACCTGAACATTGGGACGAGTTTTGAGAACAGACTCTTAACTTACAGATGTCTATGAACGGTGGTAGTCACTTATCATCAGCGATCTGTTTGCTCGGTTACCTCCTATATCAATAAAGAATAACTAGACTAGCCATACAGTAGTCGCGTCTGTTGTGTAAACATATGAGATATCAAAGCTAACTCTAGCAAGGCACGCGCTCATTGGTCAATTTGAGTAGCACGCACTAATCTGTCATCTGGTTACACATTTCCGTCCATTGTCATGAAATCGCTTCCACAGCTTGAAGTAGAGCAGGAGGAAAGATGTCACACATAAAAAAACATAAATGTTGGTTAAATGATGCCTTGATTTTTTTTTATATATATAAAAGACTACTCCCGCACTGGACTTCACAAACATGCATTAAACGGACACAAAGAACACCCAGACTCAGAACAACAATTTCTGGATCACACAAAGTGTCGTCCCATTCGGGGATCGAACCCACAACACTCAGCGTAGTAGAAAGCGGCGTGGCGATCGCTTAAACCACTACGCCATCCGTGCAGTTATTATATATAATTGAGAAACTTTTGAGAGTTTGACAATGTGCAATGTTACAAATATCTATTCCTTTAGTGTGCTTAACTGGTGAAATAATCAGTTAAGTTGTCATGAAAAGTTAAAAAGTAGGTACATAAGGTAATTCAAAGTTTAAACGACAGTGAGTTTAAAGAAATAGAAATCTCTAAACACTTCTTGCTGTATTTTCCTACATAATTTAATGACTCATTTTCCCATGGTTTCAACCAATTGTTACCCTTTTTTTTTTTTTTTAACGTGTGGAAATCCCCTCGGACCGTCACCCCACCGGGGTTTGCGGCGGGGTGGTGTGTCGGACTCGGACCGACTAAAACCACACGGTGTGCCACTCTGCGCCTGTAACAGGAGGGATCCGGGAACAGCTGTTATTAAGACATCCGGACCCCTCCTAGCGCCAGCCCGCTCCTGGTGCGGGCTCCGTCTCAAAATTTTCCTCTCTTTAGGCGACGTCCGGCACACGCGGACGCCGTCCCCTCGCGGCTGGCCAAACTAATGCGGGTGGAGGGGAAACCCACCCCGTCCACCCGCGGCCACACTCAGGGCGGCATGAGGCGGTGATAGGCGCGCCTCCGCCGCCCGGTTCGCCGGCGGCGGATCTTGTCCGAGTGGAGGTCGTCCTCCCGGGCCTTCTCCTCCGCCTTCTTCTGCGAGATTACTTCCTCGCAGAAGGTTGCGACCGCGGTAAAACAACTGTCGCTACCGGCCATGGAGCGTACTACGGCCGGTAGCGAGAGATGCACTCCGATGACTGCAGTGAGGGCCCGGCGCTGCGTCGCCCATGCGGGGCAGACCGCCAGCGTGTGCTGGGCCGAGTCCTCACTGCAGTCGCAGTGGTGGCAGGCGGGACTCAGTTCCCTCCTAGCGACCGAGTGCAGGTACTTTCTGAAGCAACCGTGCCCGGAAAGCACCTGCGTCAGCCGGAAGGTAAGGGTCCCGTGCTGCCGCCCTGCCCACTCGGCGATGACCAACGGAGCGACCAACGAGCCATCGTGGCTCGGCGAGCGGCTTCGCGCCACTCGCGCACATCCTCGGGCGGAGGGCGAAATCCGCTCTCCGCTCGGGAGTCAGTCACTCGCCGATAAACTTCGGCGAGCACTTCCGCCTCCAAATCCCACGGGGGAGTTCCGGCCAACGCGCACGCCACCTCCGTTGACACGGTGCGGTAACCGCGTATGGCTCTGACCGCCATTACCCTCTGAGGGCGCCAGAGGCGTGCCCTATTCTGGGCGGTCAGAGCCGCCGCCCACACCGGTGCACCGTATAGTGCCATTGACCGGACAACCCCCGTTTACAGCCGTCTTGTCGCGACGCTGGGTCCACCCAAATTGGGCAAAAGTCGCCCTAGGGCAGACGCAGCGCCGACCAGCTTTGGAGCAAGCTGTCGGAAGTGCACGTCGAGGATCAGGCCCAGATATTTCATCTGGGCCCGAACCGGTACGAGGACCGAGTTGACCACGATTGAGGCGCCAGGGGGTGGACCACGACGGGGCCCATGAAATAACAGGGCCTCCGTCTTATCTAGGGCCACCCGTAAGCCCAGCGCCTCAATGCGCCCGACCACCAGGGAGACTCCCCTTGTGGCCAGGCGCACCGCCTCTTGGAAGTTCGCCCCCCGGGCTGTCACCAGAGTGTCATCTGCGTAACAAATTACACCCAGCCCGGGGGGGGAAATCGGCTCGAAGGGCCCAGTCGTACCCTATGTTCCACAAGAGGGGTCCAAGAACAGACCCCTGTGGAACACCGCACGACATGGGCCGACACCTCAAATTACCCTCTCGGTCCTCGTACACGACGGTACGCTCCTCTAAATAGTCTGCCACTAGCCGCCTCAGGTACTTTGGCACCCCATGATAGTGGAGTGCTTCCCTGATGCAGCTGAATGGCAGACTATTGAATGCGTTGGCGATGTCCAATGACACCGCCAACAGCACGCCGCCACAGCTCACGGCCTCTTCGGTCACGGCCCTCAGGCGCAACACAGCGTCGACTGTCGAACGCCCCGCCCGAAAACCAAATTGGGCGTCCGACAGATCGGGGCCCACCTCGTAGAGGTGCCGGACGATGCGGGCAGAGAGAACCCTCTCAAACAATTTACCCGCCTCGTCCAGCAGCACGATGGGCCTGTAGCCCGCGACCGAATCGGCAGGCCGTCCCGGCTTCCTTAATAGGACCAGCTTCCCGCTCTTCCAGCACTCCCGACGCCAAGCTAGCATCGAACACCTCCCCGAGGCGGTCTGCCATGTGGTTGAGGGCTAGGGCCAGCACTCGGGCCGGTACCCTGTCTGGCCCAGGGGCGGTGTTCTTGGAACGGATCCGTAGAACAGCCGCCCCTACCTCCGAATCCCAATTGTTACCCTAGGGTAACCACGGGGAAGCGCTTATTCCCGTTGGTTCGCCTGCCGTAGAGATTGAGTCGGTTATCGATATTACTATATTTGATCAGCAGTTCACCGGTGTAACCGAACGCACGAATTTTATCTTAAACAGAATTTAATAGAAAGTTTTCTTAAGCAGATGATAATGCTCTTAGTTACTTCTTACTACTTAAGTAAGAAGTAGCTAAGAGCTAGTTTTTTTATGTAGAACACCAATATTACCTTCGGTCTTAAGTAATTCACCCAAACTGCCACAAAATTGCAGCCTTGACTATTTACTAGTTATCATTTTACTCCAAAAAGGATTTTACCCAGTATATGTAAATAAAAATTTATGATCGGTCTATAATTGACACAAATTTCTGGTTAATCAAAAAAATATCGTGTCTAGTCAATTATTTGAGGTTGAAGTATTGGATTGTGAAAATACAAAAATAACATTATTTAAATTATGTAGTGAGTAAAATATGTAGACATTATATCAAATATAAATAATGAACCACAAATTGTTGGAAATATACTTGAAAAATTGTGCTGTATTGCAACTGTAATCAATATTGGCACAATTGCTGTGATTTTAGTATGGCATGTTATAAAGGTAAACATAGGTATTTTTCACGAATAACTGAATAGTATTTGAATACTTTAAATGAAACAATACCTCTATATCCTTGTTCTTGCATGCTTCATTCATCAAAGTGCCTTCTAATGTGTCTAATATTACAGAAAAATATTGTTATCACCGCAGGAATAACCTATTACTTAGTCCTTTTTTTAGATTACATTAGTATTTTTACACAAACAAACAAAAAAAATAATTTATGTTGTATTTAAAAATAATTTCACAATTTTATTTTGTTAAAATATTTTGTAACATGTGTAAAGTTTTACTGTCTGGAAAATATGATAATTAATATAACAGTGTTCCAATATTTACGAAATTGACCTATCGTGTTAGTGATATTTGGTAAAACACATATATTTCTAAAACGAGCCTCAGTTGCTGAAATAAAACCCTCGGTATGCCAGACAAATATGGGCCGCCCCAAATCGGAGTGATACAAACGGTCTAACAGAAAATGAAAAAGTAGAAGAAATGAAAAGAGTCGAAAAGAAACGATCACTTTTCGCCATCTCTTCCACTTTTCCATCTAAAACTTATCACGGGTAAAGAATATCGCTGTGATTTTAACCAACATAGGAAAGAAAAGGAAAGGACCTTATAATAATAAACTACACAAATATTATTAATTTAAGCTTTTCTGTTTTAAGATTTTGTTAATAAAATATGATTAAATTTGTAATAACTGCAAACTTTTTTTATTTAGATAATGGAACACAAAAGTCTCATCAAAGTATGTCCGGATTTAAAGTGGCTGTCAAAACACCAACGCTTACTTCAAAAGTCGAAAAAAGATCTACTACTTTTCGATCAGGTTGTTTTCATTTATTATTTAAACTTTATTTCCCTGAACAAAAAAATATACTAATTTACTACCTTATAGGTACATGTAATCTGTTTTGTTTACATGCAACTTGTTTTTTGTGTTGTTTCAAACAAAGGAAAAACAGGTAGTTTTAATAACTGTAAAGACACTTTGAGGCTTTTATGAAACGAGACTATTTTTGCATCGTAAGTAAGGGTCGATCGAAAAACATCGATAGATTGATTCAGTCGATTGATTACGAGTTAACGCTACTAATGTATGCACCTGTAACTACTTATAATTAAAGCAGATATGAAATTGATAATAATCAATATGATTTCAATTTAAGTTATCAGGTTGAACGCATTAGAAATTAGAAAGACTTACTGAAGATAAGAAATGATCTCTTGCTGCCGTTATGTGACATAATAAGCTTCTGAAATAAACCCAGATAAAAGTTATCGAATAAAACAAACCTCTACTTTCTAGAGAAACATTTTAAATGATATTTTTTTATTAATCAACTTTTAGCAGTAAAGCAGATACAATAAGTGCATTTTAAAAACTATTTTAGATGCCCTTAAACTAAAAATTTTAAAATGTGGAGGAATCTGCTAGTGCAATGTCAACAAGTTATAAAGCACGATTAAAATATGTTTGTACAAATGAAAAATAATCACATGCATATAATTAGTTTGTTCATTAATTATTTTATCATTCTTCTTTACAGAAAAGAATGAAAATGGATGTCAGACGATAACAGGAGAATTATGTTACTTCACAGGTATAATTCTTTGTTTCTTCAAAAACTGTTATTAACTTTTTTATATTAATGAATTTGAATACTTGTTGAATCAATATATTTTATAATGGATTGACTGATTCAGTAAGATATATGCATTCAACCTCGGAAATCGTATGTAGAGTTCTCAAGGTAAGGTAATGAACTGAAAGTTTTTGGAAGACGTGAGTCTTGTCTTGTAACAAAAATTACTTAATATCTAAATTATAATTTTGTTTCATTCTATGATCTGTTGAGCTAATATTCCGATTTTGTAAACAGGTTCAGTCTCTGTTCAAACCTTAGAAAAAGGGTTAATCCCGATTGCAGGTAAGCCCCTGAAAGTAAACGCTTAATACTTATAAAAGAAATAATGTATTATATTGAAGTTTATTTCCTTTTGAGGTATATGCTATGTTATCGTTCAAGTATCACTGATACCTTATAAGCTGAGCCAAAGCTACAATTCCCACTCACTCACAAACACACACATTCAATTCATTTATAACTGTGTGATGAGCACGATAATTTGTTCTGTGTTTGATTATAATTAATTTATGACAAATATGTATTTGGAAATATCATCACCTTAGCCTATGCTTGTCCACTGCTGGACATAGGCCTCTCCCAATGATTTCCAGCGGGGACGGTTGATTGCGGCCTGCATCCAATGGTTTCCGGCAACCTTTACCAGGTCGTCCGTCCATCGTGTAAGCGGTCGTCACACACTGCGCTTTCCAGTACGTGGTGTCCATTGGAGAACCTTGTTGCCCCATCGGCATTTGTAAATATATGAGTATGTTTATACCACGTATGTTTATACCACGCTGGCCAACCCGTCTGGCCAGCGTGGTATGGTAGGCCAAAACTCCTTTCTAAGGAAAGGCCTATATCCAGCAGTGGACTGTTAAAGGCTGTTGATGAGTATTTTTATCAACAGTCTGGTAACTGTGTTTAGTTGGTTCTAAAATGTTTCAAGTTATTATATTCATTAACTGTGCTTCTCTATATTTCAGATCAAAGTGCTCTAGTTTCAGTACTTAGTCCAGGAGAGGTCAAAGAACAAAATAGAGTTATTAAAGATGCAAAGAACACATCAATGCTGACATCAACAGGTAATGTTTTGGGAAATGGTTGAAACTTTTTTGAATTTATTTATATTTGTATACAAGAATCAGGAACGGTTGCTTTTCGAAATTACCAAGGCAAAAAGTCTGAATATTTTAGAGAACATGGGTAGGTTGATTCAATAATATCCCAGGCCGCCAAAACTAGTCGCCAGCATAATTTTGGGCTTATAAAGTATCTCCTGCTAATACGAGTAGGTCTAATGTCCGAGACATTGCGTGCTTCGAGCCATTTCGTCTCCTACATCTTCTACATATATAAAATTTATTAAATTTGAAAAAAAGCGTTGGGTGCCTTTTTTGCCACTGTTTTTTTTCAAAGTTATTAAAATTTATTTTAAATTTTTTAGTTTGGTTTTCTATAAAAATTGTGCTTTTTAGTTTTTTAAAACTGTTTTTTTTTTAAATAAGTGTATTGTCATCGGTCTTCAATATATCTACAAATTTTGAACGAATTCTGACCTTTTAAAGTCAGTCAAAATTACGCCCAAAGGAGTCGGTTACAAATAAACATACAAACACAAGTGACGCTAATATAAAACGTGTAATTAAGTCGCTTCGTGTACGATTCAAAAACTTAGTTTCGCACTGATTGAGCTTAAATTTTGACACGATTTATAAGCCGTTATAAATAAGCCGTATAAAGATGGTTCCTATCTAACTATAACGTATTGATTCTCATTTCTCATCAATGCCACCACAATGTGCCACAGCAAAGCGTGGCATGGTACAGCTAGTAATTTATAAGATTAGTAATTTTCTTTACACCTTTTGCCTAATAAGTCAAACACGACTTCTAATCGATGATTTTGAGGCAAGAGCGGCTTCTTTAATTATCAGATATTTGTATTATTATTTAATGTTAATGATACTTTTTATTGAATCATTTACTTTTCAGAACCGAATATAACTTCAATATCATCTGATGCTATGCCTGAAAACACCATATCTAATAGAGGTGAGTTTTTCTTCAATTATTACATATTTAAAATAATTGTTTCGTAGGGAACTGTACGTAAACAGAGAGATTAAGAGGTATTCAAATTATTAATATAAGCCTAAACACACTAATTTAAAAAAAAAACTATAGAACAATATATATACAGTAATGAGTAAAATGGTTACTTTAACTTTTTAAGCGAATTTCTCGTACTTCCGTCCTTGTAATTCAGTTTATTGGCACTTGACATCTGTGCATTTTAAAAGAAACTTTTGGCCTCAAACTACCAACTAGTTGAACATCGCACCGCTGTCGCACCAAAGGTCACCTTCAAGAAAAGAACCGTAAAGGCTAGCAACACACTTATCTTTTTAGTTGCTGGTGGCTATTTAGCACTATATACACTTACCATTATACCGGTTCCCCAATGTGGTTAAAGAAATTAAGGAATTAAAAGTTGACTTAAAATATCCAAGTTCATAAATAATAATTAAGGTCTAAAATTTACCAAAATGCTTTCTTTAGTCGTAATAAATGACATTAGTTGTATAATTCGAGGTCTTTTTTGTTTGTTATCAGTAATCATAACCGAACAAAAGTCAGTATTTACAAGCACTTCGAAATACGGCACACATCGAGAAAAACAAAACGAGGAAGCGGACAAGGGTATGATTTAAAGTACTTACTTAAAGTACTTATTTTCTTTGACCAGTCTAATCCACGTCTGTGCCAAATTTAATTCAGCACCGTGCGGTCGTTTCGATGTGATTAAGTAACAAACATTCTTACAGGCATCTTCACATTTTGCGTTTATAATATTAATGGTGTAAAGTAGAACAGAACTGCAAATCTGGCCAGCGTGGCCATGGTCCAGCAGTGGACCATTAAAAGCTGTTCATAATGATGACGATGATAAAATAGAATGATGAAAGAATTGTACCATAATCGTGTCCTTCCTGTGTGTATAAAGACACTCAGTACCGCAGTCGTGTAATGCTTTCATACATCCGTTCCGTTTGCTAGCAATTTATTTAACTTTATTTCATAGTGACCTGACGCAAGTACCTACTTATATTTTTTTATTTATTCATAAGATTCATTTTTATTTCAAATTTGATGATATACATCAAATTTAATTATATGTACAAGTCTAAATGTATTTTCTTTATCAAAAGGGGTGGTTTCCACTGCTTCGAAGTTAATATCTACAATGAATCCATACACTGAAGAAAATAGCCGTAAGTGAAATAATAAACTTTTCAAAAATACATATTATAAAGACATACTATTAAATAGATATATATTTATGTATTTGTTCCATGTGTGTATGTATATTTATGTATTTGTTCCATATATATTTATGTATTTGTAATGTCATTTAAAATTATTAATAAAATATATAATGATGTAATGTTTTTACTAATAATTCTCAAAGTTATTTGCCGTCGGTACAATGAGTTTTCTTCTTCGATTCCATTCTTCTTCCAACAATTTAATTCTCCTTGATCACTCAACATTGAAGTTAAACTAAACACACAACTTGAATCGTCAAATAACATGTGCACTTTTGACATTGTGTGCTTTTGACGTAGTGCGCCTTTGTTGTTGTGCACTTCTGACATTCTGCTAGTGACAATTCCCGATTAGTTTATTATTTTGCTCTTTTGACCTTATGATCTGAAATGTAAGTGTAATAATAATATGTAGCAATACGTAATTACTAAATCATTAATTTACATACTAAGGAATTTAAGATAAACTAACAGCAGTATACTTTTAATTGATGTGGTAATTCATCTGGTATAAAAAAAAAACAATTACAGAAAGGGATGGAATCATAGCATGCGCGATATCCACTTCAGTCACAAATTTAGACTCATGTTCCAAAGATACCGTCAGCACCTGCACCAGGTCTACTTCGGTTTTGGGATTGAACAGCTTTCTCGAAGCAGGTAATATAGTTTTAAGTAGTATTAATATTTTACTAAAATACATAGCTCATTATTCTTTTGGCTCCATTTATTCCACTGGAGTTTAAAATCGTACAATCGCGATTTATTTCGCCCAAGGGGTGAAGGGAGGCGAAGTGAACGCCCGCAATTTGCTAACCATCATTTTAGTCCACCTTACGTAATAGAAACCGATCTTAATGCCGTCAATAGAGACTTAAGAAGTTGAGATGATAAGTACATTGAAACGAAGGTAGAAAAGAAAAAAGGAAAGCAATGATAGAAAAGATGTATTTATTGCTTATACGGATGTATTGGGTAATGCAAGGTCATGGTTATAAATTTGTAACTCAAACGGACTGTTACCAGGATATCCAAACCCTTTAACCCTTTATGTTCTATTTAAACAATCTCTACAAATATATATATATATATTTATATATATATAAAATTTATATCTATACAAATATATAAATGGTTCGTGTACGTTTCAAAAACTCTAAAAATTTTGCACCGATTGGGCTGAAATTTTTGACACAATATACACCCGCTTCAAAGATTTTTTTATCTATTTTTCGAGTCAGTTTTGTCCCTCTATAGTATAGCCGTATATTCGCCGTGGTACATTGTTGTTACGTTTATGAGTATCATAAACGTAACAACAATGTACCACGGCGAAGCGTGACAGCTTAAGCTAGTTTTTATATTTTTAATACAGCCTTTTATCTCAAGCGTAAGAACTGTATTGTGTAGATAAATTAAGTTGCCTTCACACAGCACAACAGCACACTTACAAATGATTCATTCCTTAAACTGGTCACCCTAAATATTATTACAGAAATATTACTAAGCAACCTAATAAAGAAAGCATTGGTTGATGTCGATACACAAGCATCTCGCCTTATGGAATTCCGGGACAGTATCAGTAAGTGATTTTTTTGTAACAAGTAAAACGAGCCTTGAACAAAGCTTATATTTTAAATACAAACGTCTTAGAATGAACATCTGAGTGAATATTTATAAAAAAAAAAAAAAATTGCACGACGGATTAAGAATACAGAATGTCATGTCGACTAAGGGAGCAAACTACACGGGACAACAGCACTTCAAAGAGAACGAAAACTTTTAACAAATCCTTTTTTTTTTTATTTTTTTTTTACGTGTGGAAATCCCCTCGGACCGTCACCCCGCCGGGGCTCTCGTTCGGCGGGGCGGTGTTTCGGACTCGAACCGACTAAAACCACACGGTGTGCCCTCTTAGCGCTTCCAGTTTAGGAGGGGTCCAGGTAGCTATCTCCTTCTGGACCCCTCCCAGCGCCGGCCCGCTCCTGGTGCGGGCTCCGTCTCTGATCTTTCCTCTCTTTAGGCGACGTCCGGCACACGCGGACGCCGCCCCCTCGCGGCTGGCCAACTAATGCGGGTGGAGGGGAGAACCCATCCCGTCCACCCGCGGCCACACTCAGGGCGGCATGAGGCGCAGGTAAGCGCGCCTCCGCCGCCCGGTTCGCCGGCGGCGGATCAGGTCCGAGTGGAGGTCGTCCTCCCGGGCCTTCTCCGCCGCCTCCTTCTGCGAGATTACCTCCTCGCAGAAGGTTGCGACCGCGGTAAAATAACTGTCGCTACCGGCCATGGAGCGAATTACGGCCGGTAGCGAGAGATCTGCTCCGATGACTGCAGTGAGGGCCCGGCGCTGCATCGCCCATGCGGGGCAAACCGCCAGCGTGTGCTGGGCCGAATCCTCACTGCAGTCGCAGTGGTGGCAGGCGGGACTCGATTCCCTCCTAGCGACCGAGTACAGGTACTTTCCGAAGCAACCGTGCCCGGAAAGCACCTGCGTCAGCCGGAAGGAAAGGGTCCCGTGCTGCCGCCCTGCCCACTCGGCGATGACCGGCTGGAGAGCCTCCACGGCGGCGAAGCCAGCGCGTGGAGTCTCCAGCCGGAACGACCATCTCACCATGGTGGCTCGGCGAGCGGCTTCGCGCCACTCGCGCGCGTCTTCGGGCGGAGGGCGAAATCCGCTCTCCGCCCGGAAGTCAGCCACTCGCCGATAAACTTCGGCGAGCACTTCCGCCTCCAAATCCCACGGGGGTGTTCCGGCCAAGGCACAGGCCGCCTCGGTGGACACCGTGCGGTATCCGCGTATGGCTCTGACCGCCAATATCCTCTGGGGGCGCCAGAGGCGCGCCCTATTCGGGGCGGTCAGAGCCGCTTCCCACACCGGTGCACCATACAGCGCCATGGACCGGACAACCCCTGCGTACAGCCGCCTCGTGGGAACACTGGCCCCGCCCAAATTGGGCAAAAGTCGCCCTAGGGCGGAGGCAGTGTCCACCAGCTTCGGACCAAGCTGTCGGAAGTGCTCATCGAAGAGCCACCTACCGTCTAGGACCAGACCCAGGTACCTCATCTGGGCCCGGACCGGTACGAGGACCGAGCCGACCTCGATTGAGGCGCCGGCGGGCGGACCACGACGGGGCCCATGAAATAATAGGGCCTCCGTCTTATCCAGGGCCCCCCGCAAACCCAACGCCTCAATGCGCCCGACCACCAGGGAGACTCCCGTGGCGGCCAGGCGCGCCGCCTCCTGGAAGTTAGCCCCCCGGGCCGTGAGCAAGGTGTCATCCGCGTAGCAGATTACACCCAGCCCGGGGGGGAGACGCCCTCGTAGGGCCCAGTCGTACCCGATGTTCCACAGGAGAGGTCCTAGGACAGACCCCTGCGGAACACCGCACGACATGGCCCTGCGTCTCAAGACGCCATCTCGGTCCTCGTACATGACAGTTCGCTCCTCAAGATAGTCTGCCACCAGCCGCCTCAGGTACTCCGGCACTCCGTGGTAGCGGAGCGCTTCCCTGATGCAGCTGAATGGCAGACTATTGAAGGCGTTGGCGATGTCCAAGGACACCGCCAACACCACTCCGCCGCAGCTCACGGCCTCCTCGGTCACGGCCCTAAGGCGCATCACGGCATCGATCGTCGAACGCCCCTCTCGGAAACCGAATTGGGCGTCCGACAGATCGGGGCCAACCTCGCAGAGGTGCCGGACGATGCGGGCAGAGAGCACCCTCTCGAAAAGTTTACCCGCCTCGTCCAGCAACACGATAGGCCTATAGGCCGCGACCGAATCGGTAGGCCGTCCCGGCTTCCTCAGCAGGACCAGCTTCCCGCACTTCCAGCGCTCAGGGAAGCGTCCGGACGCCAGGCTAGCGTCCAACACTTCCCTGAGGTGGTCCGACATGTAGTCGAGGGCTCGGGCCATCACTCGGGCTGGAACCCCGTCCGGCCCGGGGGCAGTGTTCTTGGATCTAATCCGTAGAACAGCCGCCCCCAACTCCGATTCCCTGACGGGCGGAACCTCAGCCTCGCTGCCCCCGTCGTCTCCGGCTAATGCAGCCATCGACGGGGGTGTGTGCTCCGCCCGCTGCGGGAATAGGCCCTCGACCACTTCCTGCAGGAAGCTGGGCTGAAGAGTCTCCGTAAGGGGGGGGCCCGACGTGCGGAGCTTTTGACGCACCGCACGATAAGGGCGACCCCAGGGGTCACGCTCGAGACTCTCCAGCATCTCCTCTCTACACGCATCCTTGGCGCGGCAGATGGCCAGCCTCAGAGTTTTCCGAGCTTCTCGGTACTCCTCATGAAGCCGGTCCACCTCCTCACCGACCCCGCGGTGACGTCGCCGACTACGGGTGAGGGACCTCCGGGCACGTACACAGGCCGCACGGAGGTCCGCCAACTCCTGGGACCACCATTAGACCTCCTTCCTTGGCCGACAACCACGAACGCGGGGCATGGCCGCATCGCAAATCTGCGTAATCGCATGGCAGAAGCGACCAGCCCCCATGTCGACCTCCTCGGTCGGGGCCTGCGGAGACAGCCATGAGTGAATAATGGCCGCCTCCTCTAGTAGGTCCCTGTCGAGCTTGGCGACAGCCCACCGCGGGAAGCGGGAAGGGCGCCGCGCCGCGTGACCCCTACTGGGGTCCTGGGACCGGGAGAGCTCGAATCGGATGTACAAATGATCCGAGAGCGTCTCGACCTCTTCCAGGACACACCAGTTCCTTACTCGTCCGGCGACTGCAGGGGTAGCGAACGAAAGGTCCACTATCGACCCCCCCTGCTGTCGCACGCACGTGTTGGTGGAGCCTCTGTTCAGCAAACAGAGGCCCACCGACGCCGCCCACTCCTCGACGGCTTCGCCCCTGGCGTCCGTCGCAGGGGAACCCCACGCAATGGACTTTGCGTTGAAGTCCCCCAGCACGAGGACGTGCCCAGACACTAGTCGTCGCATCGAGGCCTCCAAGTTGTTAAGGAAGACCTCGAAGTCGTTCAAACTCCGGTTGGGGGAGAAATATACACCATAAATGGTGATTCCCCCCCAATCGGCGGCAACATATCCATTACCCTTGTCTCTTAGCGACAAGGGCGGGGAATGAGCCGCCGTGGAGCCGACGACTGCCACGGAGCCGTCCCGGTCACCCATCCAGTTTGGACGGGGAGGAACAAAGTAGGGCTCCGCGACTACGGCAACACCTATCGACCACTGTGCCATGGTTTGCAGGAAGAGATCCTGCGCCGCAGCACAGTGGTTGAGATTCGTCTGGACCAGGAGGTTGGAGACTTGATCCATTACTGGATCGTCTCTACAACCTCCTCCATGGGCGTCGGCGTCGACGCAATATTGACGTCGGGGGTAGCCTGGGTCGGCAGGCTAGCCCCCGGCGTTTGCCGAGAAGCGCGGGGAGGCTTGCAGCCCCCCTGCCCCATCATGTGATTGGCGGGCCTGGGCACAAGGCGGCAGAGCACTCTGCCGCCTTGTGCCCAGGTTGACCGCAGCGGAAGCATAATCCGCTGCAGTCAAAACAGCTCTCGCACTTGGTGCGAGTGTGTCCCGCGGCTAGGCACTTGAAGCACCTCATCGGCCTCGCGGCCAGAACCGTGATTCTGGCATTTACGAAGCCGACGAGAATGCTTCCGGCGTCGCCCAGTAATTTGGCCGACGCCACGGGACAGCTCACCCACACCGCACCGAGGCCTCCCGGGCCCGGACGGACGGTGCCGACTCTGATGGTGTCCGCGGTGCACCCAGTCTTCTCCATGACTGCATCGCGGACATCCTCCTACGTGATGGAGTCGTCCAGGCCCGAGATGCGCAGTTCTGCGCATTTGGTGGGCCTGGCGATCTTCACACCGTCCGTGGTGGCGAAAATTCCCCGCAGCTTCTCGGCGAATTTGTCGGCCGTCGCCGCGCCTTCAGCCCCAGGGAACTCGAATACTCGAGCTCCCGCCTGGGCGCGACGCAGCCTCATCCCCGCCGTCCCGAATTCAGTGGCGAGACCAGGCCGGGCCCCCTTAAAGAGGGCCGCATACGTGAGCCCGCCACTGGCCGCCTCCGGCGACAAGGTAACCACTACAGCCGCGGTTTTGGGCGGCTGCAGCTTCCGCGGCCTCTTTTTAGAGGCCGTTGCCACCGGTGGCGAAGGCTGGGCTTGGGCTGCTTTCTGAGCAACCCTTCTAGCCCGCCTTCGGGACTTCTTTGAGCCCCTCACCTCCTGCCAACCCTCGTTGGAGGGGGCAGGTGCGGAGGGGCCCGGCAGGGGTGTCGGAGTGGGGAGCGGAGGGAACTCCACTCCACTCCTCGGCGCCGTTTTGGGCCCCGTCTTGGCCGGCTTCTGGGCCGGCTTCTGGGCCGGCGCCTTGGCTGGCGCCTTGACTGGCGCCTGGGCCGGTGCCTTGGCCGCTCTCCTCGGCCCCTGGGGAGCCGGCGGTGGAGTCGGGGCCGACGCCGACGCCGCCGCCGCGTATGACACGCGGCCTCCCACAACAGGGAGCGCAGTCGGGGCAGCAGCCTTAGGCCGCTGCGACGACGCAAGCGGGGGGCGCACGACCGGCGCAGGAGGCAGTCTCGCCTCCAGACCGGCCAGACGGCCGTCCAGCATACGCCCAACTGCGTCAAGAATTGACCGCAGTTGGGCGTCAGGCACCCCTGAGGTCGCGGTAGGGACAGGCTGGGGCGTGGGCGGGGCCCCCCGCTCGGGGAGGTTCGCCCGGAAGCGGGCGAACTGAGCGCTCAGCTCGTTCACCTGCTCCGTCAGCCTGTCATTGGCCACCTGTAGGCGAGACACATCGCCTACTAGGCCCTCCACGACCTCCGACACAGCGGAGGAGGAGTCCTTAAGGGCCCTTACAAAAGAGCCCTTAAGATTTACCGACTTGGTGGCCACCTTTTTTATTATGTCCACCGCGGCTTTCGCCCTCTCCTGCACAGACACGGGAGCCCGAGGGGCATCTCCCTCCACCGGCTCCCGAATCTTGAGCAGGAGATCCGCTATCTCCTCCTCCGCTACGGCTTCGCCGTCCGCTCTGACACGCCTGTAAGACTCTGCCCCAGAGAAGAGCCCGTCGGGGCGGGGACAGGGGCACGCGACCTCGCGATCGGCGTCCGTGACCGTCCTCGCTGGCTGCCGGCGACCTTAGGTGGCAGCATGTCCTGCGAGGGGTCAGCACCCTCCTCTCCGGAGCGTCCACGCTTGCGACTCCCAGTGTCGCGACACTCAACATCCATAGCGTCCAGTGCGTCAATCGACACACTGGAACCACCGTCCGATGAAGCAGCGGACCGGGAACGAAGACGCTCCGATGTTCTTAGGCTCCCAGCAGTCAGTCTACTACAGACTACTACTGGGAGCCCCACCGAGATAAGTGTTCTCGACACCACCTCGCCTTCAGTGGACGTCAAATCCACTCCACCACTCTTCTTCTTCTCCTCCTTTCTTCCCACCGTCTCGTTGTCCGTTTGGCTTGCCTGTTTCGTTGTTATTTGTCTTGATCCTTTTTCTTTGATTTTTGTTTTTTCACTTTCCATGTTATACCCACGAGTGGGGGAGAACTATAGGTCCACCCGGGCAGAGATCCACCGAGAACAGGGCCTCACCTTCTGGTTTTTTACCGAGGTTTCCTCCTCCATGCTCCGAAGAGCGAAGAGCCAGCAGGGCAACCGGCAGACACGCCCACCCTGCTGGACCAGGCCTTGCCCGAGAGCCGATGAACGGCTACCTCTTCTGCTAGAATATTAGCCGCTGGCGATAATCCTCTCCTCCAAGAGGACAAAGAGGGAACAGTACCATCGCCAGCGTTTCCAGGGTGCACCACGGGGAGGTTTTCTAGCTAGCACCCCAAATCCTATACCAACCCGTCTGGCGAGCGTGGTACAGTAGGCCAAAACCTCATTTCCTAGGAGAGGCCTATGTCCAGCAGTGGACAATTATAGACTGTTGATGATGATGATGACATAAAAATGTTTTAATTTTTTAACCGACTTCAAGAAAAGGAGGAAGTTTTCAATTCAACTGTAGTAATTAGAAGTCAGGACTCTCTCTTATATGCATCGTTTTAGAAAATTATTTTAATATGAAAATATTGGTTTTTTTTTAAAGTAAATTATTACTAATGTTGCCGAAGTTCGAGAAAAACACAAATACACAAACGCAAATTAATGTTTAATTTTTAGAAACGTATCCTTCATTCGCTACTAAAAGTACCTACACATGCGTTGGATTGGATTCCAAGTCCATCTGGGTCAATTCATCTAAGGTGGCTAAACTGTGTCTGGATACTTGTGTACAAGTCGAAGATTCATCAAATAAAATAATTGATATAAAAGAAGGTGAGCCATATTAACGTATATAAGCGGAAAATCGAAGAACTGAGATAGGTTTTTAGTGTTTACTCGAAACGTCTTCCTCGATAGTCCGACGGGCAATTCAAGTGGGCATTTATCAACTGAACTTGGGAGTTTCAATTTTATTTTATTGAAACATGTAAACATGAAACCTAATAATTATTATTTCTTCCTTCTTCTTCCAAATTATTATATTTACATTAGATTAAAAAAACTTCATTACATAACAATGATTTTTTATTGATTTTAGTCCTCTACGATTATAGATATATTCTTTGTTTATTTGTGACAAAATTATGTCTTATAAATCTTATAAATTCCCACGACATGATATTTATTTGACGTACATACTGACAAGAAACTCAGCGTTTATTTTAAAAGCTTCCTTCCACCAATTGCACATAATGATACAGAAATTTCGTAAGGGAACATACATACATAAATAGGTACATACGTCTATATATTCACGCCTTTTGCTTCATAATATTCCACTAGCATGTTCTACTTTTACATCAGCATATACACCCATAGCCGTTTTTACTCCAAGTCTCAGCTTTTTTATTTGCGATTTTTTAACACTTCTTTGTATCATACAAATTTGTTACAACAAGAAAACAGGTTTTTTATTTCAAAGTACTGCTTTTAGCACCATGTCGCAACACTGTTTCATCTATGACGTCATACTATGGTCAAACGGAATCTGTACAAACGACTTTGATCAAAAAGGAATCTGAAAAATGCGGTTCGTATGTCATTTATTGTTTTAATTTATTTATACGGCAGCCAGTGTCATATTAGAACTTGGTCCTTTTGCGTGCTTCATCATCTGCCTGTTTTTAAATAGTTTTATATTTGATTCATACCTGAAGAAAAACTAAAGGGTTTTGGTAGAGTATATACGTTTACCCAACAAATTATTCTACATATTTGTAAAGGGTATTAAAGCCAAGTAGTTTATCAAGAATCAATATGGCCCGGTTATTCTAGTACCTAGTTACCCCAACTGCTATACTAGACTAGGTTCGATTCCCACCCAGGACAAATAATTTGTGCTATGTCTAGGTATAATTTATTTATAATATGTATGTATTTAGTAATATTTAAGTATGTTTATCAGCTCGCTTCATTTAGATTAGACTGCATTTTGCGAGATATACCTATCAAGATAGTATTAATATCATACAGACGTATGTATGTAGCAAGATTAATTAGTCCTCTTCATGTTTAAGGTCAAAATGTTTGCGCCTGTGTAGCTCCCAGCTCTCAAGATTGCGATACAAACACAGATAACTTATTCAGTGAGTAGTTTCTAATAAACAGTACCTAATACGAAACGTTTAACTATTATTCTGATCTTAGCAAACCAATTATCATATCGCACGCTCAGTAATATAAGGGGTCAAGTCCAAATTTCAGTGAAGTATGATTTTAAATGCTAAGAGCACAAAATGAAATTCCCTACCGGTTAGCACTGACAGAGAAAGAAAAAGTAACCTCTGTGCACCTACCTGACAAGATTTCTACATCACCCAAAGGTTGACTGGAAGAGAATGCCCTGGGCATTAAGTCCGCCGATGTACAAAAGTGCATAAAGATGAATAAATAAATAAAAAAAATAAAAAATAATAATGACTCGGTAAATATATTTGTGCTTCTCTCGCTCGTCTCCCATTTTTATTGCTACAAGGTCACAAGAAGTAACGTGTCCATATTTGCCGAAAACAACCGTCAAAACTTCTTGTGTCGTCAAACCGTGATTTTTGTTCCAAACTTTTTTTATTATATAGAACAATTTGTAGTTGCTCCTTTATATTATACAAAATTTAGTAAATTTTTGAATCTGATTCATAATAGATCCCTATATTGCCAAAAACCGAAAATGGCTTAACTTAAAAGTGTTTTTCAATCACTTGTTATTTATGTAATTTATTTAGACTATAATTTATTTTTTAAATAATAACCATTTTATTCGAAAAATAATCTGGAACGTAAGAATCTAGAATCTTTAAACGCGATTGCCCAAAAAACTACTTTTTGTATTATGCTTTAATATTACTAAGGGTGCGATATTTCAGTTACGAGTATTTTAGGTTTTGATATAATTTGGCACATAGTGTTCAGCGAGTTTCTAAAAGGAAATTATAAAAGGCTTATTTACCTAATATTAAGATACTTTAAAATCAGTATTAAAATTGACTTTGTATGTACATCGCCAACATAATGCGTGATTCTTTAGTAATTGAGAAAATTGTCGGGCTATCATTAAAAAGTATTGTTACGTATTGAGAAATTTAATAGATAGTCAGTAGAATTGTATACTATGCCAATATGGGAAATAAAAAATTTGGGTGCTTGAGTTTTGCATGGGAAATGCCGCCATTGTCTAGGATCTTTTAAATAACATATGGTAATGTCTGAAAAGACCTCAAAGATATTTCTGTGATTTACGGTATTTATTGATTAAGTTATTAATTTACAAATTGACTCTCCAAACAGATTCATCCCATATAATGCAACCTTCTGTATTGCAAGTTCAGAAGAGCGTTGAAGTATCCAGCAACCCATTCACCAACTCGCTCACTTCCAAATCTCAACTTAAAAGCAGTAAGATACTTATCATTATAATGTTTTTGTTTGTTAACCGACTTTTTTGTAATTTATTTAGGAACTTTCGGCAAGTAGGTAAACTATGTAACTGTTATGTTGTTGTAAAGATTATATTTGTGAAATAAATCAGAATCAAGTTAGAGCTTTGTTTACGGGCAACTCGAGCTTCTTTGTTGCGGGCTCGGCTAAATGAATGACTTCATTTGAAAGTTTGTAGCATCCCACAGCTCGGATCTGGTATAATCTAATATAAATAATTAAAAAAAAAAAACAAACCTAATTTTATCACGTTTTCTCCACTGTTCTCTGATACACTCTGAAAAGCTGATCTTGATCGTGGTCTACCAGTACCACATGGTACCTTGTTTTATTTATCAACGTTTTATGAGTGGTTTTATTAATCAATGTATATATACAAAAATGTTAAGTTGGTTTGTGTACGCCACAAAAACTCAAAAATTCCTGCACCAATTGAGCTCAAATTTTGATACGATATACTAACCGCTTTAGTTAGTAGTAGTATCTATTTTACACTTCAATTCTGTTTCATGTTTCTCATCAATACAACTTCAATGTGCTACAGTAAAGTGTTAGTTCCATGTTGCTAGTTCCATATAAATATTGTTTTAGTGAGCCATCATTTCTACAATGGATCATAGATTTAAAATATAAAAACTCATACCAGGTTTTTGCGTAAAATATTCACGGGAAAAGTCCCAAGAAAATGACTATCCACTTCAGTTCGTGATCAGATCATTGCTAGTAGTAGTTTCACTATCCACTTCAGTTCGTGATCAGATTATTGCTACCAGCTCCAATCTCTTGGACTAGGCAAAACGAATCATGAGTCCAAATTTGGCGGGATGGCTAGTAGTCACTGAAGAGTTCCACTCACTCGCTCCATCGTCAAGATGCCAAATTATTGTTTTTTGATCTACACTTCGTGTATATTAAAAGTTTAAGTTTGATCCGACAATTAGACTTAGGTTAATTAATTAGAATTAGTTGTTAATTCATTTAAATGTTTTCCAGAAGCTTTTCTTAGCTAGTAGAGGCCTTAATAATTTTTACACACACGTGTTCCACTGTAACAAAGGTTGTCATTAAAATGTAGCTATTGTTAACGGTTACAATAACGGTTAATACTTTTACAGATCTCAATAACCAGTTGATCTCGCTGTCACGACTAATCGGCACCAGAAAGAAAGCAAGTTCCTACATTGACACCTATGCTCCTACTGCAGTGCTGTCTAGTAATCTCGATGCCGATAAATGGATGAGGGCCTGCACGTCTACGCAGAAAGATGCTTACGGTATGCTGCCCATTTTAATTTACAGGCTGTTACAGAAAAGCGATATTTTAAAATTTTGTTTTAGAAAAGACTCTTAATTTCGTTTCCTTGGTAAAAGCTTGTCCTAATGCAGGATCTCATTTCGAAACTAAGTATTGTGGTTTTTTATGACAAATTCAATGATTTTGTTTTCTTATGAAGACATTTTATGAAAAATCTTGATATTCCTTCCATGTCCTTCGTATTATACCCATAATTACATTAATGTCAACAAGAGTTTTTAATTTGTCAGTTTCGAAATTACATTCCTGTATCAACAACACGATTTTTTGAAAATTGATAGTGATTTACTTTTTGTACGATTAGACTATTCGATATAATTAAAATACGACCACGCTTTTCTGTAACATTATATGTATATTACTTAGAAAATTACTCATAATAGTAGCATATGATGGGTCTCATCGATAGCGTAGTGGTTAAAGCGGCCACCTCGCCACTTTCTACTGCGCTAAATGTTATGGGTTCGATCCCCACATAGGACATCACTTTGTGATCCACAAATTCTTGTCCTGAGCCTGGGTTTTCTTTGTGTCCATTTCATGTATGTTTATAAAGTCCCCCACGACACAGGATCATATTCCTAGTGCGGGAGTTATCTTTAAAAAATAAACCAATAGCACGCCCTTCACCGGCTTACCTGTTACACACTTCCGTCACTTTTCACGAAACCATTCACACACGTTGCAAGGACGTTACACACTAAAAGTGGACCGGTTTACAAATGACGAAAATATTGCATGACATACATACAAAAATACAGCTGCAACCTAATTGACCTCTCTTTGAAGTAGGTTAAAAGCTTGTGATCTTTTGAGTTTTTTTCTGACGTATCTGAAAGTAAACAGTTTGCGAAAAAGCAGTCACATTATTATTATTTATTTATTACTAAGGTGGCAAATATTCATACAATTTTGAAACAGTAAGCTCTTGACCCACAGGTTGTTGCAGGTTTGGGGTGCTGGGCTAGAAAACCTCCTCGTGGTGCACCCTGGAAACGCTGGCGATGGTACTGTTTCCTCCTTGTCCTCTTGGAGGAGAGGATTATCGCCAGCGGCCAATATTCTAGCAGAAGAGGCAGCCGTTCATCGGCTCTCGGGCAAGGCCTGGTCCAGCAGGGTGGGCGTGTCTGCCGGTTGCCCTGCTGGCTCTTCGCTCTTCGGAGCATGGAGGAGGAAACCTCGGTAAAAAACCTGATGGCGGGGCCCTGTAGGGGCCACAGTTTTCTCCGCTGATAGCGGTGGAGAAAGGAGGACGGGCTCGGCGTGTACTCACACTACCACCGAGCAGGCAGGGGGACGTAGTCTCCCTGTCAACCGTCGGCATATCGTAATCCCGAGAAGAGCGCTGTGGTTAAGTCTCGCGGCTCTGATCGGGGACGAGGGTCTTGGCTTAACCGCCCGGACCGCGAGGAAGATAACCTCTCTAAAAAATTCCCCGAATCCCGTGTTCTGGTGCGTGGCCAGGGGATGCATGGCTGATGGGAAGTTCAGTCGCGAGCGCACTCCAAGCCGAGGTACCTGCGGACCCCTCGGTTGGGTTAAAAACTTACGCTTGCCCGGGTAATGGGGGATCTCTGCCCGGGTGGACCTTTAGTTCTCCCCCACTCGTGGGATTTATCATGGAAAATATCAACAAAAATATTAAAAAACGATCGGAAAACCAATCACAAAAGAAAAAGGCAAGCAAAACGGACTCTGAAATGCAAGAGAAGAGGAACAGTGGAGTGGATGGTTCATCCACGGAGGGTGAGATAGCGTCGGGAACGCCTATCTCGGTGGGGCTCCCAGAAGTCAGTCTGACGCTGGTCTCTGGGAGCCGAAGAGCATCGGATCGGCTGCGTTCCGGATCCGCCGCTTCATCGGATGGCGCGGAGGCCATGGAAGCGGAGCGGAGCGACAGCCGGAAACGCGGACGCTCAGGGGACGTGGAAACCGACACGTCCGGCGAAATGATGCCACCAAAGGTGGCAAGCAGCCGCCGAGGGAGGGCGCGCAAACCGGCCTCGGTCGCGATCCCGTCAGGCTCCGCGTTCTCCAACGCGGAGTCGTACAGGAACGTACGGGTGGACGGCGAGGCCGTAGCGGAGGAGGAGATCGCGGATCTCCTGCTCAAGGTTCGGGAGCCGGTGGGGGGAAATGCCCCCCAGGCTCCCGTGTCCGTGCAGGAGAGGGCGAAAGCGGCGGTGGCCGTCATCAACAAGGTGGCCACCAAATCCGTGAACCTTAAGGGCTCGTTTGTGAGGGCCCTTAAGGACTCCTCCTCCGCTTTGTCGGAGGTCGTGGAGGGCCTAGCGGGCGACGTCTCTCGCCTGCAGGTGGCCAACGAGAAGCTGACGGAGCGGGTGAACGAGCTGAGTGCTCAGTTCGCCCGCTTCCAGGCGAACCTCCCCGAGCGGGAAGCCCCGTCCGCGTCCCAGCCTGCCCCTACCACCAACTCAGGGGCATTTGACTCCCAACTGCGAGAAATCCTCATCGCAGTTGGGAATATGCTGGACGGACGCCTGGCTGGCCTGGAGGCGAGATTGCCTCCTGCGCCGAGTATGCGCCCCCCGCTCGCGTCGACACAGCGGCCTAAGGCCGCCGCTCCGACCGCGCTCCCCGTAGTGGGAGGCCGCGTCTCCTACGCGGCGGCGGCGTCTGCCCCGACTCCATCGGCTCCACAAAAGCCGAGGAGGGGGGCCAAGGCACCAACCCAGGCGCCGGCCAAGGCACCGGCTAAGGCGCCGGCCAGGGCGCATCCCCAGGCGCCGGCCAAGACGGGGCCTAGAACAGCGCCGAGGAGCGGAGTGGCATTCCCTCCGCTCCCCACTCCGACACCCCTGCCGGGCCCCTCCGCACCTGCCCCCTCCAACGAGGGTTGGCAGGAGGCGAGGGGCTCCAAGAAGTCCCGAAGGCGGGCCAAAAAGGCTGCCAAGAAAGCAGCCCAAGCCCAGCCTTCGCCACCGGTGGCAACGGCCTCCACAAAGAGGCCGCGGAAGCTGCAGCCGCCCAAAACCGCGGCTGTAGTGGTGACCGTGTCCCCGGAGGCGGCGGACGGCGGGCTGTCCTACGCGGCCGTCTTCAAAAAGGCCCGGGACAGCCTCGCCAACGATTTTGGAACGGTGGGGGTCAGAATGCGCCTCGCCCAGACGGGAGCTCGAGTCCTCGAGTTCCCTGGGGCTGAAGGCGCTAAGACGGCGGACACATTTGCCGAGAAGCTGCGGGGACTCTTTACAGCCACGGATGGTGTAAAGATCGCCAGGCCTACTAAGTGCGCAGAGCTGCGCATCTCGGGCCTGGACGACTCCGTAACGGCTGAAGATGTCCGCGCTGTAATCCGGGAGAAGACGGGGTGCAGCGCGGACAACGTCAGGGTCGGCACCATCCGCCCCGGTCCAGGAGGGCTTGGCGCCGTGTGGGTCAGCTGTCCCGTAGCGTCGGCCAAAGTATTGGCCGACGCCGGCAGGCTGCTCATCGGTTTCGTGAGCGCCAGGATCACAGTCCTGGCGGCGAGACCGATGAGGTGTTTTAAATGCCTGGCCACGGGACACACGCGCGTCAAGTGCGACAGTTGTTTTGACTGCGGCGGACTGTGTTTCCGCTGCGGTCAACCGGGGCATAAGGCGGCAGAATGCTCTGCCGCCCCTCACTGCCCAGCGTGTGCGGCGGGCAATAAGCCCGCCAATCACCAGATGGGGCAGAGAGGCTGCAAGCCTCCCCGCAGTTCTCGGCAGACGTCAGGGGCTAGCCAGTCGACCCAGGCTGCCTCCGACGTAGTACGTGCGTCGTCGTCGTCGCCCATGGAGGAGGTTGTAGAGACGATCCAGTAATGGATCAAGTCTCCAACCTCCTGGTCCAGACGAACCTGAACCACTGTGCCGCGGCGCAGGATCTCTTCCTGCAAACCATGGCACAGTGGTCGATAGGTGTTGCCGTAGTCGCGGAGCCCTATTCTGTCCCTCCCCGTCCAAACTGGATGGGTGACTGGGACGGCTCCGTGGCAGTCGTCGGTTCCACGACGGCTCATTCCCCGCCCTTGTCGCTAAGAGACAAGGGCACTGGATATGTTGCCGTCGAGTGGGGGGGGATCACCATATATGGTGTCTATTTCTCCCCCAACCGGAGTTTGAACGACTTCGAGGTTTTCCTAATCAGCTTGGAGACCTCGATACGGCGACTAGCGTCTGGGCACGTCCTTGTGCTGGGGGACTTCAACGCAAAGTCCATTGCGTGGGGTTCCCCCAGGACGGACGCCAGGGGCGAGGCCGTAGAGGAGTGGGCGGCCTCGGTGGGCCTCTGTCTTCTAAACAGAGGCTCCACCAACACGTGCGTGCGACAGCAGGGGGGGTCGATAGTGGACCTCTCGTTCGCTACCCCTGCCCTCGCCGCACGAGTAAGGAACTGGCGTGTCCTGGAAGAGGTTGAGACGCTCTCGGATCACCTGTATATCCGATTTGAGCTCTCCCGGACCCAGGACTCCAGTAGGGGTCACGTGGCGCGGCGTTTATCCCGCTTTCCGCGGTGGGCTGTTGCCAGGCTGAACCGGGACCTACTAGAGGAGGCAGCCATAATTCACTCGTGGCTGTCTCCTCAGGCTCCGACCGAGGAGGTCGACGTGGGGGCTGGCCGCTTTCGCGATGCGATTACGCATGTATGCGATGCGGCCATGCCCCGCGTTCGAGGTCGTCGGCCTCCAAGGAAGGAGGTCTACTGGTGGTCCCAGGAGCTGGCGGACCTCCGTGCGGCCTGTACACGTGCCCGGAGGTCCTACACGCGCAGTCGGCGGCGTCACCGTGGAGACGGTGAGGAGGACCGGCTTCATGAGGAGTACCGACGGGCGCGGAAAACTCTGAAGCTGGCCATTAGCCGCGCCAAAGAGGAAAAAAGACAGGAGATGCTGGAGGGTCTTAATCGTGACCCCTGGGGTCGCCCTTACCGCGCGGTGCGACAAAAGCTCCGCGCGTCGGCCCCCCCCCTTACGGAGACTCTCCAGCCCAGCTTCCTGCGAGAAGTGGTTGAGGGCCTTTTCCCACAACGGGCGGAACACACTCCCCCGTCGATGGCCTCCCTGGTCGGAGACGACGGGGAGCACGGGGAGGACAATGTTCCGCCCGTCCGGGAATCGGAGGTAGGGGCGGCTGTTCTACGGATCCGTTCCAAGAACACCGCCCCTGGGCCAGACGGGGTACCGGCCCGAGTGCTGGCCCTGGCCCTCAACCACATGGCAGACCGCCTCGGGGAGGTGTTCGACGCTAGCTTGGCGTCGGGACGCTTCCCTGAGTGCTGGAAGAGCGGGAAGCTGGTCCTATTGACGAAGCCGGGACGGCCTGCCGATTCGGTCGCGGCCTATAGGCCCATCGTGCTGCTAGACGAGGCGGGCAAATTGTTTGAGAGGGTTCTTTCTGCCCGCATCGTCCGGCACCTCTGCGAGGTGGGCCCCGATCTGTCGGACGCCCAATTTGGTTTTCGGGCGGGGCGTTCGACAGTCGACGCCGTGTTGCGCCTGAGGGCCGTGACCGAAGAGGCCGTGAGCTGTGGCGGCGTGCTGTTGGCGGTGTCATTAGACATCGCCAACGCATTCAATAGTCTGCCATTCAGCTGCATCAGGGAAGCACTCCACTATCATGGGGTGCCAAAGTACCTGAGGCGGCTGGTGGCAGACTATTTAGAGGAGCGTACCGTCGTGTACGAGGACCGAGAAGGTAATCTGAGGTGTCGGCCCATGTCGTGCGGTGTTCCACAGGGGTCTGTTCTTGGACCCCTCTTGTGGAACATAGGGTACGACTGGGCCCTTCGCGCCGATTTCCCCCCCGGGCTGGGTGTAATCTGTTACGCAGACGATACCCTCGTGACAGCCCGGGGGGCAAACTTCCAAGAGGCGGCGCGCCTGGCCACAGGGGGAGTCTCCCTGGTGGTCGGGCGCATTGAGGCGCTGGGCTTACGGGTGGCCCTAGATAAGACGGAGGCCCTGTTATTCCATGGGCCCCGTCGTGGTCCACCCCCTGGCGCCTCAATAGTGGTCAACTCGGTCCTCGTACCGGTTCGGGCCCAGATGAAATATCTGGGCCTGATCCTCGACGGGAGGTGGCTCTTCGACGAGCACTTCCGACAGCTTGCTCCAAAGCTGGTCGGCGCTGCGTCTGCCCTAGGGCGACTTTTGCCCAATATGGGTGGACCCAGCGTCGCGACAAGACGGCTGTACACGGGGGTTGTCCGGTCAATGGCACTGTACGGTGCACCGGTGTGGGCGGCGGCTCTGACCGCCCAGAATAGGGTACGCCTCTGGCGCCCTCAGAGGGTAATGGCGGTCAGAGCCATACGCGGTTACCGCACCGTTTCGACGGAGGTGGCATGCGCATTGGCCGGAACTCCCCCGTGGGATTTGGAGGCGGAAGTGCTCGCCGAAGTTTATCGGCGAGTGGCTGACTACCGGGCGGAGAGCGGATTTCGCCCTCCGCCCGAGGATGTGCGCGAGTGGCGCGAAGCCGCTCGCCGAGCCACGATGGCTCGTTGGTCGTTCCGGCTGGAGACTCCACGCGCTGGCTTCGCCGCCGTGGAGGCTCTCCAGCCGGTCATCGCCGAGTGGGCAGGGCGGCAGCACGGGACCCTTTCCTTCCGACTGACGCAGGTGCTTTCCGGGCACGGTTGCTTCGGAAAGTACCTGCACACGGTCGCTAGGAGGGAACTGAGTCCCGCCTGCCACCACTGCGACTGCAGTGAGGACTCGGCCCAGCACACGCTGGCGGTCTGCCCCGCATGGGCAGCGCAGCGCCGGGCCCTCACTGCAGTCATCGGAGTGGATCTCTCGCTACCGGCCGTAGTACGCTCCATGGCCGGTAGCGACAGTTGTTTTACCGCGGTCGCAACCTTCTGCGAGGTAGTAATCTCGCGGAAGGAGGCGGCGGAGAGGGCCCGGGAGGACGACCTCCACTCGGACCCGATCCGCCGCCGGCGAACCGGGCGGCGGAGGCCCGCCTACCACAGCCTCATGCCGCCCTGAGTGTGGCCGCGGGTGGACGGGGTGGGTTTCCCCTCCACCCGCATTAGTTTGGCCAGCCGCGAGGGGGCGGCGTCCGCGTGTGCCGGACGTCGCCTAAAGAGAGGAACACCATTGAGACGGAGCCCGCACCAGGAGCGGGCTGGCGCTAGGAGGGGTCCGGATGTCTTAACAACAGCTGTTCCCGGATCCCTCCTGTTACAGGCGCAGAGTGGCACACCGTGTGGTTTTAGTCGGTCCGAGTCCGACACACCACCCCGCCGCAAACCCCGGAGGGGTGACGGTCCGAGGGGATTTCCACACGTAAAAAAAAAAAAAAAAAAAAAAGGTTTCCATAGTCATTTATTACCCGTTTACTCGTTTGGCCTCAAAACATTAAAAAAAAATCTTTAAACATCAAGGGTAGCTGCGACGTGTTGTAAATAATAGTATTTATTTTCGTTTTTACGGATAACAAGAGGAACATTATCATTAATTTCAGCATATCAGTCATGTATAAGACCAGAGAAAGAGTTTGATAGCTCACCGCTTCCCGCCAAGTCTTCAACATCTGCCATCTTCAGTTTTTTTGAAGAGAAAAATTCGACTGGTATGTCTTTACAAATTACAATGTTGTTCAAAATTATAGTTTGTGCAAAGTGCGCTAGAGTATAAAATAATATATCAGAGAAAAGGTGATCTCTAGAGTTAATTGGGTTTCGTTAAAAGAGGTAATAATTTAATATATATCAAATTATAATATATTAAAAAAGTCTCGCAACGTTTTGAATTTTTACATTACTGTCGTTGAGTTTAAAGTTCCTTAGGAATGGATTAGACACCATAATACCATCAGACTGTCTGTATGTACTTTTGCCACCTTAGTCTTTTACCTACTAAGTATACGCAATAGTACTAAATTTATGATGTTTCTATATTTTTAATATATTTGCCAATTCTTAATTATCACAAAGCCACATTTGCAATTGATGATAGCGAAATGAAATTTAAAATAAAAACACACGAAAATAATCTTAACATAAATTAAACTACATTTTTTGTCTAATTTAAAACTAATTATTTGACTGCAGTACCATCTGATGTAAAGAATCTAATAATAAACGATAGTCTCGCCGACGTACTACCATTACAAAAGCGTAATCACAACTACGATAAACACAAACAGCTAGAACCGACATATCAAATGTTAATGGTGGACGCAGTTACATCAGGTATACGAGCAAATAAAACATTTTTCGTAAAATATCATTTGAAACATAGACTTGAAAGATGTATTCTTAAAAAGTATCAATTCCTTTGCCAGATCAAGCTCTAACAAGGAACAAGCAAGAGTTTGAGCATCAAGCGGTCCCAACTGTTCATGAAACTGGTATAGGTATGTGAACCAATTTGTAAATATAGTAAATAAGCTCTTATTATGACACGCATACACATTGCAGTAATCACCACTACTCCATCCAGTTTCTATGGAGAACATTCACACTATACTCTTAGATTCAATTACTAACTCGTTAGTCACAAAACCGTCAATCGTGACTAACAAGTTTGTTGATGACGGTGATGACGAGATGGTTTGCTGATGACGAGAACTCATCGAGAGTTACCTACGTATTGAGGCCATTATCTCTGAGCTACTTCGCAAATCTATAAACTCACAAAATAGAAAGAATGTAAATCATTATACGAATATCGAAACTGATAATTCTAAGAAAAAAAGTAAGGACTATTTTTGTAGGTGATTTAATATTCTACAACTTTTAGTTGACGATAAAGATAAAACTTATCGTTTCCCTGCAAATGCAAAAATCTCATATTTACAACCGTTGACTTTGAATACCTTTTTTTAGGGACGTGAAGTCAAATGCGACTTTTCATGTTTCATTTATGTTGGTATTTTCAAAATTTATTCCAATTTTTAGTTTCACCTTGTCAGGACTATAGATTTTATGCAAGCATATTAACAAAGCCGTACATCATCTAATAAAACTCCAAACATTATCATGTCAAACATTTGCCGAATCGTTTGATCGTTTACTGAACCTTTTTCTCTCAATTATCACCTTTCAAACATATTCAGTGGGTATAAAATCTTGTTTTCTAATTTCAACGTATAAGTTTCTTTTTAAGCTGGCCTGATTTTTTGATTAGATTTTTTTTTGAAAATTGTAAATTCTGTTTTAAATTTGTTGTTTCAATAACCGTCTTTTGTTTTTCATCCCATGGTACCTCACGAGTGGACAATCGAATTCACTTTTGCGTGGATATATCAATCAATAATACAAATCCAATTTATTGTAGAAAGCCTATTACATTTTTGTCTCAAAAATCAATTCTTTATTTATAACTTATCATTAAGATATGTGACGTTACCAGGTACAAATTCAGATCCAATATTTCAACATAGATCGGCGAGTGTTCTGACTTCAAAATGTATCCTTCCGACGTGTACGGCATGTAATTATGTCCTGAATTCCGGGAAAGCACCTCATACACGTAAGCCTTTTACTTAATAAAACCTGTACCTTTTGGATTGTATTCATTTTATAACATTTGACTGTATCGGCTTCTAGAAAGTTTTCAATACAACTTGGATATAATTAAACACCAAATTGTTCTGGCAATAGATTAGAGGACTAACTCCCAAGAAATATGTTACATACCCACAGAGTTGTTTCTCTTAATGAATAATTCCGAGAATGTCTTACAAGATAATTACATTCATTCAAGTCGTTCCATAGTAACATGGGTTTGCTAAATTTTATGCGTTTAATTCAGTTTTAAGTATTTAATTTAATTCTTTATTAAATCTAATTACCATCTAATCCATTCTAAATGTGAATTTAAGAAATTGTGCGACAATAAAATTGTGGGTCTATAGAACAGCTTACATTTAAAAATAAATAATTATCAATATAATAGCATTTTCCCATCTACTTAGTTCATAATGTCGATCGGAATTCATTACCGCGGATATGAAACTTTGACGTTTTTTTCGCTTATTTGATAATACATTTTCACAGGATTTATTGCGTTAGCAAGAAAACGTGATAGTATAAATAAATCGTGTATACTATCATATATAGTTTAAATAAATCTATTGCTTGTCCAGCTCCAGAAAAATAACTAAATTTCGCAACGTCGGCAATGAATGCTGATCAATCTTACGTAGAATAGAATCTTAGCATAGATAATTATGTATGAGTATGTACATCCTGTAAAGACTGATCAAAATAAATGTTTTTACACTTTTGGCACGATTTTACAATTACGTGCTAAAAGTCAGATATTGAGATTCGATTCAGTTTTTTCAATGACTTTCTTAGAAGTAGAAATATTTTGAAGTAGATTTGAGTTTCACCACCCACTTAAAGTTCTGGTAAGCGCATGTGTATTCAGTTATCAAGCTCTTACATCATAGGCACTCAATACACTCAAAGATCTTTAACTGTAATTTGTGTTTCAGCTTGCAAATTCGTGTATGGAAATCCTACATGTGTAGTGCACAAGCAGTCCTCCAATGTCGAAGTACAAACAACAGGAGCACCACGGGCACGTAAGTCTTGACACAGTTATAAATCTTTATGATAAGACAATTTAACATAGAGAATATAATTATTATTTTGTATATTAGTGACGACAGTTACTGTATGTATAGCTTAGATAGAAGCTTAGAAGGAATTGCAGGAATACTCGTATAGAAAGTAAGGGATCGTAGTAGTTAATTGACTGAGATATATAGTTAGAGGGCTTGAGAGTTGAAGGTATTCGACCTTAGCCTTTTTTATGGCGACGATTTGGAAGATCCCTTTGGGTGTCTAGCTCTTTGGAGACGCTCGATCCAGGCGTCAGCCGGCCGGCTGGTAACACGGCTTAACTGAGGCAAATAGATCCTGACGTACTCGAGCTGTTTCCTACGTCAGTAATATCCGTTTCTTACCGTTGCCTTTACTCTCAATTTTACCATTCAATCTCTGAAGTGCCTGATTGACAGCAATGGGCTGAGTGTATGTTCTTGATATGAATATGATGCAACCTTTGTTTGTAATCCCGTTTGGCACTTCGTTCAATCTTATGTATACACATGGTAACAAACATTGGTGCTAATTGCAACATATCAACAACTCTGACGTTCAGTAATATCCAATCTTATCAACTAATGAGGTGTAAAAGTTCAGGAGAATGTTCCATCGCTTTTCTTTTGGTAACTCAAATATTTTTGGTGACCTGTAACAATATGGTAGTGGTACACTACCATATGCAACTTCAGCTATCGTGGATTTGATTCCCACTTATCGCAAATATTTGTTAAGCAAAGCAAGCAAGCAAGTCAAGTTAGCACAAGTCAAGTATAGCTTAAAAAGAAGTGTTTTGATGTTTTATCCATATTCTAGAACCTAAAGTATATCGAAGTAGGATCTAGGTTCATTTTGGTTCTTGAAAGCGCTGTGTAGAAAGTCCAGAATAAAGAAACCTAAATTTTAACAGACATTTACTTCTAATTATAATGATAAACGTAAAATCATTGAAATTTGACTATTTCAGAAGTGGGTATGGTGCAAGTAGAGACGTTAGTTGAACGCTCCGATGTGGGTGTATTGACACCGTTCTTCGGTATGTTACCAGTTCCGGAGCACTTCAGTAAGAAAAAGTCTAGCGTAATAGGAACTATTTTGTCACCAAAAGGTAAGAAATCCTTAACTTTTTTAGTAATTATTTTTCCATTTCATTCGTGTATTTAGAACCCTAACCATTTAAAGTCCTTTAATTTGTTTTATTTTGTTAGCCAAAGAAATATCGCTACATGATATATTTATTTATAACACAATGTTAAAAAGGGTCTAATCCATCCGGCTAATTCATTTTCCAGCCATTTAATATAAAATTATTGTTAACTATTACAATTGAGCTTTTAATGATTTATAATTATTGATACGCAATACGAATTAGCGCAATCAATAGGTTTTGGTCGTAGTCACAGAAACCACTGGAACCTGATCAAAATGTTAAGCAATTTGAAGGTAACAAACAATTACAAATCAATTTTCGTCTAAAATTTCTTTCTACACAAAACATAACTGCTTTATCTCAATAAGTTGTGGATGGTGTCGAATGGGTAGCAAAATTGTATTATTTTCTCTTTATGATTCGGGACAGTAATCCCAGATACGCCTTCTCATACTTAACCGTTGATTTATGAACGACATTTGGAAGAATGCCGCATCATTGGCAGCAAATCAACGACTTTGTGTTTTCACATACAGACTGTTCCGAAAGGATATTTTATCTTTATATAGTTTGATAAATATTTAGTTTACGCTATTAGATATTTTCGTATGTATAAAGAGGTATAAAATTAAAAGAACTGTTACGGTCTGGCCACAGTTTCTGGCGGTGCGTTGCGCGGTGCGTTGGGAGGCGCGGCGGGCGGCGTGATTTGCGGTGGTATGCCACAGCTAGACTAGTTGTGACCGCGGCGGCGTCAACTGTGCACGTATTTAGAGAACGGATAAACCATTAAAATGCCCCTATCATAAGTGGCTCGATATTGCCTTGAAACAAGTGCGTTCTTAGCTGAAGATATCGTTCAGTCAAGAATAGGAGCGCACCCAGTTAACCAGAAAAGGAGAGAACTTGGCGAATTTCACACTCTTTATTATGAATAACAATAAAGGAACTATCCCGATATTTTTTTTGAATATACGCGGGCAAGCATAGAAACTAACTAATGAATTGTTCCATTTCCATTATTTATTTTATTGGCTCAACGCGCGATAAAAACAAAATTATTTGTTTCGGTTGCGCGATGCCTCAAAGCGTCCACCGATGCCGCCGCGCGCGCCGCTCTGAGCTGTGGCCACCTCGATATTGGCTAGTACATTTGTTTCACTCGCACATCGCGAAGCTCGTCACCGCCGCGTGCCACGCGCCTCTTGCCGCGCCGCAAGTCGCGCCGCAGTGCGCGTCGCCGGTAGCTGTGGCATACTTCATAGGTTGTTTACCATTTGTTTTCGCCGCTCACCGCTTACCGCGCCTCACGACGCGCCGCAATCCGCACCGCTCTTGGCTGTGGCCAGGCGGTTAAGCGATTAAAATGTTTACGTACCGTGTTACCCCCTGGGCTTGTTAAAATTGGGTGAATATAGTGTTATTTTTTGGCAAACTTTATTTACCAAATCCTCGTGTAGATTATAAGCTTTGTAAGGATTTAAAGGTTACCCTCGGGACGATACTGTGCACATATTTTTTGTACATAAAAGCTGTACATGTAGTTTATTAAAAATCACTGTCCAATCTGTAATTTATTTATAATTTTTTAGTTATTCCGTCAGCTACAATTAATAACCACTGCTCCTTTTATAAAAATTATAGAGTGTTTATACGTAACAAACTAGCTGTACCCTGCCACGGTTCGCTTTGTGATTGCAAAAAAATAGATAAAACTAGACAATGGACAAAATCACAGTGAACTGTGATTTATAATTCGATTTTTGCGTACGTAGGTTAGGGTTGCTAGGTAGGTAGGTTAGACGCTATTTAACAGTAAATCTAGTTTTTTTCAGGGTTCCGTATCTCAAAAGGTAAAAAAGGAACCCTTATAAGACCACTTTCTTGTACGTCTGTCCATGTGTCACCACCGATTTTCTCAGGAACGGGAAGGACTAGCAAGTTGAAATTTATACCAGATACCAGAGGTCTATGGTCCCTATTAGGTGTATAAAAATCAAGGTCCTGAGTCAACACGATAAAAAGATATGGGCAAATTTCGATTTTCGCGAAAACTTGTAAGTACCAAAATTCACCTTAATTTTCAACTATTTTTATTTTTCAGAATTTTCTCTTTACTTGTGCTGCAAGACCTTGCTTTTAACCAAAATTGACAATTCTAGGTCAACCGGAAGTACCCTAGGTTTTGGGTCGAAAACCTATATGGTAGTTCCCGTTGACCTAGAATCACGAAATTTTTCAAAAAGAAACGTCTTACAGCACAAATAAAGGAATAATTCCAAAAAATAAAAAAGTTGAAAATTAAGATAAATTTTGGTACTTACAAATTTTCGTGAAAATCTACGTAAAATCTAACCAGATTTTACGTAGATTTTCACGAGGGTTTCGTACCTACCCAGGTACGTCGGCGCACGAGTTTGACTCGTACCTGACCAGTTTTTTTTATTATTATGTAGGGATTGGTAGCTATGTAAAAAATAAAATGCTAGATTAAATAAGCGTAATAGGGTCTTTATGCATCGTGTGCAAACAGCTTACTTACGTACAAAAAAATCGAATGAAAAATCACCGTTCATTCACAGTCATTTTATTTCATCTATAATAAAAACCCATCTCTGAAACGTGTTGTATATCGTGTCGAAATAGGAGCTCAAACGGGGCCGATTTTTTTTGAGTTTTTAAAGCGTACACAAACCAACTTCACATTTATGTGCTTTATATAGATAACCTTTCTTAAGAACTGGTCTATTAAATACAAAACATTTTTTCTTAATCCAACTGGTAGTAATTTGAGATAAATGTACACTCATTATTAAAAAAAAACTTACAGAATACCTTTCTAATAAAATCTTACGACAATCTCAAACACAATACAGCTAAAAACAAAACGAATAACATTAATAAATAATGTTCGTATTGAGAGACAATGGAATATTATATTCATACATTCATTTCAAGAATTGAATTAATTCTTTTATACTCACTACTAATTGCAGTAAATATTACATCCAAATAGGTATATTTTTAAATGTTCATGTTTTAAATAACCATGAACCTACTTGACAGATATTTTTCTTTAGTATACAAAGCGCTGTACGACACTACTAAAATGATAGTCAATGAAGATACCGACGAACAGCCTGTAAGAGATTCTTCTGCAGTACCAGCACCGGCTGCTTCTGACAGAAATACACCAACAAAGAAAGGTCCAACTCCGAGTTCTATGCGCAGTGGAGGTAAATATCAGTTACTTCAATCAATCAAATTTTTAACAGCTTTTAATCGATAAGTTAAAATAACGTGTTGCTTTGCTAGCTCAAATTATTTGTTGTTAATGAATGATTTGGTTATGTATTTCGTGTATCAGTAGAATTTGTATCTTTATCAATCATTATTAGAATAACTAGCTTTTGCCGCGACTTTGTCCACGTGGTGGTCGACATCAGGCATCGTAGAGGATACAATGAATTAAGATTGTAGGTATATGTGTAAAAGAAGATACATGCTAACTGATTTACTAATTGATCGAAAAACGTTCGTTGCTAAAGATGCATCGAAAGGTTATTATGACATTATTTCTTTAAAAATAACATTTTACCATATTTGTAAATCGAGCTAAGATAACCAGACTGCACTAAGACACACGAGAAGGCAGTCCTGCCGCAAGTCGATTCCTGCAAATTTCAATGTTTGGCCTTGTGACCTATTTACAGTCAAGGCAAGGCATGAACAACCTAAGGGCAAAACTAACAATAGTTCCTCATACAAACTTGCAGTCCTTTTAAAGTTTAGTTTTGTAAAATTAGTAACAAAGTTTTTTATTACTTTCAATAAAGAGTATTCACTGTTAACTTGAAAACGCTACTACCAAAAATAACGAAGTTTTATATAAATTACCTGCCCCCATTTTGCACCCTTAGGGATAGAATTTTTAATAAATCCTTTCTTAGTGCACACCTACGTTATCTAAGGAATATTTGTGCAAAATTTCATGCTTCAAGACCCTACGGTTTCAGCTGTGCGTTGATCGATCAGTCAGTGACCAGTCTGTCAGTTTCTTCTCTTATAGATATAGATAACACAGTCCATCTTTATCAAACTTTTCCCTTCTAGCCTACCTTTCCTTTTCAATGTACTCTCAATTTTACAATATCCCTACATTTTCTGGTCCTTCGATTTTCAATCCGCTATGTCATGTGATACACAAATGCATTAATGATTTTTTTATTTAATAATAATATATTAATTCTAATAATATTAACTAATAAATTTCGCTAGGCATTCATCACGAGCGTACTACGAAAAGTACGAAAACAGCAACCAACAATACGGCGCAGACTTCATCCAACCTGTTACGGACACAGATAATTAATGTTCCGCTAGAAGGGAAAGCGACAGGAGACTGTATTAAGATTTATAAACGAGACAGTCGGAAAAAAAGTATTCAACAAAACAGTAGCCAAAACACATACGAATACATTAAAGTTATAGCACTAAATGAGAGTAAAATAGAAGATTTACATAGTAATGTTTCTAATGGAAGTGAAGGAAAAAAGTCTCCAAATATTGATGAGAAAGAAAAGCATGGGGTTGACATAGAACAATTAAAAGATATTCAAATTGGAGAAGACCCCAAGACAAGCCAAGGTTGTAGAGAACAAGATAGTCAAGAGGATAATAAACGATTAGAAGCTAGCACCGTTAAACCAGGTATAAATAACGTACATACACATTGAAAATTTTCACATGTTTACACTTGATATCATTCTGTTATAAGAAATAATAATAGTCTTCCTACCGTACTCCTACTTGATTTCAGGTGAATATGGAACTTTTGGTTAATCTATACTAAACTTTACTAACTTTTAAACTTTCGCGTTCCATGATAATTAATATTATTTAACGGGAATTAACGCGATCTCTTATTTAGTCAGCCTGTGACCACGGCCGGTGCAACCTGGTCGAAACGTCAGGCAAACCAGAGGTATGTAATACCCTAAATAAGAGATCGCGTTAATTCCCGTTAAATAATATTAACTATACTAAACTTATTAGGCTGGAGAGTTTATTTGTTTAAACGCGCTAATCTCAGGCACTACTGGTTTGAATTCAATAAAACCTTGTGTTTTTCATCAAAAACTTCATCAAAGGTCATATCCGAGCCGGCTGAGTATCAATGAAAAATATTACAAAACGGGATATTTTTCCTTTTGAGTTTTAATAAAATTGCACAGATTACAAAGCCTGTAATATTAGCCCCGTTTAGCTAGTTACTAACAGTTAAGCAAAATATTATTTTGAATGGTGAAACGTCACCACTCCTTCCGAGTGTTTGGATACGATACGCTATTAACAATTTAAAAAAAACCGGATCTGGGCGTTTTTCATGTTCGTTGTTTGCAAGCTAGACGTTTCTTATTTAAAATGACTTTGTGGCTACCGACGTTCTTTAGCTACATCTTTGATGGTGTCACGGGAAAGCTTATCACCGGTTTTCCTATGAGGTCGTGGTATCTCTCCGGTCGAGCCGGCCTATTTGTGCCTGGCACTCCCACGGTTAAATAAATATCTAAAAGAATTTCATTTGTGTATGTTTTATTAACCATTCTTCCCGCCGTGACCTGTAACAGAGCATAAATGGAAGAGTATCACGGAACCCTTTCAGAGATTAGCTACTATTTCTAAACTTCCTCATTGCAAGTCTGTATGACAACTAGTCGATGAAAAACATTGCATGATAAACTTATCAATACTCAATACTGTAACTCCTGTAGGAATATCAGACAATCATCTGAGTTTACTTACATTGCATCAATTGCAGGGGAGTCAGAAGATCATCTAAAGACAAATCTAGTGACGTCATGTCGCTATTACAGTACACTGCTAAGTAAGCAGTTGGGAAAAGTGAAAGACAATCGTAAGTACTTTATTTTTTCCCTCTAGCAAGAGGTAACGTTTTTTTTTTTCTTAAAAAGACAAATCCCGCACTAGGAATACATGCTGTGTCGCGGGGGACTTTACAAACATACATGACCGTTTCATGTACACAAAGAACACCCAGACTCAGAACATCAATTTGTGGATCACACAAAGTGTCGTCCTATGTGGGGATCGAACCCACAACACTTAGCGTAGTAGGAAGCGGCGTGGCGACCGCTTAAACCACTACGCCATCCGTGCAGTCTAGACGATACGGTAAATTATTGCTAAATGTCGTCTAAAATAAATACCTACCTTACTGCATTGTAAGTTTACTAGTTGTTGTATTTTCAAGGGATAAACGATTTACGAAAAATTTTGTTTTATGGTATAGTATACAGCTCGACGTTTTCATTAAAGGATCGCTTCAGCAATGAGGTGATCTGGCAGAAAACCAAGGTCATCGACATAGCCCACCGGATCATCAAGTTGAAGTGGCAGTGGGCTGGCCATATTAGCCGTAGGACCGACAACCGTTGGGGTAGACGAGTTTTTGAGTGGAGACAGCGTCTCCGCAAACGCAGTGTAGGACGCCCAACGGGCCAGGTGCAGTGACGATTTGCGTAAGATGGCTGGCAGGAGCTGAATGATGAGAAGCCGAAAACCGAACGAATTGGCGTGCAATAGGAGAGGCTTGTCTAGTAGTGGACTGCGATAGGCTGATGATGATGATATAGCTATTAAAATAATTATCTCAAGAAGAATCTATTTCGAATAATTTGTGATTTTGGGAAAAAACTTATTTTTCTTTGTTTCGTTTTCATAACTAATTGAGAACAAATCAAAAAACGGAATATTACAGGCTTGAACTTGATGACCCTGTAAACCCTGTGATGCTATGTCAAAACCATCACGTAATATGAAAGCTACATTAAATGTTTAGAACATAATAAATAAATATTGTTATGTTATATAGTTTCAAACTAAGCAGAGCTTGTACTATGAAAGCTAGATTGACTGATATAATACTTACACATACACCTACTGTTTTTTGTAAAAACATACATATTATATATAGAAAACACCCAAGCTCCGAAACAAATCAGATCATACAAAAATTTGATCCGACCCGGGTATCGAACCCGAGACCTCAGCACAGCAGTCGCATTTGATTTCACTGCACCACCGAGGCAGTCTAAGTCAGACATTCTTCAATCTAGATCATCATCATCATCATCAGCCTATCGCAATCCACTGCTGGACATAGGCCTCTCCCTTTGCACGCCACTTCAATCTAGATACGCTTTGAAAATCTCCCTGATTGACAGTTTAATCAATACAGTCATTTCACCATATGACATCGATTGTATTTTATTACAATATATTTACACGTCAGATAATATTTATACTACACATAAATAAAGAATATTAGTTACTTTACAGTGACGAAGCATCTAACGATAGCTCCAGAGGAGATTGATGTCGGTGGTAACCAAGATCCCCTTCTTTCCATATGTACTATGAAGCCAAGTGGTCGAGAAAACCTGGCCTGTCAGACGGTGAAGAGAACATTTCAGCAGGACAGAGGAAGTCATCTCCGCGTGTTGTCGCCGGCCACTTGTTTAACAGACATTTGTAAAAACGATAAGGACCATCTCAAGTCCGTGTACACTATTCTGTCGGCTATCGAGGGTCGTATGCGTAGACTTAACATAGATAGTCGACAGTCTTTGACCCGGGAAGATAGATGGCTCTAGCTTCAATGTTTTCCGAAATCAGTTCGGGCCTGCTCCATAGATGGCTCTTGTTTACCTTATCTGTTGTTGATGGTATTGTGGTTTTTATTTTAAGGCCTATCTCGCGCTACAAGTACTGTTTGTTATATTTGTTTATTTACTTTTATTGAGAATATTTCAGTACTTCTAGACAAACTGATATAATATTTATAGTTTCACTAGTACCAACAGATTTAACACTTAATTTGAGATATACCTTTTTAGTTTGTTTATAGGTTGTGATATTAAAACTGACTGTAGACAGTGTATGTGTTATTTGAATTTAGTAAATTGTTTCGATGTGACGCTAACCAATAAAAGAAACGATTTCGGCGTTTATTTTGATAGGGCAATAAAAAAATGTTTAATTATTATTCTCTTTTATTTGACAGGATAAAAACTTTGTAGCAAAAGGTTTTATTATATAATGTATAGGTAGCCGATTCCATTCGATTGTCGGCCTCTTGATCATATTGAAAACTTGCACTTGTAATACGCCATCTACAGGATATTTTAGGAATTACAGGCATAATAGTAGGACAATTTTAGCCACTGTTCTGTGTTTGAGTTGTTAGCAAATTTATTCGGAACAATGTTAATGCAATAATTTATGGTAAGTTTTTGATATATCTCCAGTGTGTACTGTTTATTCATTACAACATCACAATTTATTTACAAACAAAAGCTAGCTACAATATACAAAGGTTACAACTGCGGAATATATTAAGATCTTAGATATACAAAAATATACAAAACAGAAGTATTTACATTAAGAAACAATAGTTATACTTGTAATAAATTAGACAGAGTAGCTTGGTAGCGTTGAGTAGTAGTTTGGTTTCCTGAAGAACTTCAGAACATCAGAACTTTTAGTGTTGGAAAATTCTGTTTTACGGATTCGGGTCTTGAAGAGGATGAAAGACGGAGAAGTTTTACGAGCTATTAGGTTTCCTGCACCCATTATTATAACAAAATAGATAGCAATCACCCTCTGGCGACTGGTCGCTGCAAGTCTCGCGACCACTGGTCGTCACTCGCAGGCACGCTGGGCTGAGCCGTGTAGTTCTATACCAAAGTCGCGCGACATTGCTTGCACGCTGCACGAGCCCTTAGTCTGATCTTACGACACCCACGGGATGAATTAGGGATGTTGACACTCCGTATTCTTAGTCCGTCACCACACGAAATTAATTAGAATTAATGTTAAACCAAAAATAATCAGAATTAACGATTTGATTACCATTAAAATTCGTACAAAGCTAGTCATAATTATAAAAATTCAAAGTTTGTGTAAAGGTAGAGTAGATCTATATTATAAAATATTCAAAGAGTTTAAAGTATTTATAACCTACAAGTTGATATACACATTAATACTAAATAGTATTCATTCATGTGAAACTAAAGCTATATTGCATTTCACTAAGAAGTCGTATTACTCTTATATTACAATGAAATGAAATGAAATGAAAAAAAAAAAGACTTACAATGTAAATAATAAAGTTATAAAAACATAAAAGGAATGTTTAAACGTAACAAACGGAATGTAAGTAAAAACAAATATAATCTATAACACGTTCCCATAGAGTCAAAAATAAAATGAACAATAAATTAAGACCCATTTAGATTACTTTTGATAATACAATATAGGTACATTGACTAGATATTATAATTCATCGTATACCAATATAAAATACCTATACATTGAACTAGAGAAAATTATCTGAATGGGCATTAATTTACATAATAATGTGCAAAAATCAGTCCATATCACGTCATGAAAGAAAACAGACAAATATTCTATCATAGAATAAGTAATTACAAGCTATTTAGCTTAGTTTTAAATTTGAGTCTTGTTTGTTGAGGTGTATCATAAGGAAAAATAGTGTTACTCGGGGCCGAACCTTTTTCGGGGGGTGTGAGTGTGACCTGAGACAACGGAGTCGACTGAGAAAGGACCCGTTGGGTTCGAAATAGGCATCCCCGAAATACACCTACCTACGAAAGTTTTTATTCTAAGATGTATCACTATTAAAAAAAAAAACAATTTGATGGTTCAAGAAAAAAAACAATCTCCATAGACATAGTTTAAACTTTTACTTAGGCCAATAGTCGATTATGTTGTAACATCAGAGTCGTCTAACTTTTGATATAATATCATGTCAACACACAATTAGTATAAAATTATAGGGCCTTTTATACATTAATTCGTACAACAATAGAAGTAATTTCATGTGAACTACTTTTTCTTTGATAAACAAAGTATTTTGTATGAAAATGTGTGTTTAATAATTTTTTAATGATACACCCCAACCAACCAGCTAACTATAGCTATGATTACATTTAACATACAATAATTTACATTCACCATGTTCCCTGTTAACACCATTACCTGCACCGACACGCTCCAAGCGATAATGACCCTGATGCCTTTGCAATAAACACTATTGTGATTTGGCACGATAGTTCCACTCTCACAGCTTGATTCAAATCACAGACGATCCAGAGAATCCTGTAATGAAAAGTTACAATATTACTTGCTATTGTTCTCAGTGTCACTAAGATGATTTATTGGACACCTAGGTTTAAATTATTCTGACCCTTTAAGAATAGTTTGGCGAAGGCGATTATGATTGGTTACCAAGGTCCAGCGCCATCTCCTTTGCATCGATGAAGAAGCAATATATAGCATACAATTATGTATTTATTATTTTCTTTAAATTGTAGGGTTTCGCCAAATAAACTGTTATTCGAGTATTTCAAAAAACGAATTTATTGAAGAGTCCTGAAGACCCCCAATACTAAACAATAGGTAGCTAAATTATCCTTAATGATTTACAATAATATGACGAAGGTGATTATGATTTGTTGCCTAGGTCTAAGTAATTAGGAATAATATCGGGCTCATTATCCTTAATGATTTACAATAATATGACGAAGGTGATTATGATTTGTTGCCTAGGTCTAAGTAATTAGGAATAATATCGGGCTCATTATCCTTAATGATTTACAGTAATATGACGCAGGTGATTATGATTGAAAACCTGGTATGAGCCACCGACATCTGTCCCCACACTCTGGCGGCCAGCGGTCTGGCGCAGGTGGCCTAGGTGGCAGAATAATTAATTACTGCGGTAGGTGATAGGACGGCGACCTGAACGCACCAAAATGTGATCGGTCATCGTAACAGCGGTAATAGAGTATTGTGTTAAGAAAATACTCACTTTAATGATAAGCTCTCAAGCGAGCGATCTAGGAGTAAACACGTGGACGAGAGAGTCCCAGCCGCAGTCAGCAATCTGGTGTGGCCTCAGCGCGTTCCAGTCCAGGCCGTACGTGAACTCCGAGTGGTGGCGGATCGTCTCGAGAGGCTCGCACCCACGTTTCAAGTCCCAAATCCTGGAACATAATTAAGATTGTAATTATCAGGAGAAATTATAACTGTTTTTTAATCTTGTTTTTGTGTATGAATACCAGTTAAGTTATATATTCTCGATAACCCTTCCAGCGTAGACGAAAGCTTGTGGTAGCAGTAAATAAAAGCTATCACAGATCCCTCCCATTTTAGGCGCAGTATAGCACATGGTGTGGTGTCAGTTGGTTAAATTGCGATAGACCGCACTACCAAACACACCGGTGGGCTGTAGTCCAGATGAAATACCCAGGCTAGGGATCAAAATCAAGCGATCGCATCGGTCACAAGTCCGACATCTCAGCCATTACGCTACCGCCGCGTCGCTTACAACTAAAAATAACTTTTTTTTATGTCTAATAAACGAGCACACGAGTCAATCGCAACTCACAAGTGCGTTGGCACCTTTTGAGATCCCCCAAGGGGAAGGAGGGTCTTGGTCTCTGGAAACTTCAATCATTCGGTGAAAAGCCATGAAAGAAGTGCTTAACACCGCTTCTCTGAAGCCGTGGTATCACTCCAACACTCCACCACTTGTGGCAAAGCGTGGCTCTCCCTTGGCAAATTTTAATACAAAAAAAAACAAAAGAGAGGCATCGATTAGGAACAAAAAAAAAACAAAAGAGAGGCATCGATTAGGAAATCAGAAGGTCTACGTACGAAATGGTTATCTGGTGTCTCTCTCTAGTCATACTGTAAGATCTCGTACTTGTCTCACAATTACAAGCTTTAGAGTGTAACACAGCTTTTGATGTCAATTTTCTTAACAGTATGGTTAAAGAATTGGTTTGTACCTGGTAGTAAAATCATACGACCCCGCAGCTATGATTGAAGGGGCGTGCGGAGAGAACTGAACCCTTCTTACTGCACATTCACAGCCTGAAACGAATTAACTAAGTTAAAACATTTTGTACACAGTAACTAGAAAGTGAATGTGTAAGTATTTCCATTAATTTGCAAATGATTATTACAATGCATAGAAGAATTAAATCTGATACGGAATACGTCTAAAAAAATGTGTATGTATGTGAATCGTAAAGAAAGAGATGATTTTTAAGAATCAAGTTTCACATTTATTGCTTTAGACCGTTTGTACTCAAACAACCTAACCACTTCATCTGAGGGTAGGCCGAAGCATGGCTCTCCCACGAAAAATCATAAAGTCTCTAGAAAATAAGTTAACCATAGCGTAAATAGAACATCATGAATTAATTTACTTAAACTTTGTGCACATCTGTTTATAAATAGACTTAATGGCTAAGGTAGTTAAGATAAACACGAAAACTATTATTAAATGCTATGGTGGTAAATACTTAATTTAATTTGATCACAACTACAGAAATTGATTACCTCAACAGAATTATTTTTTGGGAATAGCTAAAAGATCCGAAAATGATGAAAAAACACCAAATCATTAATATAAAGATATAGGAATATCAGTACATAAGTAATATACCTTTAAGTGTAAACATAGGTGATGTCAGCCTCCTCAGGTCCCAGCCCCGCACCAGCCCGTCCGAGCCCGCGGTGGCCAGAGCGTGCGTCTCCGTTCGACTCCAGTCACACGACAGCACCTGGCACCCAAATAGATTATTTATGTCATAGAAAATTCTGCCTTTAGACCAGATATGGTACGACTTCTGGTAGAATTGAAGTTACTCTATGGGGGATTTATCACGAACCTATGTATAATACTAACTTCTAAAAATTTCATGAGCAAAATGAGATTATAAACACAAGTGTCATTAATGGTAACCGGTTAACATCAAGCAAGCAGTGTGATTCCTTGTCAACTTATTTGTTTAAACGAAATATTTATATCTCACAACTTATTAAAGTTTATTTGAAACTGTTATTTCGAATACGAATTCTACGCCAACAACATAAAAATATACCAAGCCGTCTGGCTAGAGTGGTATAGTAGGCCTAAACCTCCTTTCTAAGGAGAGGCCTACGTCTAGCAGTGGACTGTTAAAGGCTGTTGATGATGAACATAAAAATCAAATTACCTCAGCATCATGAGCCTTGACTACAGCAGCTGGCCTCGATGGCTCCGTACACGTCCAAAGTTTCAGATGCCCGTCACCAGACACAGAGGCAAAAGTACCCGGTGAGTGAGGTGAGAAAGCAGCCGTATAAACCAGCTGAGAATGACCCACGAATGTGCTTAGACATGCTTCAGACTCAGGGTCCCACTATAATGGAAAAGTTACTATTTGAATTGACATTCAACTTTAAAGCCACCGCATATAATTTACCCTATCATTTCGAATAATTGCATATACGAAATCGAATTTATACATATAAGAGAAGCATTCTATATCAGGCCTGTTTTAAACTTCTCTTATTTTTACAAACATCAACTATTGGTGTTATCATAGATGTCGCTACTTGTAATGCCAATACTACCTCCATTGTTTTTTTCTTTTTTTCCGTGCGGAAATCCCCTCGGATACCACCTGTCGGTGGCATGTCGGACTCGAACCGACTAAAACCGCACGCCGTCTCGGGTACTAATAGCCGGGGAACCAGGTATACAATAGAAAGGAAGTCCCTGCGCACCAATACTACCTCCTGCTTATAAAAGCTTAGTAATATTATTTATATATTTTTTGCGAAAAAAAAAACCTTTTTCAATTTCTTTTCATAAACCATATTTTTTCGAAGAATAATTCCTTTTTACTCTCATATGTTCAAGTGCTACTATCAAATCAAATTGCGATCCTTACAGACATTTTTTAAGTAGCTACAAACTGTTTGACATATATGCAAACAAGTAAAAAGGTACACCTAGATAAACTGCTAAAAAAATAAAGCTATTCGAACTTTAATATCCCCGCTTGAGTAGATAATAAATAATACTCTTATCTCTCCATATTACATGTAATACTTATATTGTCTTTGTGTAAGCAATTGAAAGATACAATACATATAGTTCATTACTCTAATCCTGATAAAGATAATTAACAGACTACAATCATTCTTCTATGAAAGTATAATTACCAGTTTCACAGTTGTATCCCAGCTAGCACTCAGCAAGTGTGTCCTGGGCCAGTCAACAGAGCACACCTCACTTGTATGAGCCCTCAATACCCGAAGAGGAGCTGCGCAACCTACTCTCCAGACTATAACAGCACCGTCACCTGCTCCACAAGCTGCTGCACTCTCTGTAGTACCTGACCATGTCTGTGAACCAATGATTTAAGCAATGTGATGACATTATGGTTGTAATAATTTCATCATAAAATTTTGAATGCATGTCATCAGAAAATAAACTCTTCCCAAAGAATTTGTGTCTTATAAAATTAGCTTACACACAGGCAAAATTTAGTTCATACTAAATAAGGACATCAAACATTTATTACCCAATGATTTGCCAAAGTATCAGCAATAAAAAGCAAACTGTAGATAGGAATACCATTTAATTCAGTTCCATTAGTTTGTAACTTAATACTTAAAAGAAACTGTCCCACTCTGTATTCAAATTATACTGTGTGTGGTCTGTATTATAAAAGTACCCACCTTAAAAATACAGACCACTGACATCATCTTTACACTGTCTCAAAAAAATAATAATAATAACTTCACACATCTTACACACGGCTATCTAGTTCCAACTACTGGTGATAACCAGACTGCAGATAAACATACTTAAATATTTCTAAATACATACATATTAATAGATAAATTACACCCAGAAACAGAACAACTGATCATGCTCACCACATAATTATTTTTCCTCGGAACTACATACCAACCAGTCAGAAGAACCTCTAGACCAACAGGCCAGTGAGGTCTAAAATCATAAATACACTGTGTCAAAAAAGTTTAAATGTACCAATTTATTGTTCATAAGCATTCTTAAACCAATAAGCAACACAAATAACAAATGAATTAAAATTTATTTATATTATGGTAGTTGTTTTGCTAATTCACTCTGTTATTTATGAGTGCCAATATGTTTGTGATTGAAATTGATTCTGACTTTAAAAATTAAAAATTATAGCTACAATGTAAAATATCTACTTTTCTTCTCATCACATAGAAACTCAGAACTCATCAACAACATGCAAATCCTTCTCTGAATCACATTATCTTACATATGATAAATGTATAAAGTATAATAGTGTAAGAACTGGGTGTTAATTACGTATTAAGACGAATCTTAACATGAAATTAACACATTAATTCGACAGGCCTGTTGATCTAGTGACCCTGACTGCTAAGGCGGAGGTCATGGTTTACCCACCCCCTACAAATATTGTGTGATGAGCACGGTCATTTGTTCTGTGTCTGGGTGTAATTTATCTATAATATGTATGTATTTTAAAAATATATTAGTATGTGTATTAGCAGTCTGGTTACCATAGCACAGGATATGCCTAGTTTGGAATCAGATGGCCGAGTGTGAGATGTGTGGGGTATATTATACTATTATTATCTTATTATTGTCAAATATATTTGACAACAGCATTCAAATGTTTAAGTTCTCCTATCCAAATGATAAAATACCCATGTTTAGTAGTAAACAGTATTAAACAATTGAATCTAAATAACATCATATTAAATGAGTCATATTACACTGCCTTAGAATACAACACCTTTAAGATGGTATCAGGTAAGTAAACATTGTAAGTTAATATTTACACGTGCCTATAAATCCTATAAAACAAATTAACCAGGAAATTAATCAATTGCCTTAAATAAGGTAGGTAATGCCAACAAAAGCAGGTAAGCCAATTATATGATGATGCAAATTCATACCGTCTATACAAACACATATAGTGTGATGTGTTGTAAGGCTTCATGGGGTGAATACTAATAAGTAATTATATCAAAATAAATAATAAGTATGTTTCTTAAGGTATAATGTATTACCTGTAGTGATTAACTTTTTTTTAAGTATTTAAAAGAGGTTTAACACACACATTTAATTTTTATACAAATACCCATTAGAACTGAAGGTACTTTTAATATCTATTATAAAGAACTGTCATAGAAAATGTGTATGATATTGCTATAAGATTTAGTTACTTGTTAGATAAACAATACAATTAGAGTAAAAAGACAAATATACATATAACAGCAATTTAAAGTTTTATTTTATCTTATTGGATCCTATTTTTTTTAACTTATAAGAATGTAAAAGAACCAGTTAAATCTTTATATTATGATGGGCAGGCACACTCTACAAATAATGTTTTTTTTTATTTATTTTGGGAGAAAAATACACATTAAAAAATAATAAATCTTACCACGTCAAACAGTCCATCACTCCACTCCAACTTTTGCACTTCTAATAAAGTACTGCCATCTGGAGCTATCTCCAAAAAGAATAGAGTTCCACCACCAGCCAGTCCGTAATACTGGCTAGTGGCTACGGCCAAGGTGTCAGGCCTTGTTCGGGAAAACCTGACGCTGTAGCCATGCCGGCCTGGAGTCAAGAATGTAGGCATACTGATTGTATAGCTACAATAAGAAAAAAAAGTATTAGAACATATGAAAAATAGACCACGAATTGTGTTCAGATTACTCACATTTAGACTCCTACATCACATAAACTCGCCTATATTTATAGCCACACTAAGTCGATTGGTATCAAATATCTCTGTAATTGGAATGTTTTAAGTGTTTGCTAAATTATCATTACCCCTTTAGGGGTATATATGTTCTGTGATTATCATCAAATAGGCTTTATAACCTTCTCAAATTGCCAAAAGCAAACGTCACATTTGACGTTTAGATAAACGCAATGATTTCTTACAAGCTTAGTGAAGGGACATGAAATCGATTCAAATAAGTATGCGTCATACGACTTAAATCTTATTAGCACGCCTACGAACGAAATCCTATTAAGCAGCAGAAACCTCACATGTAACCCTTATATATAGGTAAAACTTCCTGATAGAAATCATTTCTGGTGAACACCTCAAACTCAATCTATCTATTCTGTCTTTGACAAATAAATTTAAATAGTGGCCTAATTTCTAATTCCTTCAAATTGTTGCTACTTTCTCCAACAAGATGTTGGACTACTTTTCTTTGGCTTTTGTTGTAGCTGTGAAAGTATTTAAGAAAACTACCCCAAATGGCAAAGTCACGGTTTACCTTGGCAAACGTGACTTCATTGATCATATGGATTATTGCGATCCTGTTGATGGAGTAGTGGTTGTGGACACGGAATATCTGAAAGGAAGAAAAGTTTACAGTCAGGTAAAAAGTGGAGTGTTAAGTGATATTTTATCAAGTGAAGTGTTACACCTATTATCGTACCTAGTTAATGGTGTAGATTGAATGCCCCTTAAGTATATATTTTGACGGTGTGCCGTTTATTCTTGTTTAGCTGGTGACCACTTACCGCTACGGTAGAGAGGAAGATGAAGTAATGGGACTAAAGTTTTCCAAGGAAATGGTTATTGGACAAGATCAAGTTGTACCAATGGTAAATTCTAAGATGGAACTGACACCCGTGCAAGAAAAGCTGCTCAAGAAACTTGGCCCGAATGCCTATCCTTTTACTTTTAACTTCCCTGATTTGGCACCCAGCTCGGTAAACTTTTAAATAATGTCTTTCTAATACTTTAAATATATAAATATCTACTAATAATATTTAAACACAGGTGACACTTCAACCCTCCGAAGAAGATCAAGGCAAACCTATGGGTGTGGAATACTCCTTAAGAACTTATGTTGCTGAGCAAGAAGACCAAAAAAGTCACAAGAGGAGCTCAGTGACACTAGCTATTAAGAAGGTATTAAAACTTGTTGCACATTTTAGAACGGTTAGGTATAGTTACAAATAATATATCTAAGTACAATATAATGTGTTCAATTTATTATAGCTGCAACATGCACCAGCCTCTCGTGGTCGTCGTCTCCCAAGCTCCCTTGTTAGCAAAGGTTTCACCTTCAGTAACGGCAAAATCACCCTTGAAGTAACTTTGGACAAGGAAATTTATTATCATGGAGAAAAGCTAGCTGCTAACGTCATCATTTCTAACAACTCAAGGAAATCTGTTCGCAACATTCGCTGCATGGTCGTGCAACATGTTGAAATTACAATGATCAACTCTCAATTCAGCCGTCATGTAGCTTCTCTTGAAAGCCGTGAAGGATGTCCTATTACTCCTGGAGCAAGCTTGTCTAAATCATTCTATTTGGTTCCTCTGGCTCGCAGCAATAAAGACATTCGTGGTGGGTATAATAATTTTAATAGTATCACAGAAAAGTGATATCATGTTTAAAATTGTGTAGTAGTTCCCACTCTATAGTAAAGTTAATAATTGTGAAAAAAAAATTGGTTGCCTGTAAAGTCGGTATACGGGCGAAAGTTTTACGTGACAACGACTTTGAGTGGTAAAATAATTTTAATGTGAATATTCATTCGTATAGTAGGAAGAAGGATGAAATAATAGTAACAATTTAAAACATTTTTTATGTCTGTCTCTCTCGCTCTTAGGCGGGCTAACCATGCCCGAGTGGAAGGGACGCGTGCCTCTCACTCGCTCTCATTGTGAGCGCATAACGTGAGCGGAGCGTAACGCAGTTTCTTGAAGTGTCACCCGGCAAACCAATTTATAAGACGTTGTCACGTCAAAAACTTTAAAAATAAAAACTGAATTTCTTAAAAGAAGCTAAGATTCAAAAGAAAAGAATGTTATACGTAAGTAACAAAATTAAAACAAATAATATGAAATAAAGCTTGTCTGGAATTGAAAAGAAAACTGATAATTGTTTAAAAACTTACATCTAAACTAAGAAAATCATATTTATGGAAAAAATAAAAAAAAAAGCAAAAAAGAACCAGTATCAGGACTTTCTTAGCTTGACGGATTCGGCTATAATTTTCAGTTAGACAAAATATTAAAATATTACTGCATTTAAAAAAAAATATGTATTGCAATATGTATGGTCTCAGATTACATTTCACTAATACCACTCTGACTATATAGGTGTAGCTCTGGACGGACATCTGAAGGAAGATGACGTAAATTTGGCAAGTTCAACTTTAGTTCCTGAAGGCAAATGCCCAACTGATGCTATTGGTATTGTGGTGTCTTACTCCGTTCGTGTCAAGTTGAACTGTGGCACTTTGGGTGGAGAACTTGTGACCGATGTACCTTTCAAACTGCTGCATCCAGCTGAAGGTATGCATAATCATATATTTGTTTACCTAGGATGTGTTAGAGTATTCCTAACTAAGGTTTAATTTTCAGGTACTGCTGAACGTCAACGTTTTAATGCCATGAAGAAGATGCAATCTATCGAGAGACACCGCTATGAGAATTCTCTGTACACTAATGAAGAAGAAGAAGATAACATCGTGTTTGAAGACTTTGCCCGTCTGAGGATGAACGAGCCAGAATAAAAAAGAAAGGCTCTTAAAAAGAAAAGAAAAAAAAGAGAAAAATATATTTAAAAAACATAAAAAAAATCATAATAACAAGCAAGTTTAAGGACCAACGTACTTCATGGAATGTTGTAAACGTCAGTGTCAGTAACATAGAACAAAATAAAACATCAAATCGACACATCATTACTTCCAGTAATACTTACTTAAATATCAAAACATCGTATTGTTGCAGACATGTAATCAAAAACATTAAATATATTAAAAATATTATTATCTCCATGTAGATGAATTATTATAATTTAAGTAGGAATCATTGTACTCTTGTGTCTAAAATTTTAATTTACATTGTAAAATTATATTTACTTACCCTTCTGTATCTCTATATTTGAAAATAAACTTCACCAGAAATAAATATTCTATTTTTAATTTCACTTTAAAATTATATTAACACAAATTGTAAGAAGTATCCGTGACTAGATCTTGTACACTACTGATACCACACGAGTCACAATCCAAGTTACGTGCTCTTTACATATTCCATTGTCCGATGATAAAAAAGGGTTTTGATTTCCCGCCCTATTGGCATGCACCCCATGCATGTCATTAACAACGATTATGCAAAGGCGTTGCAGTTATACGGCCAAGTGGTAATGGTCAGTCATGTGTCGATGTTAAATTTGCATAATTTTAAGGTAAAAATTTGCATGTATTAAGCATGTAGTTAGTACCTACTTATTACAGAAACTATTTTATTTATTTATTTATACTTCCTGCAAATACATTGCATAAGGCGGACTTAATGCCATAGGCATTTTCTTCCAGTCAACCTTGGGGTGATGCAGAGATTTGTGTATGGCAGGTATATAATGAGGTAAATTATTTAAATTGTAGTCGGTTGCAAGATAGATACATATATAAATGCAAATATCATTTATACGTACCATATAATACTATAAATATAAAAAAAAAAACATAAACATACACACATACATTCATACATACATGCCTGCGTTGATGAACACACAAGGGGTTATTTTGATGACTCCGTCAACAAGTCTCCATAAAGCTTGCGTACTCTGGTCTTAAAGATTGTTCGGTTGGTGGATGTCCTGATCTCTAGGGGAAGGGCGTTCCAAAGATTTCAAATAGACTTCGTATTGAGATTGTAATTTTAATAGATACGGAGAAATGAAACCATGTCAGTAATAACAAACACAATATTTTTAAGAATTCTACTAGAAACATATCCTTACCTTATCTTACTGAATTACATGGATAACATAAAATACAGCAACAACAACAACAGCAACCACACAACATTGTAATTATAAGGCCAATTATAAGGCATTGTAATTATTGTAAGAAAAATTCCTTTTAAAAATTGGACGTAATCCAAATAGATACTTTTTATAACTTTGGCAATTACCCCTAAACTAAGAGACCTACTTTAGCCGTAACATATTTCCTACTAATCTGTTACACATACGAGTATAAACATCCTAATTTTTCTCAGATTTTCACACAAACAGTATAGCTTGTAGATGGAACGGGGGTACACTTGACTTTGACAAAAATTAGCACTTACTTTAATATTTTCCAAATAGATCTCGAAAAATAAACTTCATATACCTTCAAGATTAAAAAAAATGTATCCAACAATACTCCATCCACCCTAGAATAATCCACCGTCACTTCCCATGTAAGTTAATTTTTTAAAGGTTTAATTTATTACTTTTACGGAGTGATTGATAAATATATATCCAACTTCGGTTTTTTACGTAAAGCGATTGCCATAAGACCTGTACATGTACAACCCAAGTACTATGGTATAATATAAAATAATATATACCGCACACATCTCACACACGGCCGTCTGATCCCAAACTAGGCAGAGCCTGTACTATTGCCACAGATGTTCGCATGGCATCCAGGACCTATGGCTAAACGTGCTCTCCGAGGCACGGATAGGTCTCAATGTGTTAAGAAAGTTCACCCATCCATAGACTGACCTGGACAGGATGCCTTAACTTTGCAATGTGCTAACCAATTCGCTTACCAATTAGCCACGAGCCTCTTTAGTGCGATGATTTGCAATTTAAAAAAATATGTAAAATGTTTATCTTTTTGGTACATGAACACTCTTCTGGCTGACATTACTACAACTGCTAGAATTCTTTCTTTTTTCTTTTTTCAAAAGAAAACTCAACAACAAAAGAAAATATCCTGTGTCGCGGGGTACTTTACAGCCAATTATGAAACGGACACAAAGAACACCTAGCTCAGAACTACTTTGAATTGAATTGAAAGTGTTGTCCCATGTAGGGGTCGAACCCAAAACACTCAGCGCATTAAAAATCGCTATCGACACTCTACTTAATATTAATTTTGATTAATTAAACGCACTTTTTATACCTACTAAATAAAAGTAAACCAATAAGGTCTGGATCTATAACAATATTATTACAATTAAAGTTATAATGTTGAAGGATAAAATGTAGCTGAGAAGTATTTAAAAGGATTTCCAAAATATTTTCATTAACTACAAAGTATTACAAAGTATTCTTATTATTCTTACCTGATAAATTGCTAATTTTGGTCCCCTTTTTTTTGTCTGTGCGGCAATCCCCTCGGATACCACCCACCGGTGGTTATGTCAGACCGACCAAAAACCGCACGCCGTCTCGACCCAGTATAGGGAACCAGCCGACGGACCCCGGGAAATTGGAAAATTGGAAATTATGGTAACCTACAACCAATAAAAAGTAAACTATGTAAAACAGAGAATATGTTTTTATAACCATAGTCAATAGGCAAAGTTTATTTTTGAACATCATGTAATATTTCCAGACCCATTCACTCACACACTTTGATATTTGGCAATACATTTTCGACGTAAGAAAGAAGAAACAAAGAAAAACATTTAATGTGAGATTCACTGGACATCATTTAGTTATCACAATAATTTTGTCTTTATTTATTCTAATTGGTATAACCGTTATAATTAAAGTACATTAAATAAAGTTTCTTTATTATCACGTTTTTACTATATTTCAAGAGTAAAAAAAAACATTTGAAAATATATTTAATAACCACGTCTACCTTCTAAATTATCTACTAAATATATAATTTCTAACATCCTTTAAAGTCTAGATGAACTTATTACAAGCATAGACATAGATATAGATAACAAGATAGATAAAAATACAGGATAATAAATGAGAACGTTTTTAGCATTTGAAATTTAAACTCCGGACAGTTAACATACCTAAGTAGTAAAAATAATTAATTACCAACTATTGCTATTCTTAAAGTGCAAAAGCTGTCCAACTGGTTTTGGACAATGGACTATAAAGACAGTAGTGTCCTTGCATCTTTAATCGCGAAAAGGGTTCGTCCATAAACCAGTTCGACCACTTCCCAGTGTGGGAAAGGACAGCGTAGAATGACCCTTTATTTACATGCAGAGTTACGTCTTCGTTTTCTAGTGACACACGGACGTGTAGCTCAGCAAGCAAATTTTTTTTTTTAATTTTAATAATGATCTTGAGATATTATCACACATTTTTAATGAAAATGCCTGTAATTTGGTCTAGAATCTTCTAAATAATTTTTACAAATGTCGATAAAATGTTAAAGGCAGGCAATAATTATAAGTTACAAACTACAACTTATAACCAAAAATTAGTTTTACTTAATATTTTAAATTAAATTGTAATGTAAATTATTTAAATGTAATCTCAGTGCATGTAGTTAATTCTCAAAACTGCGCAATCCTCAAAGAAATTACGCATAAACTTGAGTAGACTTTATGGATATATTTTTCTTTCTCAGCGTTTTCCTAAAATGTTTTGATCAACCGATTATATTATAGTTACTTACAATTTCCTTCTTATTTAATTCTTATATTTTTAACATTCGAAACAATAATAATCATAATATACTATAACGTTTGTCAAACAAAACATCTATTTTAAACTAATTTATCTAACAATCCATCAGCTTTTTTTCACCACATCCCTTTTGCACAAAGAAAGGACATTTCGTTATACGCACCCTTCAAGTAACAAGTGCAAGGGACAACCCAGACAATAACACCTTTTTATAATCGTTTCGTCCTTTAAGCTCACTGCTCACTGTAATATTTGCATAGAAGTGGACAATGATTCCCACGTTACAACTGGTCAAACAGGTTTATCTTGCCCCAAAGGGTGGACACCCTTTGACCGCCTTGAGAAAAGATAGCTGTATTTTATTGTAAGTTCGTGACAACGGTTATTTTGCAAATCTTAGTTTGTGGGAATGTTTGGTAGCCGTTGCTTTCATGTGTCAGGTAAAGACAATAATACTTTTGTGGTAAAGATGAAATGTTGCGTATATTCGATTGGGATGACAATTCTTAAACTCGTTGCATGGATATGAGTTTCATTACAAATAACTATTTATATATTTTTATTTAATAACTATTTATTATTATATATATAATAAGTATACTTAACTAAGTATACTTAAGTATTGTCAATAACACAGCTTTTTAAAATTCAGAATTTAACACGTAATCAATTTTATTGATTAGGTATTTACGTCATATAAATATTTTTTGATATATTTGTTTGTTTTAATTTATAAGGTTTTTTATAAGATTAATTTAAAATACTTTTCTAATCTAAAAAAATAATCAACAGTAACTTGGTAGCTAATTGTGATGTTTTTACTTTCCTACTGGTCTGGGAACTTGGCGGTACTTAATGCGATTGATGATTATGTATAACAGCATTAAACCTCTTAAGATAAAGCCACTTATTGAACTAGTATAATTAATGTAAAGCGGTGATCAACTCAACACAGTCTATGATCGCTTGCAAAACCAGGGCTCTTGCCCTTTTGCTTTAGTTTTTTTATTTATTTACTTAATGCCCAAGGCATTCTCTTCCACCTTTGGATGGTGTAAAAATCTAATACAGGAGGTGCTTTATTTATATTTGACATTTCTTTTTTTTTTTTAAATCAAGAAAAGGAAACATATTTTACAACTATTGATTAAAATATGTTTTCTATTCTTTGTTAACCTATTCTAAATGAAGAAATGGACGTATCTACGAGTAGATACGTACTTAATAGAAAAAGTCGTAAATGAAAAGAAAATACGACTGGTTTATCAAGTTTGTATTAATTAAAAATATAACTCTGTAAAATTATTTGTCATATAAATTTGAAAAGAGTATTTTATTTGAGAACATGAAATAATTTGCGTTAATTATCTTTATTTATAGTAAATAAATGGTACTTATTATTCTTCTTAGTCCTCTTAACTAAATGATAAACACGTTTTAACGCAAACTATGTTTATTCATCATTTGAGTATCAATATCGCAATAAACCTTTTCACTATTCAGCATCCATCGTTTTCAAAAACTCTTCTAGAGGTGATGAAATATGAAATTTTATCCTAACATCACACGCAGATACAAAAGATCACACTAGGGTCCAAAGAGAAGGGATATCAGCAGCCCTTTAGTTTCTTTTAAGATTTTTTATCTCCACACGCGTGCCCGCTTTACATTTGAACAGAGAACTGAACTAGGGGACTGGGGTCCATTTATAAAAAACAACCTGTTTGATTTACTTTACTGTAAGTAAATCAAATGGTTGCTTTTAAGTTGAATATTTGAATATATTCGTAGTATTACATTTTATAAGTAAGTAAAAAGTCGTTAAGTTTACAACGATTCATTCATTCACGATTTTTTTCGAATTTAATTTAAGAGCTTCGACAATACGTCATTTAAAGTTAAAAGTTAGATACTTGAACAACGATAAAATTAAAAAAGATGACTCAGGCGCTCAAGTTTTGTTATAAAAGTGTATTTTTCAGTCATCCAATTAAATTACAAATTGTTTATTGATTAAACCTGATTAAACTACAATAATCAAATAATCTTGCCAATTATCATTAATAGCCTTTAGAATAACTCAAATCATCCTATAAAACTAACCTAGAATACAGGTAAAAATAAAATCATCTTATTAAAAAAAAACATAAATGTAAGGAAGAAAACACAATTAAAACTGTGGAGAAATGTAACTTCATAAAAAATAATATAAAACGAGAATGTACAACTTAAAAGAGGTCGGTTTTATTTAAATATGTAAGTACCTAAATCTTTCAAGAATTATCTTTTTAAGCACAAGAGCAAATTTTTATTCGGCCGGATGTCGACATAAGCACATTAAACATACTTAATATAATATATATACACTTATACTTAACATACTTAATACATAATTACATAATACACTTAATAAAATATATATACATACTCAATATAAATATACTAATGTCTGCAAGCTATTTTCTTACATACACACATAAAGAAATACTCGCTCGCTTTTAAAATCATCATCATCTAACCTACCCGTATTTCAAAATGTAAAAAGCCGTTATAAACTGAAACAATATGGATTTTTATCTATTATCTAACTTGTTACAAACGACATGGGAAACGAATCGTTACCTTCCATTGATAAAACACGGGGTTGGCAAGGTATAAGGGTTTATTGTATAAGGCGAACACATTTTGAGTGTACCATGCTAACCACACGTAATAATACAAGACGTGTCTTCGTACTATTATTGGAATTATTTTGGAATGCTCACCTTGATATACCATCATCACCACTCATGATATACCATCCGACCGTAGAAGGACATCGTATAGTATATCTAAGGTAACCGTGTTGTTGTGTTTTTGAACTTCAAAAATAAGGGTTAGAATCAAAATTGACTGCACGGATGGCGTAGTGGTTTAGGCGGTAGCCACGCCGCTTCCTACTGCACTGAGTGTTGTGGGTCGATCCCCACATGGGACACCACTTTGTGTGATCACCAAATTGTTGTTCTGAGTCTGGGTGTTCTTTGTGTCCATTTCATGCATGTTTGTAAAGTCCTCCGAGACGTAGGATAACATATATAAACTTATATTATATCCTAATGCGGGAGTTGTCTTAAAAAAATACATATTATCTATCAACCGATGGACCAAAAGTTTATTATACTGAAAATTCAAATTCGTGAACTGCAGTTTTATTCTCATTATTTATACATTTTTCTTAAAATATGTACTAGATATTCTTATCCAGATTTAGGGTTACTAGGTTTAAAGTTGATTGCGAAACTTTGACTGAATAGATTCAGTAAAAACAGGTGAGCTAGAAACTCGTCATCATCATCAGCCTATTACCGTCTACTGCTGAACGAAGGCCTCCCCCAAGGAGCTAAGCCCAGCCCGGTCTAGAGCAGTCCGCAGCCATCCGCTGCCAGCCATTTTTCTCAAGTCGTCGGTTGATCGTGCCGCAGGGCGCTACACTATGTTAAGTCGTCATCACTAATAATAAATAATAAAGAACTATGTTCAACTGACAGATTTATAAAAAAAATAAGAGTAAAATAAAATTGCTACGAAATGCGCAATCTTAGTGTCGCAATTAATTTTATATAATTTTTATTAGATCCTAAGTTTTAATCGATTTTGGTTGCAAGAAAAAAATAAAAAAGGCTGTCACGTTTATCGTAAGAAAGTTGCAATAAAAACCAAGTTAAGTTAAGATCACGTAATTGCACAGAGGCAGCTACAAAATTTATTTTTAAGATTATTCTGCCATCAGTCATTGGTAATACCAGAGTATCATTGGCCGCAAAAAGATTATGATTAATTTAGGTTTAAATCAATCGTAATTCAAAACGCTGGTTTCTTGGACAATTTTATTCAGCCAGCTGGAAATATTGCAAATAATATAATAAACTTAAATAGTTTTTGTTATGGTATAAGGGGGGAAACGAGCAGACTTGTCACCTGATGGTAAGCAACTACCGCTGCCCATGGACACCTGCAACTCAAAAGTCACAAGTGCGTTGGATGCAGCCCCTCTCGCTCAAGGAGGGGCTCCGGTGACCTCACTCGCTCAGTGAAAGACAACAAAAAAAATCCTAGAAAACTAAGCTATTTCCGTATAAAATTCGACGTCATTTCCCGAACCTTAAAAAGTAAGATACTAGAGTAGGTATTAAGAAAGGAACTTTAGTTTATAAAATAATAATAAATTTGAAAATATTGAAACAAGCAAATCACACGGAAATAAATATTCTTATCACCATCAGGAACTTCCCAATTCTTTTTACGTAATGTTATAAATACAAACATCCATACTTATGTACTTTTATGTGAAAGTGAGTTTGTTTGTTACACTTTCACGCCTAAAGCACTAAACCGATTTTTAAAACTCTTTCACCAATGGAAAGTTACAGCGATAACCGACATACACGCAGGCGGAGCCGCGGGCAAAAGTTAATATCTAATTAAATTGTTTTAGCAATACAATAACTATATGTTCCAGTGTTATTAGGTGGAAAGTGAATCTGGTTGCCTTTCCTGTCTACTTGTTTAACTAGTTAGGAATTCACTTTCCAGTAGTAAAGGTAATAATTTGAGAACCTGTACAGATAAGTTAAACTGTTTGCTGACGGTTACCAGGCGGTAGTTGGCGTATTAGGTGTCATAGTACCTCTACTATGACACGTAGCAACCCTGATTGACCTATTCGAGCTATTGCTTACATTAGCCGATCCATAATATATTTATAAGCCATATCCCTTTCATACTATTGTTTTCCCATCTTACCAACTTTTACGTTCATGTTCCATTCGGAATTTTCCCATATACATAATTTCTAAAGTACCCAGTTGAGGACAAAATGCTTGCCCTTTATTAGGTACGTGAGTGGGATTAAAAATATAGTCGGCAACTGCTATTCGTCGGTGTGGAGACGGATTAAGAATACAGAGCGTCACCATCGATATTCATCCCATGGGCGTCGTAAGAGCCGACTAAGGGAGCATACTGCGCAGGACAACAGCACTGCAAAGAGAAGGAAAACTTGAAACAAACCGTATACCAATTCGCCAGACCAGCGCGGTATAGTCCTTTCTAAGGAGAGGCCTATGTCCAGCAGTGGACTATTAAAGTCTGCTGCTGTGATGTATGTGTGATGTGATTATTTAATAGAAAGGAGGTTTTGGACTACTATACCTCGCTGCCCAGACGTGGTATAGGGTTTATGTCAAGTTTTCCAATACATACATATAATATTGTGAACATTGAACAATGTATACTATTTATACGATATTTTATTACCAATGTTTACCCTTAATGAAGTCTCATTTAGCAAATTAAGTAACATAATGCAATTATTTTAATTAATATTTATTAAGTTCATTATAGGGATTAGGTAGAGCGCTCACTAGTGTCCCCATATCTCCAGCAAATGTTTATTACTATGTGCTCAGCGTTCACCATTCTTCAAAGTGAATTTTCAGATGTAGAGATCAGCTCTACATACGTCATCAGCTCTTTGTTATGAAAATGTATGGCATTGGGTTGTTTACTCTTTTCTAAAAATAGTTATTCAGATAACTTAAACAATATGACTAGACTAGTATTAAAATTGAGATTAAATGGAAAAGTTATCGAGAACTAGATTCGTTTGTTCTTCAGTAAAAATTGTTTTCAACGAGACAAAATCTCGAAATCTTCATAACTAGACAGGGTTTTAGGAGTAACCAGTCACTACGGGAATAGTGACCGGCTACTAAAATATGTTCTCTAGGCTTTTGGGCCTTGAAAACATATTTTTACCTCGGTTTTAAGTCGATTCAAAGGGGAAGCCTGCGTTTCCTGGGTACGCATATAGATGCAAACAAAGTTGAAAGGACTGGCGCCCTTGAGTATGCTGCTACTCGTAATGCTGAACAGCAGCATGCTTAAGCATTGAGTTAGTAGCCTTCCCTAGGTGGATGGTATAAGATATAAATAAATAATGCAAAATATAAGAACAAGTCTTTAATTAAAAAAATAAATAACTTTACTAAACTATTTTACTACCCTAGTTATTAGTTAAACTGTTTAATTATATTTTTTAGGTGCTAAAATGGGTTGTAAAACGTAAGCTTGTCCAGTTGCTCTGTCAACCACATGCCCCGTTGAAGGTTCCAGGAACAACCTAGGAACTGTCGCGGCTGCGCTAATTTCTGGCTGTTGGTACTGCCTTATTCCAGCTCCATTTTCGTAAGGCACATATTGTGGATGTTCGGGTTGGTACTGAGGAGCGTATTGAGATATATCTGATTGTTTCTTTGGTACATATTGAGATGGTTCAGATTGTTTACTTGAATATTGAGGTTGCTCCAAATGTTGTTTCTGTTTTTCAGAATCATCCTTCTGACTTACGACTAAAACGAATTGCTTTTTCTCCTTTGGTTGTTTGTGATTTGTTTGATGTTGATTTTCATCATGCTTTCTACGATGATGACGCTTAGGTTTTTCATAAGTATCATCCGTTTCTTCTTCTTCTTCTTCAGTATCTTCTGAGTATTCTTCCTCAGATTCTATTGCAGCAGCTTGCAATTCTTCTTTATTCTTACGTTTCTGTTTCGATGGTTTCGACGTCTCTTCATACGTTTCAGACTCTTTGTGATGTTTTCTATCTACTTTTATTTTTGGATGTGCTCTTTTAGCTCGCCCGCTTTCTTCATAACTTGATTTCTCCGAATCGTAATCATCAGGTCCGTATTGAGGCGAGTTCTCACTTGGTTCATCATAAGGGTCACTGTTACTTGAGTCATGGTAGGGACTATCATGGCTGTCATATCCGTCATTTCCATTATCACCAGAATGACCAGCATGGTTTAAGTCCCAGTAATGTTCACCGTACCCACCTTTTTTATCGCCCCATCGTACCTAGTTTAAAATGAGTTTTTTTTAAACATCATAAACATTGTAAAAATCAATAAGTATAGCTATTAACGCTCGATAGTTTTAGACACAATAGTGATGGCGTAGTTTTTTTTGTGAAATGCTCAGTAGATTGTTAAATAAATGGGAAAATGAAAGTTAGCTTACAAGAAAGATTGTTAAAAGACAGACAGACAAACAATATTATGTATAAATAATATAGAACATTGTATACTGAAAGAATATATAAATGTAGTGTTGTATAATATATTAGTTAATGCAGATACCTTCTTAAATTTACTATAATTTTTATTATTATTCACGAATATGTTTTCAACATTGCTCTAAAAAGTTTAGAAAATATCTGCATAATAGTTAGTAAAAAGCATACTTTAGCAGAGAATAATCCTTCTGAAGGCTTCGCCCTCTCATGTCTCTCAGTGAAGTGACGTAAGCTGCCCAATCGATGTCCCTGATTAAACTCCTCCGTGGTCGGAAAGTGTCTATACCTTCAGCCAAGCGAAGCAAAGCGGAAAAGAAAGAGAAACACAGAAATAGTTAGAGACAGAGCGAGATAAATGGTTTGTTTTACTTTTCCCATGTCCCTGTGGTTTTTAAAGTCTTTCTTCTCATAGCGTTGCTCCCAAGTATCAGGGTCCTCACAGACGTGGCCGAATTCCATCTTGTACGGACTCAACTGTACTGAGAAAAAATCCCTATAAAGCAAAGTATGCCAAACCTTATTTATTTTTATGATAAATAATTATTATTAGTATGGTTTCGTGGATTTAAGTCGATTTTAGTGAATTTAACCTAAATATTACTGTTTTCGTCTCCATAGATAGTACAAGAGGACTGGTACTAATAAAAAGAAGGGGATAGGAGAGAGGATCTCCACATGATAGAAGAACACTTAACCAGCATAGTGTTAATGTTCTGCTAGTAAAGGAGGGTGAGCTAATTGATCCCAGTGCTGCGACTGCTTTAGATATTTAGGCGTCTCCTAATTAATTCTACACCCTAAAATATATTATCATCATTTGCCTGCCTGGGTAGAAATAATGATTTTGGTAAAAGGTTTTGCCTGATTTTTTTTATGGCCGGTCGTCTGCCTGGCGTCGGAGCTCTTTGCGAAAGTAATTGTTACCAGACGAACCAAAGGAAGAAGGTAAATAGGTGTAAAGAAAACGAATAAGGAGAAGGAGCTAGGGTAAGAGATATTGCAAGACTCGAATAGGCAAACGGGACTTGATTCGTGGGAGAGTCATGCTTTGGCTTAAATAAGCCGGCTAGACCGGAAAGTCGGTATTAAGCAATTAGTTAATTAGCAAGTAGTTTAAAGAAAACAGGATCGCGTCCATATTTTCGTAATGTGATTAGAGAAGTAACAAAGACAGGATATTAACATACGCTTAAAATATATTTAAGCGTATATTTAAGCGACTATAAAAAGATAGAAATATTTTATTATAGAAAACCATAAATATCGTTGCGTCAAATCTATATAAATTATATGCCGTGGTCGGGCCCCTTTCTCTAAACAATTAATAGTATACTCGTAACTATGTCACTGTTTTGTTATGTTGAAACTATTCTTACACGTGTCAACAATAGATTTCAATTTAAACGAAGGCAAAACAAAACTCAAATGTTAAATAAGGTCACTTTCCAAAACTTATGTAAATAATTTACACTTTAATGAATTTGAGCTCAAGGGTAATGTGTTCGAATGAAAATTCATCTTAATTCAATTTACTAAGAACGATTAGTGGTTAAATATTTTCTAATTACTAATTGTGGTAAACACGTTTTACATGGCAAAGTGCGTTTCAAGTCATGCGCTATGTAGAGTAATTTTGTATATTTATACAGGCTTCAAATAAGTAAATTCTAAACTATGTGGAAACTATAAAGAATCCTGTAAGAATTTAGGAACTCTAAAAATAAAAATAAAGTTTTAGATACGGCAGTCGTCGCAGCATGAACAATAATTTTGCTTATGTCTCTATTTGCTAAATGTATTACATAATAAATAAATGATTTAATTGAGAGTAGCAAACTTTTGATTTTGAACTGTCATTAGCAAATGCTGACAGTGAAACTAAATTATGTAAATAAAATCAAATAAGAATAAAATTACACACAACTTGGTATAAATCATCATAATTTACACAGATACATAATTTTACATTTATAACAATTATAAACCATTCATTCTGATCATTTTGAATAAAATTATTAAAAGTTTATCTGAAAATGCTTGCTATTCTCTATCAGGCATTTCACTGTAATTCTAATAAGTTTTCTAAATAAGAAAAGAATAAGAAATTATATTACAAGTTTATACTTACTGGAAAAACTTTGCCTGTGCTTCAACTGTTGATGGATTTCCCGAAGGGGGGGTTCTTGTACCTGATTGTGCCTGTCCCCATGTCCAACCAGCTTGTAAGGCTAATAGGCACCAAAACCATTTCTGAAACAGCAAAGAGTATTTTAGAAAAGCTTTTTATTTTCCATGTATACTTAAACGTATAAGTTTAAAATGTAAAAAAGTTTTCTAATGATAGTTTAGTCATTCAAAGTTAAAAAGACTCATTTTTTGGTTGTAAAATAACTGTCAGAAAAACTTTTTTTATTCGGCCAGTGCTGTCAAAAAGAGAACTGACTTCTCTTAGAAAATTAGGACGTTTGAAAGTCGAACAGTATTCACTATCACAAACACAATTTCACTTTCACTTTAAGTAAAGCACTTGGTGAAAAATGCTATCATTATTTTATATTTTGTTAAACAGTAAATTAAAACTCTATCTACTACTTGCAGTACCGTATTGTCAAGTAGACGTTGTGACATCTTGGCTGTTTGATTGAGGGTCTGTGTCTAACAACGCCGGTATAACATTTATAGACAATATTGATACATTTCATTCTAATCAGAGGTTGACAACCATTGACCAATAGTTTCAAAATTTGTGCCAAGTTGTAGGTATTTTAGATAATCACAGAATAACAAAAAAAACTTGCAATTATTACGTTTCTATTACAAATTGATAATTAAACGTTCTTTAGCCGTAATGAATGATATACTTCGTTGTAATTTTCGTTAAAGGTTTTATATATTTTTTTAAATCATATTGATAAACGTGATCAAAGATATTTACTTTAAACTTTATGCACAAATTGCACACAGGTGGACTTAATCACCAGGTAATCTCTACCAGTAAATATAATGCGAATTCCGAATAGCTGGTAAAACATTTGATATGGTCTTAAAACAGGCGGACTTTAGCACCAGGTAAATAAAAGTAAATATAATGTGAATTCCGAATAACTGGTAAGACATTTGATATGGTCTTAAAACATAATTTTTACATACTACGAAATGAGCTATTGTAATTTCTATTATTATGTATATATACGCAATACCTGTAAGTAAGGTTAGCAACGCTCAAGTCGAATCGAAAAGAAAAAGAATTGATCACCATATAAAACAAGGGTAAGGTTCAAAATAGAATTACCTTTAAGCACATTAATATATTAAAAAAAAAAACAAAATGTTCTGCTTCTCTGCTGCATTAAACTCAGATGAACCCATCAAGAATCGTGCCGCATCGTTGACGGTGAAGTTTACTTTGATTTCCGCCAATTGTGAAAACACCGTTCTATGGACTATCTTCTGTCTTCACAAAAAGAAAGACAGTCAATCTGAAACTTGTAAATAGGATCTTTGACCATACTCTAGCAAGCATTACGGTAGTCTGCTAGTAAGAGCTAATAAGTCCTAAGCTTACTCAGGACTCACTGGCATATTACTGAAAAGAAACCTGCACTTACTGGTAGATCTAATAGGGATGGATATAAAAGTAGATACAAAAACTAGGAATGCACTATTTACACTTTAGTTTCCTTGTTCTATGAAAAATAGAACTTTTTGTCAAAGTTGTCCTTAAGTACATAATTACTAGGCATATCGATAACTGATTTGTTAGGCAGAGAAAAAAAAATCTAGTTGTTACAGTAACTGTATTTAACAGAACAAAAGCGGTTTATTGTCACGTGTATTTATACCTAACAAGCTACACTAAAGCATACTTATCTACACTTAACATGTATTTGGCGTGACTAAATCTTGAAATTGAATAGGCACTTCATGACGAATCCAATTTCATTAAATCGAATACAAAAATAGGAAGATAAAAGGTTATGTGGATCAATAGAATCTCATCCATTCTTGAAGAGGAAAAAAAAGTAAAAGATCAAAGCTTTACATACACGATAATAAAAGCATTATAGGGACCTTCCACACAAATCGCCGTAGCTTGTGCAATTTAAACGTAATTTGTGATAAAAATGCAAACCTCGAAAAATTCTACAAATTCTTAAACCTTATCAAGTATTCCGGTATGTAACCAACTTGAACATTGTACAACAAGACATCCATATTTACTAAGTTAGTTTAACTTATCGAGCGTTTAAAGAGCTTTATTAATTGTACTAATAAGTTTGTTTATCATGTTTTGGCAACTTAATGAATCAATTTGTGATCATTAAATATTACATACATTAAATTAATGGATATAGAAAAACATAGGGTCCATTGCTTTAGAAAAAGTAATAATAACCCGATGTCGATGGTCTACTATTTTTTTTTTATTTTTAATGTTTCTTTTTTTTGGAATATATTTAAAAATTTAATCAATATATATTTCAAAATGTAATTCTAATTAGAGAATAATATTTTGACATCTAACACACGGCCGTCTTGATCCTAAATTAGACATAGCCTGTGTTAATTTAATCAGACTGCTAATAAACATACTTCTATGTTTCTAAATACATACCTTCATTATTATAATAGATAAATTATGCCTAGATACAAAATCAATGACCGTGCTCATCACATAATAATATGTTCTGGATGGGAATCGAACCTACGACCTCTCACTCAGCAGTCAGGATCAGTACTCAATAGAACAAGTGGCCCGTAATGTCGACAATGAATAGAAAAATCTTTGAAGTTATAAATATGTATATCAAATCCACACAAAGGGAAGCATTTGCCATGACCAAAGCTAGTGAAGAAAATAAGTTGGAAATAAAAGAGAAAAAGAAACGTCTGTCCTGTACAGGGTCCGTGTGGTGACGGATTAAGAATATGGAATGTCATCACCCCTATTCATCCCGTCCCCCCCTATTCGTCTGCAAAGAGAAGGAAAACTTGAAACAAACCCTATACCAACCCGTCTGGCTAGCGTGGTATAGTAGGCCAAAACCTCCTTTCTAAGGAGAGGCGTATGTCCAGCAGTGGACTATCAAAGGCTGTTGGTGAATGATGTACAGGGTCTAATAAAAATAAGGGTAATGGTCTAAATATATATATATATATATATATATATATATATATATATATATATAATACATAACATAAATATAATATATACATAATATATATATATATAGCCCCTTATACCAAAGTAAGAGATTACACAGGTTCATTTTTATGTTACATGATTTTAGTTACACTATGTCTCTTAATTCGGTGTGCCTTTTGGCATAGGCCTCCTCCAACGATTTCCATTGTTGTCTGTCCTGAGCAACCCTTCTCCACAATGGTCCCACTGTCAACCTGATCTCATCTTCCCATCTTATGTTTTGCCTTCCTCGGCTTCTGCGTCCATCCCTTGGGTACCATTCTGTAACAGCTTTGCTCCATTTCCCTTTATTTTCCCGCATCATGTGACCTACCCATCTCCATTTCTGCTGATCGATTCGATTCAATACGTCGGTGAGTTTAGTTTTTAGACGCAGGTCCATATTTCTCACTTTATCCTGTCGTTTACATCCTGTCATGCTCCTTTCCATTGCTCTTTGGGCTATGGCAAGCTTTTCCCTTAATATTTTAGTAAGGGCCCATGTTTCGCAGCCGTATGTTAAGCATGGTAGGATACATGAGTTGAAGGTCTTTCTCTTCAGTGACATGCTCAGGTCCTTTGACTTCATTATTTCCTTGAGCGACCAGTATTTCCTCCATCCAGTAGCGATCCTGAAGTTGATTTCTTTTGTCATTTGATCTTTGGTTGAGATGACTTGACCCAAATAAGTATAATCTTCCACATACTCCAATAGTTCGTTATTAATGCTGATGTTGGTTTTTCGGGAGTTTGTCATTAATTTTGTCTTAGTAGTGTTCAATTTTAGTCCGACTTTTATACTTTCTTCTCTTAGATTTTGTATCATATATTCTAGCTTTTTGGGGCATTCTTCTAGTAGCACTAGGTCGTCGGCGAATCTTAGATGGTGCATTCTAGCTCCGTTTATACTAATGCCATATTCTTCCCAGTTTAGTTTACGGAATAAATTTTCCAGTACTGCGGAAAACAATTTTGGGGAAAGTGGGTCCCCTTGTCTCACACCTCTTTGTATTTGAAATTCACCTCCCAATGTCTCTAGCCGAATCCTAGCTTTGATATTGGAGTATATGCATTTTATTATTTTGATATATATGGTTGGTATTCCTTGGTGTTCTAGGCTTTCCCAAATATACTCATGACTCAAGCTATCAAAGGCCTTGGCGTAGTCTATAAAGGCTATGAATATATCCTTATTGTACTCGTTGTATTTCTCAAGTATTTGTTTAACAGTATGTATATGGTCAATGGTTGAAAATCCCTTTCTAAATCCTGCCTGCTCGACTGGTTGTTGTTCGTCTAATTTAAGGCTGATTCTGTCTAGTATTATCTTTGAGAAGACTTTGTATACATTGGATGTCAGACAAATAGGTCTATAGTTTTCTATGTCTTCTTTGTCTCCTTTCTTATGTAATAAGATGATATGAGATTCTGACCATTGCCTAGGAATATTGCCAGTTAGTAGAATGTCGTTAAAGATTCTTGTAAGAATGGGCACCAATTCTTCTATAGTTCCTTTCAACAGTTCATTCGTTATTTTGTCTGGGCCAGGAGATTTATCCATCTTTTGGCTATTGATTGCCTTTTCGACTTCGCATGTTAGAATTTCAGGTGTAGGGTCAAAATTCGATTCATATGGTATTTTGGTCTCGTTGTGATCATTTGATGCATCCTCTTCTTGTTTAGTATACAGTTGTCGATAGAAGCTTGTGGCTCGATCTTTGATACCTTGGCGTATCGAGGTGACGTTGTTGGTCTTTCTTTTTATTTTAGGTATCCACTCTTTGCCAGATTCTCGCAATTCCTTCAAAGCTTTCTTCACACCTCCCGTCTTTTTAATGTGGTATTCTAGAGTCATCAATCTCTTGACTTTACGATCCTTTCTTATGTTTTCTCTTATTTTTTTACTAATATCAGTGATAAGTATTATGTTGTCTTTTTTTGTTCCTTTTTGGATTAGTTCTTTTCTTTCGTTGATTAATTGCACTGTCTGTGCGCTTAGTTGATATTTTTTTTTAGGACTGTTTTCTTTAGAGAAACTGCTTTGTAGTTCCCTTTCTAGGATGTTATATTTCTGAATTGTGTTCATATTATTATTTGTGATTTGTTCATTTACTTTCTTGAGAGGCTTTGTGTTTTCTAAGTTGAGTTGTGCTTGCTTTTCGTTTTTATGGCTTTTTATGTGGCTGCGAGGGGTTTTTGTTCGACACTTTCTAAGGGAACATCTCACCATTCGGTGATTTGTGTTAAAATTAAGTTTGCTAATAACCGTAGTATCTGTAAACGCTTTAGGGTGATTGCTTATTATGTAATCAATTTCATTTTTATATGTACCATCTGGGGATACCCAAGTCCATTTATTGTTGTGGTGCTTCTTAAAGTTCGTATTGAGGATGAATAGATTGTGTTCCATTAAGAATTCAACCAGCTTTTGGCCGTTTCGACTTCTCTTACCGTGCCCGAACTTGCCAAGTACATATTCGTTATTGTTTTTCCTTTCTCCGACTTGTGCATTGAAGTCGCCCATTAGGACTATATGTTTATCCGCATTATTTTTTATGGCCACTGACAACTCATAATAGAATGCTTCGAGTACTGTTGGTTCTGCTTGCTCTGTTGGTGCATATGCTTGGATGATGGACCATGGTTTTCTGTATCCTGGGATTTTTATGTTCAATATCGCTAATCTATCTGATACTCCTGTAAGTTCTTGTATGTCCTTCTTAAGTGACTGTTTAATTAGAAATCCTACTCCCCTATGGCCTGCAATTTCACCTTTGTGATACAATATGTAGTTACTACGTTCTTCAATTTTTTCACCCAATCTCCGCATTTCGCTTACGCCAAGAATGTCATATTTTACGTCGTTTAACGACTTTTCTAATTCTAATAGACTTTCGGGTGTTCTGAGGGTTCTCGTGTTGAGGGTTGCAATATAAAATACTTCGCATCTTTTGGATTTAGGATGGTCGTCTTGTACTCTTTTGGAGTTTTGATTTGCTTTAAATTTTTTATTATTTTTTATTTTAGCTGGAGGGTGGTGGTCTTCATCCCCGCGCTGACCAGGCGTATTGGGGAAGGGCTTCCGGTTGTTTAGTTTTTTGGACTCAAATCTTGAGTAGAACAAGAGTTAAATCTTGATCTCGACATGTTGTAAACTTTGACTCGTCCCTCTTTGGTTTTACTAGTTGTTTGCTGTTTGCGTGGTTGCACACCTGGTGAGGTTGAATCAGAGTCCCTTTTCCTCTTTTCTTTGCTTTTGTTTTCTTTTACCACTAGTTTGTCATATTTAATGAAAGCTATGTTGCCCTTTTTCCTTTCTTCCTCCAATTTATACTATATATATATATACATAATATATATATCTATATATAAATATATATATGTATTGTGTGAGGAACGTTATAATCACATAATCACACAATCCCGAATGAAATAGTGGTTTAAGCGGTCATTTCGCCGCTTCCTGCTGCTCTGAGTCTGGGTGTTCTTTGTATCCGTTTCATGTATGTTTGCAAAGTCCCCCGTGACAAAGGATATATTCCTAATGCGGAAGTTGTTTAATATATATATATATATATATATATATACATATATAGCTCCCCCAGGGATCTTGATATAACGACTGCCAAAGTTAATAGAGTTGAAATTGTGAATCGCCGCATAGTTACTCGTATATACCTACATCTGTTTAGAGCGCCCGTATATCTAAACAGACATGTTCTAATTAGTGTTGTTTCTTAAGTCTTAAAATTAAATATTTTAAATGCGAATACAAGTTATAAAAAGTATATAAAAAATCATACATAAATATTAACCATCCTGCAACGGGAAAGTCTAAGTCAGAATTGCGTAATGGACCTATTTGTACTGCACCAATAAATTTCAATGACAAACTTGAAACCTAAGATGATAGATTCATAAAGTAATTAACAATGAAATAGGATTAATTACTATAAATAAAATATAACTATTACCAGTAAATCATCCATGAACTAAACACTTTCAACATCTCATAACACGCTTAGCTTCACCAACATTGTACGACCGTAACAATATTCATAAAAACTAAACTATTACGATGATAGGTCAGCTGTTACGATTCAATCAATACAAATAAACAATTAAAACAAAGTAGAGGCGTGGGCCGTATAACGAAGCAGATTATTACGTAACTGTAAAGCGGTAATTATTAGTACGGCATCAGTCTTAGGTTGGTGACACAAGCAGATCGATGGTGTAGCCCATTGGGTAATATTATTTTTAGTTTAACTGCATTTTGATCACGTCTCCTCTAATGGTAACTTGGCTCACAATATTGCTGGTGCCGCTTTGGAGATTTGCTGAACTTCTCTAAAAGAATAACAGCAGTACTATTATCTATTCTATTCTTTACAAACATTCATGAAACAGACACAAAGGAAACCCAGACTTAGAACAACAATTTGTGGATCAATCAAGGTGTCGTTCCATGTGCGGATCGGACCCACAACACTCAGCGTAGTAGTAAGCGGCGTGGCGACCTCTTAAACCACTACCCGATCCGTGCAGTCACTATATTAGTTTGGTCTTCTTTAGTATAAAATTACTTTATAGCTTTAGCTCTCCTGTTTTTACTTTTTAAAACAAATAAAACATGTTGAGTGGTGTTTTAAGGTTCAACATGTAAAAAGTTTTATTTTAATTCGGATTGGCTTCCCATAGTTTTCGGTTTTGTTTTTATTACATTTTTTTATAACTGCCGCTTTAACTATCATTGCTACTAGTTTGCGCGTGTACGTGCATAAGATCTTCAATTCTATTCCTAGGTCACATACATTGTTTCTGTTTAAAAAAATCTCAGAAGCCTCGAAGTCCTAAAAAATGCTGGAAGGTGGTAATAGACTCGTCCATAATCAAATTTAAAAAAATCTCATAATTGTGAAATATGAATGGACGTACAGGCTGCAAAAATTTTCTCAATAGAAAAACATTGATTTAACCTCATGTAAGTATTTTATAATCATAGTTTGCTTTTAGTTAAGCCAATTTTATTGTGACTTGTGTGAATTGCGCGAGTACATTTTCAAAATAGCATTAACACTAATGTCAACAAAGAAAATGGTGTTGAAATTCTTACAAACAGCTCATTACATCGTGTAAATTACAAGAGTTGGCACACACAAAAGCGTCGGTTCCGTTATTAGAAAAAATCATATTTTTTCCATAACTTCAAAGTTTCGAAAGTTCATTTTTGAAATCATCATCTCTACAACGTTATGTCCATTCCACAACAAAGATCTCTGTGTCGCTCAAAAACTTACACGAACCAACTACTTGTGTTGTTACAGTTACAGCTAATCTCCTAAACGGGTAGATATTGATGTTCATTTTGTTGTTCGAAAACTCTACTAATAATAATAAAACTAAACTAAAAATCACTAAAAATTAATTTAGTCCTGTCAAGTACTACATTTTTAGGAAACGTTGTTTGACAAGTTTAATTTTTAATGATTTGTAGTTTAGTTTAGAGAATTTTCGAACAAGAAGTTTCAAAGAATTAGTACTATTTTCTAGCAAATATTTGATATTATACAGCTACTTTTGTTTTGAAGAAAGATTTAGGGTTTTGCAACAAAAACTTTTAATACGTAAGAGAACGAATACACGCGCGCAAAGGCATATTATCTTGTGGTAAAAGTTTAATAATGTGGTTAGTTAGATTGCATGCTTTCTTTAAATTTCCCTATCACAAAATTACCTTTCTTATTTCGGAAAAGTCATTGTTTACTATATAGTAACTATGCTAAAGAGTTTGCATAGTAGATTAACGTGTATAAGTACTCTTTATATAAGTAAACCTTCATAGAGATTTGTTTTTAACTAGCGATCCACCCCGGCTTTGCACGGGTGCAATGTAGATACTACTAATGTAATGTCAGTGTGGAGTTATTAATCATACTATTATTAAAATAGGACTATACTACAGCTCATCTTTTATTTATTTATTGTACAATAACTTTATTTGTGTGCATATAGTTTACATGCAATATTTATAGGTCCACTCTGACCCTGCCGGCCGCTGCCACGTGGGACGGACGTATGGCTCGACGGTAACCTCTAATATCTTCTAAAAAATAATATTCATTTTAATGATATACAGTAAAAAGCAATTTTAATCTACATTAAATGCACAATGTATCTAACGTATTTCATTGAATAAGAAATAATAATGTATTGTTAAAAAAAGCTTCATAAATAACCCATTATTTTTTTGTAATGTTTAAAAGATATTAATGGTTACTGTGGATTATCCTTAGAAGATATACATATACCATCGATCGATAGACTTTTTTGTAGATCTCTTTAAGATATATGTACAATTCCGTAGTACATTATTTTGGTCTATCTTGTAAGGTTCAGCCAGTGTTTGCAATGTAAGCGCACAAAACATGTTTTTTAAGACAAATCTTTTTGAAATTCTCGGATTTTCTCTAGTATAAATGTATTATACATATACCTTCCTTTTGAATCTCTCTATCTATTTGTGAAAACTGCATTAAAATCCGTTGCTTAATTTAAAAGATGTAAGTAGTACACAATAAGTACAACACAAAAAAGTGACTTTTTTATTTCATACTATGTAAAGATGCAGAAACAACACACTATTTCATGTCAGTTAATTCAACGAACGAAATAAGAGAATTGCACATTTTATGTAATAATGATCATTATTTCTAAAGCGAGAAATAAATATATCAGAGACAACAAAGACATAGGTCTTTGTTGCCTTTTTAGTGAGATTATAAATCAACACTGACAAAACCTGTAAGAAAATTTAGCTTTTAGGACAGACTTTTTCGATAGACGAAACTCTAAACAAATTTGTGCTTATCAAGAAACTTCCTGTCTCATATTACAAACCTGTTGCTTATGTTTTGCCAGACCGATACGACCTACAAACCTTTATCAAGAAAAGACCTTACTGCCACTTCAATAACTGGCATCACACTTGTGACTTTAGCTTTGCAGGTGTATTTGATGGCTAAATTTGTAATCTGGCACCCATCTGCTCATTGGTCAATGTCCACTAACTCATAAAAAAAGATCTTCAACTCTGAACCTTTGGGCTATGTTACTAATGCCAAGTTCGTCTGTTAAAGTATGGTTACGGCTCTGCAACATTGAATGTGCCCAACATATACTTAACTCATATTAACACGAGAATATATGGTTTACGGTGTGTCACTACCTTATAAGAATATTGTCACAGTTATAAGTAGGTGAACTGGCGGAAATGCGGCAGCCTGCGCCCGCGCACACCGAATAAAAACTAATTGTGGTCATTACGCAGATTCATTGTTACGTAATTCGTTCAACTTTCACACCGATACCTAATTAGGTAATGTGGAGCACAGAGATTGCATCTTGTATGAGTTTTCTATCTAGATTTAATTGAGATCTATTATGTTGTGTATGTAATGAATGCCTTGCCTCATACCTCATCATGCGTGCCGCTGAAGAGTTCTTCTCTTTCCCACAGTGTATTTCAAGATAACTATAAAACTCAGGTTAGCGGCATTATGTCAAAAGTGTAATAATGTCGTGAACCAGAGTGAACTCTAACAGTTTGGATACGAAACTCCGTTAACTACATACTATAACTTATTTAGTTATAAGTGATGTTTAATTTAAATTATCGCCTCCTATGTTTTACATAATATAAGACTGAGCCACAACAGATTATTATTCAATCTGAAGAGTAAAGTTCAATAGTTATTAATGACCAATATTTGTTTTAGGTGATTCCATAGTTTTTCTTTTTTTCAATACTTCAGTCACAATTATGCTGACTGAGGTATCTGGTAATCATACACGTATTTGATATTTTAAAATTATTTGTAACTTAAAAATGGCTTTAACTTAAAATAGGTACGTTAAAAAAACTTCTCGACGGTGTCCAAATATCATTATAACAAGTTAGAGGTTCGTTATTGTTAAATTACAAAGTAATACTTATATACCTTTAGTTTTCTGTTTTTCTCCATTTGCATTTATTATCAAATTCGCAATTGAGAACGTACGGGGAAAGCCAAAAAAACCTGGCCGTCGCTCAGTTGCCTAATTATCTTTTATGTAAAATAATTTGTAAATAATAACTAGTTTATGTATTTTTTTTACATTATGATATTAATATATTGAAGGGAGTACGCACATTTGAAAACAAATCAATATTTTAATGATAAAATTTAGAGATAAGTTTAATCAGGCACAGGTATCCAATGACAGAAAACAAAGGGAGATCAAAACTTGCTTTCCAAGAAATTCTTTTCTTCAAAAGATCTCATCTCATTTAAAATACCAAGTGTGTGTGTGTGTTGTGTGACAACTTTAAAATGAAAATTGGTCAGAACTTCAATGGGTTAGAACTAGGTAAAACATTGTGAAACGTGGTCGTCAGATGAAAGTATGTCAGCTTACGATTTCCGATCGTACTCGCATAGGCTGTGATCACGATCGCTACACAAACAATAAACAATACGATTGGTACAAGATGTAGGCGACTTTCGTTTGAAAGTAAATGTAGTGTATAAGTGGCTAATGCAGACTTTGCCTTTAAGGTTTTGTTTACGAATCTTGGCCTCTTTGATAATGTGTACAACCACCAAATACATGTAAGTGGCGTGCAATGGGAGAGGCCTATATCCAGCAGTGGACTGCGAAAGGCTAATGATGATTACAACATTGTTGTTTACTTTATTAATTGCAGTCAATTATCTTAGTGAATATTTTTTAATGATCTAAAAAGTGTATTCTTTTAAATGTAAAGTCATGTGTCGTACAATTGTCAATAAAGGAACAAGACTGGAAAACAATGTCGCATGACGAAAAAGACTTTTTATATTACCTCCATTAATAGTAAACCAAATTTATAAGCTGTAGATTAAAAAACGCAATCGACTATAATTTACACCATCTAAAACTAATTTATTTAAGCACTGTAACAAATTTAAACTGATCCCCCATCTAGGCAAATTGGTATAATCATTGAATGCAATGTTTCTAACGAAGATGTCTCACAATAATGGTTAACATGACTTTATGTTCTTGTCACGATCTTTGAGGCCATGGTAAAGCCGTGAACTTTACATTTTTTTACAAGAATGTAGAGTCTATAGAGAAAAATAGGTTGTAGCACGATTTCAAGGTGAGAGCTACAAGACTTTCTTACTTTTTATATTTAGAAGAATTACTTATGGCCAGTTAACAGTTATTATTTAGACAAAGAAGCCCAAGTCAACAAAAACATGACCCAAGACCGAGCTGCCTGGAGACACATGATACGCAGGGCCGACCCCAAATAAAATGGGAAAGGGCCAAGCAAAGAAGAAGAAGTTAACGAATTAAACAATAAAAATGGGAATTCTTAATAGGTTCTCCAGTTATAGAATGGACAGTGGCCTGTTCAAGCTATTGCCCCAAACTAAACACATTTGGTAAAAGGGCTAGAAGATGATTTTGATGAGAAGAGTTTATTCATGTAAAACGTCACAAAATTCAGATGTTTTTTACATGCCCATACGTCATACATATTACAGCATAGAGGTTGATTGATTGATAATTCACGGGATCACGGGGAAATAGGCCTCTCCTATTGCACGCCACTTCAATCGATTTTCGGCTTCTCGCATCCAGCTTCTGCCAGCCATCTTGCGCAAATCGTCACTCCACCTGGCCTGGGGGCGTCCTACACTGCGTTTGCTGAGACGCGGTCTCCACTCAAGAACTCGTTTACCACAGCGGTTGTCTGTTTTGCGGCTAATATGGCCAGCCCAATGGCACTTCAGCTTGCTGATCCGGTGGACTATGTCGATGACCTTGGTTTTCGCTTCGTTGACATCACTTCGTTTTACACAAATTATTCTAAAAGCCAGAACAATAGCAGCATTTGTTCCTCAATTCTTAAACTATATCTTATTTTAATTTACACAGTTTTCTTATTATTCATATTTTTAAAGACACAACTTGTACACTGGGAATATATCTTGTGTCGCGGGGGACTTTACAGATATACATAAAACGGACACAAAGAACACCCAGACTCAGAACAACAAATTGTGGATTGGACAATGTGTTGTCCCAAGTGAGGTTCGAAACCACAACACTCAGCGCAGTAGGAACCGGTGAGGTGAAGTATAGTGACCGCTTTAATTAGTGATTATCCATCCGCCATCCGTGTCATCAAGTTTCTCACCTCATATTAATAATTCCTCACACTCAGTTAATCTCACATATTTAAATATAATATACAAAAATTAGAATATCACTGAAAAGTAAAGAGAATCATAACACAATCGCGTAATAAACACAATTGTATTTCAAAACGGTCTTCCAAATTAAGACATTAACCTTAAATAACCTCTCATTTGGTATTGGGGCACTTAAGAAGATTTTTTGATCTTGCACAAGCCATTATAACCGTTAAAACTCCAAATTACGCATTATTTACGTACCACTGTTACTGTAACTTAACCAACGAAATAACTAAAAATGGTTATGTCGCTGCGTTGTATGCCGTGGAAGTAGGTGCGAGGAGTATACCAGCTAAATCCCTCTATAACCTGCTTAAAGACTTTGGATTGCCAAGAGCTTCAGTAAGTTCTTTTCTTGAACGAATATCCAAAGCGGCATTGCTAGGCTCGTTACAAATATGGTTAGGTAGAGGGGGGTAACACAGCAGAAAGTGGAGGTGAGCGTGAGGAGTACTCCCTAAACCTATACCTGGGTCGCAGGTCCCAGGCGCTGTTAAAGTAGCATGTGTTACTCCCGTCTATGGATGGACCCGACACCCGCACTTTGAATCCCTGGAACGCTAAGAAATAGGTCACATTAGTACCGATTAAATAAAAATTCTTACTTTGCAACATTGAAAGTGCATTTGCAGATAATTAAATTATATAATGTCAGTAATTAATTCCGTTTTATTCTCTGCAAATAATTGTTCATATGGAAAGTCATTACAAAACATTATTATTACTGCAATATTATTTCTAGCGGAATAAACTTCTATTATTCTGGTTTCTTTTAGATCCCAAAGCTGTTTAATACAATCCAAAGTATCACATATGTATTTTTACGTGAAAGAAATTCTTTTTTGAACCTTTCTTTTAAACAAATATAAGGCACGGAATCGTATCATATTTAGAATAGTTTCTGTCTTGCCCCTACAGAATATACGAAACTCTCTCTCTCTCTCTCTTTTTCTATCTTTACTAACTTATATCTCCCTCTCAACTTCCGTTCGTCTCGCCCGATCACACTTACGTATTCACCAGCTTACTCCCCAAGCGTGCGTAAAGAAGTGTTACTTCAAAAAACTAAAGATAACGGCGTAGAAGATAGAAAAAATAAAACAAAAGAGAGTACGTCACACTTTGAACAACAAGGATAAAAGACTACTGTAACTTAACCAAAAGGATTTAAAAGAAATTATGAACTTTTGTTAGATAACTTTTTCGTAAATGAGAAGCGTAATGACTATTTTTTTTACAACATCTGAATAATCCTTAATAACTATGAAATTTATTGTTACCTAAGTTTTTCCAATTACGCAATTATTGTTATAAAAACCTTGATTTCTTGTGAAATGACTTATTTATTTTGTTTAGATGAATTACGTCTAAATATGCATAATATTGGAGAATTTTTCATCCATCTTGGAAGTTTATACTTCATTCGATTTGACCGAATCGGCTGTGGTGCGACCAACCGTAAAATCGTCAATAGAAAGTGTTTTAAATTCGTTTTCTTTCTTACTTATAAGAAGGTGATTGACAAAACCAACGCCATTATTATCCAAGACAGTAACTTTACTAGTACTTTTAGAAATGGATTCGAGAATATTGGTAAGTTCGAATTTGGTTCATCCTTTTTTATGAAGTTAATCTTTATTTAAGTTAGACCTAATTGACTCATAAAGGGAGTGATAAAAATATATGTATGTATAAGACATGGCGATTGTCCGTATGTACAAAACTATATGTGAAAAGTTGTGGTTTACAGGTTTTAAAATTTCGATCTGAATTGACGTTATCAAACAAATTTTTTTTTTTTTATTCCTGATACGTACGTAATGTTAATGTGGCTAGAATTTTTATTGGCACTGATCTGGGTGTTTCTAAAAAGTAATGTTTATGCTTGTTCGAAAACCCTTAAGATAAGATGAACAGCATGCGCGACTGCAAGGATGGCGTAGTGATTTAAGTGTTGTGTGTTCTGAGTATTCGTCCTTTGTGTCCGTAAAGTCTCACACGACACAGAATAAATTACTAGTGAGGAAGTAGTCTTAAAAAAACAAAGAAGATAAGCTTAGTCTGCCTGGAGTGCGCTATGTGTGTACTATACCGCAGAATATGTTATATTTCATGTGTAGGTATAAAACTAATTAATTATTAAACTAATTTAAATAAACAAAATAGTAGCTTAAATTGAAAGAATATATGTATTTAGATGTATTTATGAATGCATATTAAAATATTTATTAAATTTTTATTTAACATTTAAGTTTTATTGTAAATCATGTTTGATGAGTGATGCAAACGGAAGACTTATTAAGGAATTAGAGTGTTGCAGTGTTACATAAAACGAACAAATCAATATGCGAACGAATAAGCTTTCAGCTTTTAGATATTAAAGACAGGTATTGTTAAGGTTTAAGAGCTATTTAAATTTTATTAATAATCTGCTAGTCCCGTGAAAATTGCACTATCCATTCCGGAGATTAGCCGAAACAAGAAATACCGTGTACATATTCAGATGCATTTATGCATCAGCATAATATTCTTTCTATCATCACTATACGTGTAGATAAAAAAACTAAGATTATACACTACGCTAGTCTAACATACTAGTTACTACTTAGTTCTAAGAAAATACATTCATTTACAAGTTAAGATAAAAGTTAAACAATTTAATCACGTTACACCGCCATAGCGAGCAGGAGTATAAGAAAGCTACCTTTACGTAGTACGGTGTTGTCTTTCTGACGTCATCACATGCTGTTTCAATTATATATTACTATATATTACTCCTACATCCATATATCATATAATATTCTATTCACATGTAATAATGTACACATATAAATATTTTCATAAAATATTCTGGGGCATATTGTACAGCATTATTCAGACGCAAACTAAACATATCTGGGTGTTATTGGTTCTAGAAATACGGTTAAACTTGATATAGTTTATGTAAGTAATAACTTGAGACACCACAACCTAGGCCATCTTATCCTAAACAGCCTATACTGTCGTAATTAGACTGCTGATAAACATAATAATAATAATAACCTCACACATCTCACACACGGCTGTCTGATCCCAAACTAGGCAGAGCCTGTACTATGGTAACCAGACTGCTGATAAACATACTTATATATATATTTCTAAATGCATATATATTGTAGATAAATTTACACCCAGACACAGAACAAACGATCGTGCTCATCACACAAATATTTGTTCTGAGTGGGAATCGAACCGTATGTAATTTATCTGAAACTAGCGATCCGCCTCGGCTTCGCACGGGTGCAATGTAGATACTACTAAAGTTATTTCAGTCTGAAAGAATTAATTATACTACTCGTATTATTATGATAAGACTATACTCGTACTACAGGACATCTTTATGTACAATATTTATAGGCCCACTCCGCTCCTGCCGCCCGAAGCCACTCTTGAAGGACGTATGGCCCGACTACCGATTTTCCCCCTTATTTTAAATCTTTGATATTTTGTAAAGGGCAATTTTGATCTACATTACATGCACAACGTATCTAACGTATTCAATTGGATAAGGAATAATACTGCATTGTTCAGAATTGTTGCCACATTCTTTTTGTATTTCGATTTATCTCGTAAGGTTTAGCCAACGTTTGCAACGTAACATGTTTGTTATGACTTAACATTACAAATCTTTAAAATTCTCGGATTTCCTGTATTATAACTCCGTCATGTAAACTGCATCAAAATCCGTTGCGTGGTTTGAAAGATCTAAGCGTAGAAGAACAAAAAGCGACTTCATTTTATACTATATAAAGATATGTATGTATTTAGAAATATATAAGTACTCGTATGTTTATCAGCAGTCTGGTAACCATAGTACGGGCTCTGTTTCGTTTGGGACTAGAGAGTCGAATTCATTATTATTATTTATTTATTTATTTTTCATTTTAAAACATAGGGCCTCCGACTCTGCAGTCAGTATCTCTAACTAATAGACAAATAGCTCCATCATATAAATACCTTTGTTCAAATCGAACCCGTAGAAGGTTCTACTACGATGCCGCATAAAAGCAAAAGTAGTTACTTTCGTAATTATAAATACATAGCATGCAGACGGAGACTAATTGCGCTCCATTATTAATGGATGAAGATCTACTAACATGTATTACATTTTAATTTATTTTATATGATTATAATCTAGGTGAAAACTAAATTTACTAAACTGGTTTGTTCGGTACAACACGTAAAATACCTACATAAGTCTATTAAGTCTTGTGTCATGAATCTGTTACGTTTGACTAAATTAATACGTTGAACTAAATTAATACAAGTAAATGTTTCATGAGCTCATAAAGTTAAAGCTTCAATTTAATTTCGAATTTATTTTGTACCTTTAATTTAAACTTTTTGCTATAACTTTCTGTTTTAAATTACTTAAAAATTGCCGCGATTGTATACCACCTACAGTTAAATAATTTGAAAAAGTGTTGAGTAACAGTTGGGGCCTGGATTATGAGTGATACTACTGCGATCTACAAAAAAAAAAGTTGGTAGTACAATAAATATTTTACTTCTAACTCACTCAGTTTACTTATCATTAATTTTGTTGTGGGTTCCAAAACAGGTTAACTATTCCTGGGACGTCTCGAGTGTTATTACTCGGTGTATTCTTGGATTACTGCTGTTCATTCTGGTGTACATAATTTACAGTAGTGGGCGTGTGGGAGGGAGTCTTATCAAAGTACCATAAATATAATAAATTAATAATTTTGCAAGCGAACTTAGCATCATTCCACATCAGATATTCTTAGAAAGTAAAACTACTTGAATAGGAACTCACCTCAATTGATAAAGTTATTTCCTAGAAAGCACTTAGGTCTAGACTGTATACAAGAACTTGTTTTAAGGTATTAACTAGATTCAATTCAAACGTGATTTTAGATAAAACAATATATGTATTTTAAATTTCGGTGAAAATAAAATTGGTGCTTTAAAAACGACCCGACTGTTATACGTGTTGAGATTCTTTTTTAACCGATTTTTCAGTATTATTTGAAGTTGGTTCAAGTTTTTTTAGGAAGGATTTCTATGGTGTACGACGAATCACCTCCAGCCAGCTTAGAAGACACAAGGGCGTTAGCCCTTCTTCTTCTTCTTCTTGGAGTGACGGGTTTCCCTCTCCCCCTCCCTCCCCCCAGAGTTAAGATAACCTTAATTGGGAAGACATCAAGTAACCTCACTCACTCAGTAAAAAAGCCACAAAAAAAATCTTAACACTGGTTTTCTGTGCCGAAGCATCGCTCTCCCTAAAAATATTCATTGAATGAAATACTTGTTATTTGAAATTTTGTTTCTTTTTCTTTAGCTCGTTTTGGCCTGCATGATTGCAGTGGCCTCCTCATGGTCATTACCTTACCCGTCAGCTCCGAGAGCACCGATGAGGTTCACGAGATTCGCTCCTCCACCTCATCCAAGGCCATATTTACACGCCAATCCACACGCACATCGCAAAGTTCCAGGTAAATTTTCCCAATATTTCACTGACTCCATAAATAAGGATATACTTAATTCAACTGAATACTAATATATACTAATAATAATAACTTTACACATCTCACACACAGCATTCTGATCCCAAACTAGACAAACTGCTGATAAAAATACTTAAGTATTTCTAAATCCATACATATTACATACTCGTACATTCTTCTGGAGTACGCTGCTCGTGCTATGGGCACTGAACATTAAATTTCAACGACCAAAATAATTTTTTAGATATTTAAGCAATATAATTTTTCATTGGTATAGTATTCCAAAATCAAAAAGAAGAGAGAGGATAAAGAGAGGCATATCTCCAGCTGTGGACTACTAAAGGCTGTTGATGATGAATTTTTCGTGGTGTAATACAAATGTTATATATTGATAAAAATTTATTAAATATAAATAAAACATATATGAAAATTTCAGCTCCAGTTGAAACATCAGACATAGAAGAAGAACCACAACATCGCCCAAAACGTGGTCATGACGACTATGACCACGACCACGACTACCAATCCGGCAACAACCACAGGGGCACCAGCGGCGTCACAGGTCCTGTCCATACCTTCGTAAAGACCGACAAGAACGCCAACTACAAGTGGGGGGTCAGACACCACGTCGGTGATAAATATGCCTCCTAGATGGAGAGCCTTTAAGGATTTTTGTTATGTTATTTATTTAATTATACTTTTAGATGTTATTATAGTACTGCTAAATTAGATTTTTAAGATTTCATGTTTTTTTTATTATTAGTATCAACCCAGAGTAGAGTAGAGAGTAGAGATATAAGCATAGAGAGAACACGGGGTACAGCTGCCTGTAATTGGAAGCGATACAGGCAACGAGAGAGACGGATGCCCGATAGTTTTCTCTGTCTCTGTTTAGCTCTTTGTTTGGCTATGCTGCGATTGGCTACTTTTCAACCCCTCATATTCCCCAGCCAACCACAGAGCTTGACTAGAAAAAGATAAAGGAATCTATCTATTACTCATCTCTCTTGTTGTCTATATTGAAATGATTCTTGAGTTGCAGCGTTACTTAAAATCATGTGCCCGTCTTCGTTTCACCCCGTGTCATGAAATAAAAAACTCTTCTTGGCATTGGGTCAGTAGTTGTCTGTCAGTAGTTGCAGTTGCGAAAGTGACAATAGACACGTTCCTTAATCAGGCCCTTATATCCCACTTTCGATCGTTAGGGGCCCCTAATTCCTGCTAAATCACCTATCAAAAATAGATATTTATTACCGAAAAACATTTTATTTATTTTGAAAAATCCACTAACAATGACTAATACAATACTTTCTTTGTCTATCCTAATATACCCAGGGCCCCCAATAGGCTATAGACGGGCCTGTCCTTAATATCTGACGAAAAGTCAAGTTGAGGAAATGTAGATAACCCTTTCATGTGATGGAGTGGAAGATCCCTACGGTTGTATTCTGCATTTGAAGAGGTTAAGAGGTCTGTCAACAGCATTTAATAGTCCACTGCTGGACATAGGCCTCTCCTTAGAAAAGAGGTTGAGGAGGACTGTTGCCAACTGAACCCTGTAGATTTAGATTTACATCTATACAAAACGATACCTACGATACCTAAACGATACCTTTTATGAAACATAATCAGTTACCTAAATAACTCAAAATTTAGAACACCATAAATAAAATGAAAAGCTTTTAAAAGGAAGGGGGGGCTAAAACATAGCACAGGGTATAAAAGTAATCTAGCTTTTTTAAATTACGTATAACTATGACCAAAGTTTGCTTATAAGACCTATTTTTGCTCCAGCATCTGAATACATTGCTGTGGTTGTAGCTTTTCCATTTTCTTTGAGTGGTGTGTTTAAAAAAAGAAAGCAGCCAATATCGATAAAAATGTTAACATGTTTCTCTGATACAGTTGTCATATTAAAAGGTCATTACAATCCCGAGTCATGTAAAATCGTTTGCATCAATAAACATAAAGATATGGATCTACATAAATTGATAAAAGGTCAGATTCAAATCAAAATGCAAATTAACCGTCTACACATACTCCAGTTAAATTTAATCAGAAAGTTGAAAGTTTCGGCAATGTTACTTTGACTTAAATTACTTTAAAACACAATTTAATTAAATTAATTACACAATATTCAATTTTAACGATACCACTTGTAGTTCAAAATTGTAGTTTGGATTTCCGAACGTCGATTGCCAATTAGGGATTTCAATATTTATGATTTTTGTGATTCGATTATGTAAACGAGGTACTTCGATGAGAAAATAGAGAGTTACAAGTATTTCACAATAGTAAGTACGTTTTTCTACACAGGATTTATGCAAGCGGATGTTTTTAAATTTTATTGAGTCAAATCATGAGGTTAGTAGATACATTGGTTATTCATTTAAAAATATTAAACTTACAACACAGATGTAAAGATTTAACCATGAGTTTAACATTTTTCGTCTTATTGAATGATATATATACTGTATTCCAAGATTTACAACGCAGGATTTTGTTCAGTAAAATAGCCAACACCTGTCTTCGGCTTGTTTCGACCAATGCTTGTTTCAAAGGGCATCAAACCAAAGCCATCAACAATAACTGTTTTTGTTATGTCTCAACATGCACTAAACACAATTCTACAGGATGGCGTAGTGCTTTAAGCGGTCGCCACGCCGCTTACTACTACGCTGAGTGTTGTGGGTTCGATCCCCACATGGGACGACACTTTGTGTTATTCACGATTGTTGTTCTGAGTCATGGTGTTCTTTGTGTCCGTTTCATGTATGTTTGTAAAGTGCCCCGCGACACAGGATATATTCCTAGTGCGGGAGTTGTCTTTTTAAATAAAGAAAAATAAAGGTATTTCCCATTTATAATACTGATTGCACACATCTTACACACGGCTTCCTGCACCAGACTGCCGATAAATATACCTATATATTTCTGAATACATACATTTTTTTTGTTTTTTTTTCTGTGCGGTAATCCCCTCGGATACCACTTACCGGTGGCAATTGAAAAAAAATACAAATAAAAAAAAAATACACCTAGACACAGAACAAATGATCAAGCTCATCACACAATTATTTGACAAGGGTGGGAATCGAACCCACTCCAGCTTAGCAGTCAGAGTCACTAATCACTACACCATCTGGCCAGTCAAGTCCTTTTGTCTTAAGACTCCAAATATGAACTTTTTTAAACACCAAACAAGCAAGATTGTTTATAGGGAAGCATATAGGGTTACACACATACCTACCCTCACACACAGATACACACACACACACACACTCACAAACAAGCAAACACGCACCCTACACACACACGATCACACACAGACATTGTGACACATACTACAATCATAACACACACTTTATTAACATAATTGTATATGCATTTAAGCACTAATGAATGCGAGTTCACTTTTGTTTACTTATTCTACCTGTTATATTGTGTACTTCGTAATTGGAGTAATAATCTGTAAATTTTCTACATGTACTTACTGTCAGCTGTGAAGGACCTAAATAAATTAAATAAAAGAAAAAATGAAGTGGCCATAAAACCAGTACAAGTTAAGTTCAGACAGTAAAGTTCATCACCGTTTCGATTTTATGAATAACACTATATCTTGCTGCTACAAAACCAAGTTGCATGTTATCTTGATACAGCAACTGATCACTTGTAATTTGGCTTATTAAGTGTAGGTCACGCCACGGAGGGTGGTAGCGTTGATAATATATAATTAAATCACACAACCATAATCCAATCTGACATTTGATCTAAATTGCATTCGTGTGACTTTTGCTATAGTAAAGCAATCGTGATAGAATGTCAGATAAAAATACCAATAGAGATCGTGATCAGGTTGAGGACAATTTTAGTTTAACACCAATCACTTGTATGAAAGTGTCAAAGGACTTTGTTGTTTAAATTCTTGTTTATTACCTGTCTACACTTATTACAACGTGATAAATTTGTCCCGCACTTTTTTAGTAATGAATTAAATAGACACATTAATCGGTACTGTGTTTGTACTTCATACTTTCACTGTAATCATTGCGTGTATTTAGTAATTGATTCCGTATAGTGTCAGTAATGTGTCTATGTTATTAATACATTCATTCATAATGTATATCCTTGTTGTGACGGATTAAGAATACGTAATGTCACCACCCCTATTTATCCCGTGGGTGTCGTAAAAGTCGACTAAGAGAGAAAACTACGCAAGACAACAGCACTGCAAAGAGAAGGAAAGCTTGAAACAAACCCTATATCAACCCGTCTGGCCAGCGTTGTATAGTAGGCCAAAACCTCCTTTCAGAGGAGAGGACTATGTCTAGCAGTGGAATATCATATGCTGTTTTTGATGATTATGTATACATTGTTTAAACATTTCGAAAAAAATAGATTATAGAACAATCAAAACGTTAACTCGACTTTATGTAAACTAGTAAAGAGATATTCCTGACCATATTCTGATGTCATAGCTATCAATTCGAACCAATCAGATATAATGAGCACAACATATGTTTTTGAAATAATTTATTGTTTACAAAAACATGTTTTTATCGAAATTCTAATCTAAAAGTTTGGTCATCTCTTCATATTGTATAAGTTGTAATCGACAGCAACATATGGCCACTTGCCCCTATAAAAATAAAACATGGATTCATGTGACCTCTGTAAGCTCACTCATTCAAGTATTCACCACATTTATTTATTAACTGTTATTTCATTACCTAGAAATAACATTTTACTATATAGTTTGTTATACCATTGCATAGCGTTACATAATTATTAATTAATGAGTATTAACAATTAATTTTTACAAAATTACGACAACTTAAACGATTAATGGGTTAATTAAAGTTATTAATGAAGACAGAGGTGCCGATAACTCGTAATGTGTTTAAATTATGTGTTACCTGAGATTTTTGCTTGACACTTGTGAAGCCTTAACTATATACCTCAGCCTATGCTTGTCCACTGCTGGACATAAGCCTCTCCCAATGATTTCCAGCGGGGACGGTTGATTGCGGCCTGCATCCAACGGTTTCCGGCAACCTTTACCAGGTCGTCCGTCCATCGGGTAAGCGGTCGTCCCACACTGCGCTTTCCAGTACGTGGTCTCCATTGGAGAACCTTGCTGCCCCATCGGCCGTCAGTTCTCCTTGCTATGTGCCCTGCCCATTGTCACTTGAGCGCGCTAATCCGTTGGGCTATGTCGACCACCTTTGTTCTCCTGCGGATCTCCTCGTTGTGGATTCGATCAAGCAGGGAAACGCGAAGCCTTAACTATTCTAATCTAATCTTATACTCTGTTCAAAGATAAACGAAATCACAAACTTATTAATATTTCACACATTTTTTTTTTCCAATCGTAACATTTTTATATTCATCATTATTTATTGTATAGGTGTAGTGTCGTGTTGGTTAGTGTTCCACAATCTCTGTTAAATTATAATGTTTCAATTCTTGAAAACCTGTAATTGGCTTGATGTTGTAAATCAAACTGACCATTATCATTTTTGTAGCTGTTGGTTTTCCTAACGGGAGTAAAAAAAGAAACATACTTTTGATAGCCTTCTCAATTTCACGTTAAATGGTTTCAATAGGAGTAGGTTATGTAGTTAGGCAACAGGTCGCTTTTGAACTTTGAATTATAATGATTAAACTTCAATGCAACTTGAATATTTGATCTCAAGTCCGACATATAAGCCTTTATGTTATGGCCCCATGCAATACACACAGTACGTACATATATTAAAATATCCTTGTATATTATAGGGTCAGTCTTTATATTAACTTCATAAATACATATACTCACGTCAAAATACAAGGACACATTTTGCTGACTTTAATTTAAATAAGTCTTCTGTTGGACATAAGCCTCTCCGTATGCGGTTTTCGCCTACTATACTACGCGGACCCGATCGGGTGGTATAGGGTGTGTTGATTCACCCATCTCTTTGCAGTGCTTTTTTTTCTGCGTAGTTTGCTCCCTTAGTCGACTCTTACGACACCCACGGATTGAATAGGGGTGGTGACTCTTCGTATTCTTGATCCATCGTGTTGTAAATGGTACTTAGAAAATAAACATTAAATGTATTTTGTAAATTTAGCCGTAATCTCCCCAAATATAATAAAATAAAATCAAAATACGTATAGACGGTAAAAAATCGTAACAGAAACGTTCACGTGTTATTTCCATAGGTTCAATAAGTATTTGCCTAGTCATTGTTGAATTTTTAGTATTTTTACTAAAAATATAATCATTAGCTAACATAAAAGTCAAACTGCAACTAGTGAATCAATGTTAACGATATCCCACACGCATAAAACACACGTGTAAACTTCGGCGACGCCCAACATTTTCGACATTAAGCACTTATATGAACTAAGTCCGGGTGGAATTAGGGCATTATGATACAGCCGCAGAGACTAGCCAAGCAAGTGAATGTCGACCGGTTATCAGTTATACATGATAAAAAGTCGGTCGGTCATGCGCAAGCGCTCGTAACAGTTGCGATAAGGAATCGCACGTGTGCGCTCGAGATGTTGGTAACTTATGACAGGTATACTTGATACGCGTAGGGGATGATACCTTCATAGATGATGACAATCAAATCGAAAATTCTTCAAACATATTACTTCAAAACCTCGCAATGTGCAGGCAGGATATTTAGTAAGAGAGCTGAAAGAAGAAGGCTGCTGAGTCAGAGAACGTAGACTCGACAAATAAATGTGTGAAAAGTAGGATAACCAAGATAATAAACTTTATTCTTAATTTTCACACTGTAAGGACCACTCCTTTCGAAAGGGAAGGGAATTCCATTCTTTGGAAAGGGACCAAATAGTACGAACTTAAATAAAAAAAGGCTTTTCCAAATCGGTTCATCAATAACGTAGTTATATTTACGATGTCGGTTTGTAAGTGGAAATGGATAGCGAGTTTGACGGCCTATTCTCATTTTAGGAATAATCGATAACTCAATGTAGAGAAAATCATAAATAATTGTAACAATAAATCGTTTATTCTATATGTTAGGTAATAAATATAATAGGTATTATGTGAATAAAATAATTGCAAACAGCTGTGCGTGTGACCTCAGTGTTGCATTCACGTAAGTCAATAACGTTTAACGTTAGGTCATACAATTTGAATAAAAACAAATTGCAAATTGTACGCATTTTTTTTTGTTTCACACACATCACATCAACAGCCTTTAACAGTCCACTGTTGGCCACAGGCCTCTCCTTAAAAAGGAGGTTTTGGCCTACTATACCACGCTGGCCAGACGGGTTGGTATAGTAGGCCAATAAGTAGCTTATTGGTTTTTTGTTTGATTCATCTTTATATTTATATTTTCATTATCATTTTTGGTTTAAGAATAAACTAATGTATGCAAGTGCTGTGTGGTCCACAATATGCCAATATAAAAATATTTGAACTATGACCATGCATTGCTTTTACAAGGCAGATCGATTTACATAATAATTTTTATTTATTTTTATATTTCAACTATAAAAAGAAACAAAAACAAAAAATAATCGAAGACAACTTAAAAAGAAAAAAGATTTTTTGATCTATGACACCACGGCCTCACGTTTGCTCGTTTACTCCCCATGCTATAAAAAAACTTAATTTTTGAAATTCAAAAATGTTCGTTTATTTTCTAAATTAAAGTATTATAAAGAACTCTAAAAACTCATAATACTTTGATTGTATTTAATTAAGTGTCTACTTCGACTGGTCGATACCCTACTCTACTTATACCTATGTCAGAAGCAGTTACGGACAATGTTTGCAGTTCTTCGCCTGAACTTTATTTCTTTTAAATAAAAAAACACTTAACTAAAAGTGAAGTTTCGACACGACACAGTCAATTTGTTAACCAAGATCACTGAGAATATAGTTAAAACAATAAAACCAGTTTGACCTTTGCGAAACTAAAATCGAGCGTAAATCATGATATCAGCACTGACATGATCTAACATGCAATTCTAATAGCAAACCTAAATTGAGCATGAGAAGGTGTATTTTTGGTTGAACACGCTAATCTGTGGAACTAACAAGCACATTAAAAATATTTCTGCATTCGATACCATAATTATTGAGGTAGGTTATAGGCTGATCTTTAGCTAAGCTTATGTGAAACAGCGAGAAATGGCTACATTATTATTTTTTAAATCGCCTGTTGGTCGATATTCAACCATAATTCATTGAGTTCAAAACCATTTTTTTAAATTGACCAGTATAAATTAAACCGTCATTGTTTAGACTTTCTGTGTATGACCGATCAACATATAAACAGTATGGCTTTTTGTATTTGTTTCTAAATACTTTGAATAGTTAAAAATGTGTTGTTTTGGACAAACACTAGGCAAATTCTTAATATTTTGTCTTGACTTTAAAAATATTCATTCACTTAAAAATTATATAATAAATTTATTTTAAATAATTTAAAAACAAAAATATAGAAATTAATAAAAGTAATAAATGTAATAAAATTAAAACATAAACAATATTTACATATCAAAAATTACCTCCGCATCGTCTCGCCTATTGATAGCGTTCCCAAAAAGTTGAATAGCAAAGCTAATTCTCTGAGCTATTATTAATGTCTCGACTATTTATATATAAATATGTCTTTAATAAACTGTGTAAAGTTAAAAAATATTTTTTTTTAAAATCCTTAATAAAATTGTGTTCAAGAATCCCACAGCAATTATCATGGAAGTAAATAACGTAAATCAATGTGTTCTGCATCTTAGAGGGTTGAAGGTTCTCGAAGCGATGCTAACCGCTGATAATCTGGTTATACAAATGTCAAGGTGATTTTCTGTGGTGGAGTTCCTTGATCCTCCTTTTGTTTTATTTGTTCGGCCGTCATGGGATGGGATGAGGATTACGAAGATATTTCTATCTCGTTTAAATAACATCTCGGTTTAACATGCCGTAGGTCACACCTTTTTTTTTTTTAACGTGTGGAAACCCCCTCGGGCCGTCACCCCACCAGGGTAGGGGGATAACGGCGGGGTGGTGTGTCGGAATCGGACCGACTAAAACCACACGGTGTGCCACTCTGCGCCTGTAATAGGAGGGATCCGGGAACTGCCGTTATTAGGACCTCCGGATCCCTCCTAGCGCCTCCTTATTATTATTATTCTATATTTAGGCGGCGTCCGGCACACGCGGACGTCGCCTCCTCGCGGCTGGCCGTTATGGCAGGTGGAGGGGAAAACCCGTCCCGTCCACCCGCGGCCACACTCGGGGCGGCATAAGGCGGTGATAAGCGCGCCTCCGCCGCCCGGTTCGCCGGCGACGGATTGGGTCCGAGTGGAGGCTGTCCTCCCGGGCCCCCTCCGCCGCCTCCTTCTGCGAGATGACGTCTTCGCAGAAGGATGCGACCGCGGTAAAACACCTGTCGCTACCGGCCATGGAGCGTATGACGGCCGGTAGCGAGAGTCCCTTGCTAAACCAAAAAAAACGGTGAAATGTTACGGCTTTCCTAGCAAATTATTGGCCACTGACGTGAGCTTAACTTCAAATGAGACTAATCATTTTTGTTGCAGTACATCTACAAATATATTTCGCTATCTGCACCATATTCGACTCTGAGCGACTTGAAGCGTCGATTACCAGGATATTTCAGATCGGCTTGAGACTCTGGCGATGCGTATAGATGAACGTCTCTCTGTCGTGTCCGAAGTATCATTTGGATTTATACCGAGCGAGCTTTTCTGCTATTGTTCTATCACAATTTTCATTCCTTGCATAATTTTCAATTTGGCACTACACCACTCTGGGCTTTTCAAGGAGAAGAAGTTTCTCTTTCTCTCGCACAACCAATCAGCAGTCAGTATTTCTAGTATTCCTGAACTTACAAACCTTTAAGAAAAGAGCGTATTCCAAACTCGAAGGCCGACAACACATTCGTGACTCTCACGAGTCAGTCTTGAATTATTCTTCTTCTTTTCTTTCTTTTTAAAAGACAACATCCAAGAGAGAGACAGACAGAGACGCCCAAGCACTTAGGTGTCCTCTAAAGGTTGGTGAAAACGAAAATATTACTATACGTTACCTAACTTGCTCTAGGTGGCCCTTAAAATTTAGGGGATGTTGGTGAAAACGGGCATATGTCTGATTTGTGACACTTCGTTACTAATAACCAACCACAGAAGGGTAATTCTAATATTGAATTAAATGCCACAAACAGAACAAAAATGCATCAACTATGATTCGAAAAGACTTTTGTATTAAAGTTTGCTCGTCTACGCAGTCTTAACAGTGCATTCATCTGTTACTTTCCATAGGCTAACGACTAGCGTTCGCAGCGTAATACCAGATGTTCTACAAAGATTATTAAAATGCACTCGTTTAACTCTATGGTTAGGATATCGGTTGCAGCCCGGAGCGATGGAACTATCAGTATTAAACACTGGTCTAATTTTATTTATTGTAAATTTCATTCGAATAACAGCCTAATAATGAGTTTTGAGGCAGTAGTAGATACATGGGCTGAAAGTCCCGGGCGCGGGCTAACAAAGAAAACGCGTTTTTTTTGTTCAAAATTAGCTTTATTCATCAACGTAATCTCGACCGTTCGTACTCTCGACCGATCGCACCGACGCGGAGTGACTATAGCCGCAATATCTCTTTAATAACATTTTTCAGTCATTAATCTCTTGTAACTGGCAACAAACACAAATAAAATATGCGTAATTTAAAACAACTTGGTAGGAATATAAGATCTTAAAAAGATGGTTAACGGTTCAAATGAAATAAAACAAGGTATACTGTAATAAACTATATTACTTACTGTTTCCCAGATTCTTGTTATTTTTAATAGTAACACTAAGAGTCCACCCCAGAATTAGATAGGGTGGATGATCCTCCAGTGACCATACTCAACTTAATCAGCAAAAAAATGAAATAATGCCTCACCACCGGTTTTCTGTGAGGCGGTAGTTACACTGGAATCAAGCCAGCCGTGCCGACGCATTGGTTGGCTCTCCCATGGTTGATTACGGTAAATTTGTACAAAACCCACCGTTTTGACTTTTCTTGACTACAAACAAATTTGAATTAGCAAACATATTTAGTAACTACTTAAAATAGTTGACTTGTAGTCTAAATTTAAGATTTAAACCTAAGATAAGATTTGGATCAAAGGTCAATTAAAACAGTGTCACAAAAAGTCTTTTTCAATTTAGTAATATTAATTTCGTCATAGTTTATGTTACACATTACCTACGTCCTTTAACAGTTACAAATAGAAACTGGAATAAACATATTACACAAGACTTAGTTAGAACTGATTTACTTTACAAACTTTTATGTCGTTACGGACTTGCAAAACACGATCTTGTTATCCGAAGCCTCGAGTCATACAATCATTTGATTTATTGTTTACACTGCTTTATTTGGATACGACCCTGCTTTGTACAAGTTATTCGCAATCATAAGTAACTTGTTTTATTAAAAGAACAAATGCGCCTTAGATGTGTGTAAGTTAAAAATTTTTTGCTCTTTTTGTTTTGTTTGTGGAATTTTGAGCGGACTAGGAGGACTAGGAAGTCTCCTATCGGGGATTGGGAAAACCACACGGTGTGCCACTCTACGCCTGTAATAGGAGGAATCCGGGAACTTCTGTTATTAGGACATCCGGACCCCTCCTAATCGTGACGCAATATTATAAATAATATATATTCTAAGCGACTCTACATAACATTAAATGTTTACCAGGCATACTAAGAGCATACATTTACATAATTATATTTAACTAGCTGGTGCCCGCGACTTCGTTCGCATGGAATTTGAAAAGCGCTGCCTTAGTGGTGTAGTATGTTATGGTACGGACTGCAGTGTATGAGGCCTCGGGTTCGATTGCAAAAGTTTTTTTTTTCAAGGTTTTTCTTAGAGGAAAAATTGAAGATTACCCGGAACAAACGGAGAGATAAAAATTATATAAACTCTTTTTAGGCACTAGTATCGTGCAAACAACCGTGTGAGCACGAAAAAACCTATTATTTTGATATTACAAACGTTCACTTCAATTTTTTTTATTTGTTTAAATAGAATGATGATATCTTGATATTACAAACAGATGAAGAGACAGGCGGACGGAATAAATATTTACATAAACTGTTTCTTCATTTAATGTCCAGATTGTATTTCTTAAACGGACATCATGTCTGTTAAACAACGTAGGAAACATCATGTATACTTTAAGACTTTAGTTTTTTCCCTACCCCATTTTATATTTAGCTAGCTGTACCCTGCCACGCTTCGCTGTGGTACATTGTTACGCTGTGGTACATTCATAAGAAAAGAGGAACAAAACTGATACGAATATAGACGAAATATAGATGAACACAATCTTTAAAAGTTTAAATAAATAAGTTTAAATATCGTGTCAAAATTTGAGTTCAATTGGCTTTTTGAGTTTTTGAAGCGTACACAAACCAACTAAACATTTTATACATATAGATTATAGTCGGTATACTTGTCTCTATGTTCATAATTATATGCTATAAACACATACCAACATATTTATGACAAAAAATACCTATTTAGTGTTTAGGATTTGTTTTTACTCTACTGTAGCTTCAATACACCTAGACTACCCATTGTTTCTTCCCATCTACTGTCGATTTGTCCATCCAAAGGATGCCTGTAAGAGATTGCTTTTAGCGATAAGATATTGTAATTAGTGTACAATAAAATTGTATTTTATTCTATTAGAAATAATAAGTCCCGTAATGCTCCGACAATAGAAAAAAACCGGTCAGGTACGAGTCGTACTCGTGCGCCGAGGGTCCCGTACCTACCCAGATTTTACGTAGATTTTTGCGAAAATTTGTATGTAATTTTGGTAATTACAAGTTTTCTCGAAAATCGAAATTTGCCCATATCTTTTTATGGTGTTGATTCAGGACCTTGATTTTTATACACTTAATAGGGACCATAGAACTTAGTATCTGGTATAAATTTCAACTTGCTAGGTCTACCCGTTCCTGAGAAAATCGGTAGTGTAGACGGACAAGAAAGTGATCTTATAAGGGTTCCTTTTTTACCTTTTGAGGTACGGAACCCTAAAAACTCAACCTTTTGTTTACAATAAAAGAATATGATAATAAGCTTTAGGTCTTATTGTGGGTAACGCATGTAGGATGATTAGACAAAAGTGAATGCCATATTGAGCAATTGATTCCGACCAACGAAGAGTGCATTGGCATTAAACGAATGAACAAGGCCAGGCCAGGCCAGGCCTACTAAATAGCGCACCTAAATATATTATAGTGTGATATTTTATAGTTCATGTCGAACCGGTTTTAAAGGCAAGGCTGTTTAATGGGTTAATTATCAAACTCAGAGGATTAACGATGAAAAAGTTTATGCTTAAATATGTCTCAAAAGTATTTTAGTTAATTGGTGGGGCTCGGGGCTAAGTGGTAACCGAGTAGGTTAACACATTGCAAAGTTAAGCAATCCTAGACCAATCCGTGCCTCGGAGAGCAAGAGTGTTAAGTCGTCGGTCGGGTGTTCTTTGTATCCGTTTTATGTACGTTTGTAAAGTCACCCGCGACACAGGATATATTACTAATGCGGGAGCTGTCATTTAAGAAAAAAAGAAAAAAAAGAATCGTTACGGGTAGTTGGAGCCCTAAAAACTCCGACAACAGTATTTCTACAGAACTTAGATATCGTCTAAGTCTCTCCACGTAAAAAATCGAAGTTCAGCCGTATCTTGTTAGACTTAAAGCCGACCCCAACCTACTCGTAGTTTGGGAAAAAAAGGCTCGGGGGAAGAAGTATTTGAGTAAATTACAAAGCCGAAAGGATTGCAAAAAAAAGAGTTTCATGTTTAAACAACTCTTAGATGAGTTTTGATTATTGTTTAGTCTTTAAAATAAAGTGCAGTTTATTACAATTCATTGTAATGTATTAATTCGGTGATACTTTTAAAGAGCTCGGAATTGAAACGTCATCCTTACTTTTACAGGCGTTTGGCTTAGTAGACTTTTAGGTTAACAAACTTTGCAGAAAGAAGCGTATTCGTCTCAAATTAGTTTACTTTCATTTATACTGTTGTAATTTAATTTATGCTGTAACTCCTAAGGTTGTTTTCTGCAAAAATTTACTCTACAACATAACATACAATATGAATTCGAATAAATCCACCCCTTGCTTGATTATCGTTATGCAGTATCGCGTATTAGATTACTATTTAGCTTCATAACGTAGTGTAGAATAAAGAATATTCAATCCATCAACAATTAACACCTCTATTGATATTAAACTGACGTTAATGGGTTAATTAGTGTCGAGAAAAAGATATACTACCGGACTTTGGACTCTGAGGCAGCTTACACAACTAAAAACGTAGGCTTTTATGTTAATTCCATTTGAGAAACCCTATTTTATTAAAATGTATGAATAAACTTCTATTTTATAGGCCTACGTTATGAGTTTTTTTTTATTTACTCGTACAAACAAGGGGATGAAAAAGTTTTTTATCCTGTCTAATCAAAACGGTTCAAATGAAACTGTGTTATGGAGCCTGTAAGTTATTTTACTCTCTTTTCTTTTATGGCGTACAAATGCTTCGTAACAATTGAATTAACATACATGCGGCGTGTGCGCAGGGCGTTCCATTCATAAAACAATATGCAATCTACCATACAATGTACCTGAGGTCAAAACTTTTTAGTTAAATAAATAAAATTAATATCACTTTAAATCATGGCGGCACGTATTAGCACGTATTCATATTTAATTTTGTTAGCTTTGACATTTACAATCTTCACACTTCACGATCAGTATCATTTATAAGAAATAAAAAATAATTTTATTTAGTTTTAATCACCATTTACATAACAGTTGTTATCATAATTTATTAGAGGAATATGTATTAATTAGTGTTGCCAAATTTAATTGCGTTGCATTACTGTATAATATGAAACTGATTAAATCATTTCAGTATATAAACGTTTTCGCACATAGATACCTAGTGCAATATTTATTTGAAAATAATTTACGTCTAGACCGGATCACATAATATGTTCTAAATAACTTCTCCGAATTGAATAGGGATGTATTATGAAATTCCTAGACTAACTCGTTAAATGAATTACTTACTAGACGGTAGGCAAATATTTTTGGAGACAAGATTAAGAAAAGTGTTCATCCCGTGGGTGTCGTGAGAGCCGACTAAGTGAGGTAACTACGCAGAACAACAGCACTGCAAAGAGAAAGAAAATTTGAAACAAACTCTATTTCAACCCGTTTGGGCAGCGTTGTATAGTAGGCCAAGACCTCCATTCTAAGGAGAGGCATACATATGTCCAGCAGTGGACTATAAGGGGCTGTTGATGTTGATGATTGTTGTTGCCGGTTAGTTTTAATTTTTTTGATACTGGTTGCTTAAAAGTAGATGTAACACCTAATGATGAATGACAACTGCAACCCAAGAGTCCTAAGTGTGTTACTGGTCTTGGAAGTGGGAGCAGGTACGCTCTATCTTTTCTTAGAGAGAGAGAGAGAGAGCGAGAGCTTATACTATGGTAACTTACCTGCTGATAAGCAAACTTATATATTATAGATTGGAAAAAGTACACATAGACACAGAACAAATGACTGTGCTCATCACACAATTATTTGTCCTGGGTGGGAATCGAACCCACGACCGCTAGCATAGCTGTCAGGGTCACTAACCACTATGTTGTAACATCACTACTTTAGTAAGTAGTAGTATGTCGCTGTCACTGAGTCACGTAGCAAGATGTACAGTCTAGCGCAGCCATTGCTTGATCGTCTTCGACACTGTGTAGACTTAAATCCAGTGCTCTGATTATATGACGATATAATATTCAAAGTCGTTCTTATTTACTAAGTCCTTAAGCAATACGTGAGAACACAATTCACTAGATCAACAGGCCAGTCTATAATATATAAGTTTGTTTATAAGCAGGGCCTCAATTCTGCTATTTTATGGTAACGCCAATCTACTGTCATTCCATTGACGCGCTAACGAGATGCCATTGAGACGCCATTATTGACATCGGTCAAAATATCAGTAGCTAGTATTCTAGTAACATAAATTCAGTGTCAATGGACTGTCGCAATATTGTTGATATTACCATTGATGACCTATATTACTATATATAGGTCATCAATGGTGATACCAACAATTTTGCCATATCTGGAAAATAAAATGAAATTTTTTCTTACAAATTTAAAATGTACCGTTTACCAAACTGTTACAAAGACATCGAAGACATTTATATGAATTGAGGCCCAGGTTGGTAATAGGCTCTGCCTAGTTTGGGAGCAGACTACCGTGTGTGAGATGATGGTATTATTATTAATAGGCGACAAGTTGTTTTAAGAGTTGGTTGCACGTTTCTTGAGAGACGCGCAGTGGTGCAGTACCAGTAAAAATGCAGCCAATATAAGTCAAAGTTGCATGTTAGTTCGATAATAATATAGCATTATTTAGACCGTCACGAAAGTAAACAAAAATGTGGAGTTTTTTCTCTTTTGAAATGAAGCGTGAATAAATAATAACATGATGCCTAGCACACAGGAAAATAAGCAACTAGTCCCCTATGGTATCTGACAAATAAAATCTTGTTTCTTATTTGGTTGGTATTGGTTGGTTTGTTTCAAGTTTTCATTCTTTTACAGTGTGGAGGAACGGGTGTCATGTCCCTCCAACACATAGGGAGGATATTCCGACCAGGCGAGGTGATCATGCCTGGCCCAACGGTTGATGTTGGGACGTTGTATATATGCTAATCGGCGAGGGAATTCTTTATATCGCGATACAGGATTAGCAATTCTTATTTTAGTAGTTACTCCATAGTTCGGTGTGTCTTCATTAGATGGCGCTGTAGTATGTTTTCTGTTTCTTTGTATGTGGGAGTCACCACAACAGTAGTGCTGTTTTGCACAGTTTGCTCCCTTAGTCGGCTCGTACCATACCCACGGGATGAATAGGAGTGGTGACACTCTGTATTCTTAATTCGACATTTCAGACATTTAACACACAACGCTATCTAGTTTCAAACTAAGCAGAGCTTGTACTACGAAAGCTAGATTTACTGATAGAATACTTTTTTAGTAAATTCACACATATTTTACATAGAAATTTCCAAACTCCTAAACAAATATTTGCAGAGCATACAAATACTTGGCCCGACAAGGCAATCGAACCCGAGACCTCAGAACAACAGTCGCATACGCTACCACTGCGACATAGAGGCAGTCAAGAGAACCAATAGGACTTTCTAATAGTTATTGAGCAAACAATATTTAATAAAAATACATTCTACGGCATTAAACTTTCTTTTATACTCGTACTAAGGAATATATATCAGCTTTGCCACAATTCGCTACTGTGAGCAACGCTATGGAATTCTTTATTGCGTACCCAATTTTCATATGTCGCACGCCCTCAATAGTTGGCAGTTTTCACAATCAACCTCTTGCCGAACTCTTTGTTTCAGAATTAAAAGCCTTTAATCAACCTTGACTTCAAAATGAGTTGAAGATGTCATACATAGATCATTTAATTCTGTTATAGGATGGGTACGAAATTAAAATTTTATACAAAATAAAGAACCTTAAGTTTATAGAACGTAAGTGGGAGTGAAAATAAAATAAGGAAAATGATAGTTTCATAAAATTGATCGAACACGTGAAAAGTAAAAAGAAGGCAAAGGAGATTTTTTGCATTTCAACTATTGGTTTAAATGTAAAAGAACTCTACATTTACACCATCTGACTAAATCAACAGATTACTTAAAGTTACCAAACTAGGTATAGTTTTGTTATCTAAATCATTTACGAAATAATTATATGTACATACAAAGTTAAATTTCAACACTCCAGAAATAAGCAAGTTAAAAATTGACCTCAAGATGTGACTGGTAAATTAATAAAAGCGCGTTAAAACTACCTACGTTTTACAATTTTATTCTAAAAATTCTTAAATAAATACCATATCAGCAGCCCCCTATGATGAGACAGCTACCGTCGTTTAAATCTCCTTTTTCTTGTTTTTTTTTCTCCTTTTTTTATAAGACAACTCCCGCACTAGGAATAAATCCTGTGTCGCGGGGGACTTTACAAACATACATGAAACGGACACAAAGTACATCCAAACTTAGAACAACAATTTGTGGATCACACAAAGTGTCGTCCCATGTGGGGTTTGAACCCACAACACTCGGCGCAGTAGGAAGCGGCGTGGCGACCGCTTAAACCACTACGCCATCCGTGCAGTCTTATCGCATCGCTTAAAATATTTATATGTCTACATTTCTGACCCAGACATGTAAGATATATGTAAGGTTATCTTAAAATCAAACATATATGTATCTATGATCGCAAATATTATGCTTATGCAAACTTATATGAATTTTGTAATGATATTGGTAGTGGTGAAATCCGTCTGGTGGCGGACTAAGAATACAGTGGGTGTCGTAAGAGGCGACTAAGGGAACAAACTACACAGCACAACAGCACTGCAGAGAGAAGGAAAACTTGACACAAACCATAGGCAACCACCCGTCTGGCCAGCGTGGTATAGTAGGCCAAAACCTCCTTTCTAAGGAGAGGCCTATGTCCAGCAGTGGACTATTAAAGGCTGTTGATGATGATGATTAGTAGTGGGCTGCGATTTCTGCATTTAGACTCAAAAATGGTCCTTCATGGAGGAAAGGTTGGCTAGGTGAGCCAACTCAACTCAACTTAACTGCAACTCTCTTTATTTCATAAAAAAATTAAATTGTTTGAAATTGTCTTTTATGTACCAAAGATGACCAAGATTCTTCCAGAACCGCAGAAGCCTCCTGGGGCGTACACAGGCTTCTAGGAGTGATTTTGTACCAAACCTTAAATGTAAATGATCGTCAACCTCGAAAATCGACTCACGGCCTATTTTACCCAGTGAAACCGTTCCATATTCCTTAATTTCGAAAACGCATCATAATTTTTGAAATTACAATAAACTCTCAATTATGTGAAACAACAACAGACAAACGATATTCAGATTTTTTTCCTTCGCTTGTGTCGTGAGACCTCTTTTACATTTACCTTTTGATTTACTTGTTTATTATTTAAATTTTGGTCTAATGGCCGTTTCTTTTGAATTGATACCTGTGATCCAACTTGATACCTCTTTTTTTTTTCCGTGCGGAAATCCCCTCGGATACCACCTGTCGGTAGCATGTCGGACTCGAACCGACTAAAACCGCACGCCGTCTTGGGTACTAATAGCCGGGGAACCAGGTATACCCTAGAAAGGAAGTCCCTGGTGCCCCGACATACCTCGGGTCATCTACAGACGAGTAGACGACCCCCCCCTCCCCCGTGTGGGAATCCCATGTTGTGTTTCTTTGGCGTTTAATTTTTTTTATGAAGGGAGGCCAAACGAGCATGCACGTCACTTGATGGAAAGTGACCACCGCCGCCAATGAACGCCTGCAACTCAATAGTTTATTTTTCTTTATCTTTCATTTTACTTAAATGGTGATTCTGTCTAGAACTCCAACGATGGTAATTTATAGTTTAATATGTTTGTTTCAAAACTATGTTTAGACATAAATTTGTTGATGTCTGTAACTTACAGAAACATTAGTCGTGTGTTACTGGACTTGGGAAGTATGACACAAATTAAGTATTTTTCCATAAGTGGAAGAATAATTCAGGCCGATCGCTGAAAACGACAGTTTACAAGTAAATACATGACTTACATAGTCATGATTTACTTGCAAACTGTCGTTCGTCGTCGGAAGATATTTCGAAGCATTCCGTTGGAGATTTACTAAGTCTTTGAAAGTACTTATTTAAAATGTAAAATATAAACATTAAGTTACGGCAATCATGAATGGAATTCTACATATAAGCGAAAGAGTAAGTCTTATAGCAATACCACATACAGAGCTAATAATACTATTAAAACACATTATGAATACTTAAATTTCGTTTCCTATTCAAACCTAATTATTTTTAAACCGACTTCAAAAAGGAGGTTATCAATTCGGATGTTTATATATATGTATATTTTTATGTATGTTCGAGCATAAATGATCGCATTTAAATTCCGTAATACGTAATAGTACGGAACCCTTGAAAAAATGACATCAAATCAACCGCGATTGCTGCTAGGTTTTTAGTCGCCTTTCTTAATATTATTTGAAGTCAGTTCAACGTCTTTAAAAAGGATCTTACTTATTTTGGATTTGCATTCCTTTTTTTAAGCATCGATAATGAAAGGCACACATGCCAAAACAGTTGCTCTAATTTAATTTTCGAACACACACACTGGTACGTGGTTTTACTCCCGCCTTTACCACCCACGATCTAGAAGGGGTGCCTCTATAAATAGTGAGAGTGTACACGCACCTCAACCATACGTTAATACGTCGCGAGTGTACTGTGGCCTTTTAAATATTTTTTTATTATAATTTTTTGTGTGTGCAACATGTTACGTCATTGTGTCACGTTGGCAGTATTGGGGTGTGTCTTGGCGGTTCCTGTGCCCCAACATCAGTACCGACAACAGCAAGTGAGTGTCTATTTTTTTTTATAAGTACCTAAAGGTTAATCAATCAATAGTGAGTGCACACCTCTTTAAGTTATTAATATAAATTATAACTTAAGTAAGATATTAGTATTTTATATCTTTTAACCTTTTTAAAAAAAAACAAAAATCAGTTACTGTGCTATTATTTAAGCTATAACGGTCAAAATGGCGGCAATTTCAAAATACCCTCTGCTAGTTAGGAAGTAGAACTCATAGGATTCATTCATTATTCATGATCATTAACCTTTAACAATGTATAACCTGAGAAGTTCAGGCCTATTGTTCGTTGGGTTGGGTTATCATTGTATAGCTTGAGACTCGCACGAAAGTGAAGAATTAACAATTCGAGTTATTTGGTTGACACTTGTATTTCGTAGGTCACCTAAAGATCTGTGAATGTAGGTCGTGTTTCTGTATGAACGCAACAATTGGAGCGTGTTGTGCAGATATTATTAACAATGATCAGTATTTAAAGACTGTTTTTTTTAAATACGAGCCATTTTAACTTGTAATAGATTTCATTATCAATTTTATATTGGCTTTAGCTAAAAAATAAAGTTAAAAAGAAAGTAACAATAGTTAAAAAATCAAAGGAATATCTTCGTTCTGCAGTTTTAAATTATAATTTTTACTTTTCGTTAAATTGTTGTGATAAGTAGACAATTATTCTAATAACAGTATTCTTTTTCTCCTAATTAATTTTTGGCTGAAAACGTTTCTCGGGTCGATCTTGAGTTTTTCTTGATTAGTCGTATAATCCAGCAGGTACCTACTTCAGACAAAAAATATATTTATCTATCAGCATAGGATCAGATTTGAGGCCTATGTCCAGCAGTGGACTGCGATAGGCTGATGATGATGATGATATGTATCGAGTAAGATCCGTATCATAGTACTGTTGAAACAATTAGATAAAACATTTTATGAAGAAAATTCAATGCCATTACTGAGCTGTAGCAGATTTTCACAAGACTTTTTTTTCATTATTTTTAATCAAATTTTAACTCAAACATATTATAAAACAAAGACTAAGAAAATAAGGTTATTGACACCTGATTTTACATAGAGTTCATTTTCATATTCTCATCAGAGACTAATATATTAATTTTCTTGTGTTTTCTTTCCTTTTTCTTACAATAAAGCGAGCGGGATTTAAAATTATTCTAGATTTAAAAGGATAGATATGTCAATGTGACGTCTGTCGTGACAGCTGTCATTTTTTGTAATTTTAGGTAAACAACCATGGACGTATTAAAGAGTAAACAACATAATTTTATTTTATCTTATCTTACTTTTACTACTTTTTTTACGGGTGGTTGGAGCCCTAAAAAGTCCAACAACAATTGTGTACAGAACTTCGATATCACCTAGTATTTGGGTTGCAGAGGATTGATGGCAGTCGCTCCCCATAAAAAGCGAAGTACAGCCGTGTCATAGTAGGCTGAAAGCCGACCGAACATAGTTTGGGAAAAGGACTCGGAAGATGTTAATACTTTATCCTGCTCTGAGCTGAAACTTTCTAACATGTTTGAACTTATCAATTTAATTATTGGGTGAAGGAAATCCAACGACATAGGAAGAGAAAGCCTGCGGCGGCAGGTAATTTATTCCTCCAGTCGCCCGTTTAAGTACTATTACATAAAATAACGGTACCGGTTTATAGGCCATTCCCAGTGGTTCACACGGGTATTTATTTGAGATTAAAGGTGATATAGGGTTCTACACTTCAACTTTTATAGTTACATTTTTTATCAAATATTATTATTCAATTAGAAACCGTGTATTTAAATTTAGATTCCGATTCGAAAATATGAAGGATTTATATATAGAGCAGAACAGATCATCGCTTAGGCCATTTTCTCCGTTCTGAAGAAGTCGAGAGACGAGAAACCCGCCCGAATTACTTTGCCATTAATAAAAACTTTTAGTTTAATTCATGGCATTTGCGTGCGATCTATAGAAATCGATTATCTAATTGTCTTATTTTTGTAAGTATTATTTTACACGAAGATTAAAGATAAAGAAAATAAATTACTCTTAATTAAATCATGCTAGTCTCACAACTCTAATCAAATTACTCTAGAATTTGAATAGACTTCTAGAAAATGAAAACAATAAAGCATCGTAACTGTCAACAACCATGCACAAAAAAAAAGAAAATTTTAAAATGTTTAAAAATAGAATGAACTGCTAATCTTTGTCGCATATACAAAATATTGCTAAACCAATGTAATCGAGTATAAATAGACCGCAAAACAAAAGAAACGTTATTTTTTACACAACATGTACACATGAGACTTTTTGAAACCCTTGTCATATCAGGCGTGTACTGTGACGTAAGAATGTTACACTCTAACAGTACGAAGTTTCGTAATGGCAGTGGCTCGATTCCGAACCAAAATGTAACAAGATATAATTGGATCAGCCTTATGTAATTTATCGCACTGATTAATGGCGGCTTCTTGTGGCTAATGACCGTATGCAGTGCCGTGAAATTAGGCTCACATTCTTAATGGTTAATTGGCCGAGTAACTTGTTACTAGTATTTTTATATGCGAATATGCGAAGGGTCAGATGGCGACGTTTCGCCAAGGCATGAGTCGCCACGCTATGTTCTATAATACACTATCGTATATTATGTAACATTCGGTGTGTTCCTTATTCCTAAAAATAATTTCGATGTTTTACATCTGCCAGACGTTCTACGACGGCTTAATTTTTTTATTATACAGCTATCAGTATTCATTATTGTGATAGTTTAGTTTAATAAAAAGGGGTATTTCTTTTAATTCATTCTTAGAGCTAAATAAATGGCATACCTAAGGAATAGTTTTATGTTAAGTACATTGGGTGGTATTTAAACAAAAATAATTACATGTCCATCACATTTACGATTACGATACCTATCTTCTTCGTTCTTCGGCTATCATAAACTTAGTTAATGTAATTTAAACTAAATAGCCCTTTATTATGTAATGACGTTCTTCACCATAAAATCTAACAACAGTTATATAACAGTAAAATATAAAATTATTTGTTTGGTGAATAAAAACTGCAATTAAACGTACGAATTAACACTTCTTCTTCCTTATAACCTGGCTTATTTTTTACATTAATTAGGTAATAAAATAAAACTTGACATTTTGAAAAGCGTATTCTTAAATGTTTATTAGAATATCACTCTTGCCTTAGCAAAACGGGGGATGTTAAAAAGGCACCACAACAACAATAGAACTAATTTAAATCTAGTCTAATAATTTGTATGGTATATCGGTATAACATAGATTGTAAGTTAACAAAATATTACACCTAACATATACAGAATAAACAATGTCTTTCACTTTGATCAGGATATAGCTGGCATTCCTCCACACCTACTGAGACAGTACCTAGCTGACCAACAGAACGCGGCAGCTGCACAGACACAAATCATACCAAGAGTACAACACGTTGCAGCTCCCAGGCCCGTAAGGACACCAAACAGATTTTTCATATGTCTCAACTAGTTTAGCTACTAAATAAAAAAAAAAGTTGGTGCATTTTCTCATATTTATCAACCAATTCAAGTTAGTACTGTAACTATAATACAAATTCTATAAAAGCAATGAGTCTAAAAAACGTCTAATAAATGAAAACCGTTTCAGAAACTCTTCATGAACTACCTACCTTTCTTTTAAGTTCTGATCCCATCTATACATACAAATAAATAAATTGTGCCTGTTTGTAATGTCAAAATAATAGGTTTTTTTAATGCTCACACGGTTATTTGCAGGATACCTATGCCTAAAAACCTCTTGTCTGTCTGTCTGTTTGTTCGGATAATCTTCTAAACGGCTGGACCTATTTTGATAATATTTTACTACCAGGTAGCTGTCTACATAAGGAGTAACTTAGCCTATTTTTCCTCTCATAAAAACCCTTTAAAATTTTGCCCACTTTTGAATCGAACCCACCAAGGCAGCGCTTTTCAAATTTCACGCGAACAAAGTCTCAGGTACCAGCTAGTCATAAATAAAACCCATATCAGATTGAAGACTTCCGTGTCAAATCAAAAAATTTACCAATTTCTAAGGGCAGAAATAAATAAAAACAATTTTTTAAATTATTTACATGTATATATATCTACCTACTTGTATGGAGAATACGTAACACGAAGTTTACAACAAGCCAAATGTGATACAGAGACACCATACTTATATTTACCTACATTTGGCAGATGGTATACGTATATATACCCATGTACCCCAAATGCCGATCATTTTAAGCAAAAGAAAAATAAAGCACTTCAGTAATTGTTAGCTGTACACAATTCCTTTCAAAATTTAAGTATTTTTATGTTTTTTTGCAATTAAAAACTTGAATAGCCACCGCACCGAAATTGTATTCAGGACAATTTCTTTTAGGATATTAAAATATTTAAATTTCTTAAAGTTGTCGAGGCCATAAGGCTATGCTAACAAACAATCAAAGTATACTTGAAATACACAATAATTTCAGGATTATTTGAGAATATGACTAAATTCAAATGAAAAAAAATCTAACTTCTCCTTATTCCTACAGGCACCTCAGCAACTGTACAGCGTACAAAATGAGGCTCAATATCAACCTCAGCAGTACCAGGCCCAACCAAAATACGTACAGCAGTATCAACCACAGAGGCCTCAGGAACAACGCGAACCTGAAGACTATGACGTAAGCGAAACAAATTGCCACCCACGCAGCTATACTTCTAAACCCAAATTTATGTCACAAGCAGTTGCACGATTACGACACTATTATGAACTTATAATATGATATTATCGGAATTGAATATTTTTGCATCTCTAATACGGTCTATTTCACTTCTGAAATTTTAATACAAAGAATAGATTTTTTTTACATAGAAATCACGTAGATTTCTTTGTAATTTTTCGTTGGTTTAAGACAGTTCCATCTTTAAAATTCTGTAAAATAAAGACATACTTTGCTTGTATCTGTACTATGCCTTTTTGAAAAATTAAAGATTAAGGGTTATTTAACCGTAGCAGCAGTACAGACAGCAGTATCAACCCCAGAGGCCACAGGTGCAAGCTGCCCAACCTGAAAAGGAAGACTATGATGTAAGTGATTATAATTGTCAAAGAAAAAGTAGATAAAGCAGTTTAGTATTTAGGAAAAAATAGAATCATCAGATCATAGGGCATGAATTCACATGTTAAAAGTTTAATTTTATACGCACATATCTATAAAGAGTGAGTGATTATGCTTATATATTATAGAATAGAATAGAATAAAATTATTTTATTCTACGGGATTACGGGATTTAATATTATATACGGGAGCGGCGTCGCGGGTGAGACTAGTATTATACAAACGATGTCATTGTGTTTTTTTAGGTATGACTCGAACTTTTCTTTGTATTATTAAAATTCAAATCTACTAATTAAATAATGGTACGTACTTCCGTCCCTTTCCGCAAAATAACTTTCAAAGATTATAGAACAGCGAGAGGAAATATTATGTTACACTGTAAAAAAACTGTTTTAATAAAAAAACAGTTAATGTACAATGGCGGTCAAATCTCTTTGAGATTTTCGGCCTTTATCAAAGTTTAAACGCACTATTTAAGACCTTGTTTACTGTTATATTTTCTGCCAATACCCTAATCTCTTTCTTCTTTTGGTAAATTGCATTTTCCATTCGTATTTCAAAAGTATTGTTACGTTAACGTTTATAATTTGATTTCATAAAACATACCTATATACCATATACATTCAACATACCTATATATATAAATATATATGTATATGTATATATATATATGTACATTAGGTGTGCCGTGTTGCTTAATAATACGGAATTATTCCAACCTAGTTGATTACACTTCCTCGTGTCCAACAATGTCCAAGCACCAACGTGCTACGGACACGGTTGGATCGAATGAACCAGCCCTGGCTGCGCAGGCGCAACTTTCACTTGGAACTCGCTCGCACCGCTATTAACGATAAAGCAATAGATCAGTTTACGATAGTCAAGGGGATTTACTTTCTTTGATATTGCTTGCAATTACTACATTAATAAAACATTACTGTCCCATGCTTAACTAATAAGATAAAGAATTGCTTATTTACTGTTAACCTTTTAGTTCTCTTCTTTTTAGGATGATTTCAGGTTACAGACTAATAAAATAAGATCATGTAGTAGTTTCTAACAAATTTCAAGGTTCGCTATGTAGATTTAGCACAGTAAATGCGGCACGTAACTAATAACAGTATGTAAACGCATTGAAATCCATTTTAATGTTTTAAAGACTCGATTAACGGAATCCAAACTTCTAATTCTTGGGATAATGTGTTCCCTTTATTACTCTGAATGTATTCTTCCAGCATAATCCTTCCTACCAGTTTGGATTTGACGTAAACGATGACCAGTACACCAACTATCAGAACCGCAAGGAGCAGAGAGACGGAGACGTCATCAAGGGATCCTACTCCGTGGTTGACAGTGATGGGTTTATTAGAACTGTCACCTACACTGCTGACCCTAAAGAGGGCTTCAAGGCCGAGGTAAACTTCTTTACTATGAACCCACCTACGTCTTTACTAAATAGATGCTATCCAAACGTTCGCTGCGCAATATATGATAAACCCATGAATGATATCAAATGACAAGATAACAATATTATTCTAAAGATATTCTTCTAACCTCGTCTTATCTAGTATAAACGTGTCCTATCTATTATTTTGTAACTACAGAGGCTAAAACGTAGCTACAATTGTCTGAACAATGCTAAAAGATCTTTCATAAAACTGTGAAGGTCGTTAGATTATTCCAAATACAATTAGATAAGATATGCTTAAGTCGTGAAAAGTAAAATCATATTGTCTTAATACAATCAGGTTTTATGTAAATTCGAAACTCCTTACAAGGGTAAACGTTTCAAAGCGGGTCGAGGATTTGGCACAATCCGTTACTAAAATGATTTGTATTAAATCCGTTAATCACATTACTGTCTTAATGGCTATATTTGTTCTTATTTGAGATTCATAATTTTACTGCCGGTTTTTGTGTTAAAATTAAAAAAAAGAATGTCAGTATCGTTGTCAATTAATCTTCAAAGCTAAACCTTTTTTCAATTTTGGTCATGATGAATTTTATTATACGTAGGTATTTTAACAAACCTCGGAATTTAGGCTTTACCGAAGTACCATAATCACAGAATGACATAATTGATGGCAATGATTAAAAATATGAACCAAGGGGCAGAACAGTCACCTTATAAGCAACTGGCTTGACTGAGGGTGCCTCTTAAGTCAGTGACTTAGAATCCATCAATAAATAGAGACGTACCATACAGATAACATTTTTGGTGTCAATCAAATCAAAACTATGAGCATTTGACATTCGTTTTCTTTTCCATAGTTCATATAAATAGTGAGAATATTCTCATGATTTTGGCTCTTGACGATTCAAAATCATTTATTTCAATCAAACCAATTACAGGTATTATTGAACTGTCACGATTCGAAGTCATTCAGATTAAGTCACTCGTGAGGCTTGTTGCCTGTTCGAATAGATAGACAAACAGACAAGAAACTTCATAGGCATTATTTTAGCATTCAGGACGTTCTCATTAAATAATTTAAATCACTTCTACAGGTCTCCAGACAGCCCACAGACATCGTTGTCAAGATCCCTACCCCAAAACCCCAAACGCTTCAGTACCAAGCTCAGCCTGTTGCCCACGCCGGCCACGCTGCTCACGCGCAACCTCGGCCACAGCCACAGCAACAGCAACAACTTGCCCCACAGCAATACTACCGCTACGAACAATAAACTAATACATAAAAAAGTCTACCACAAGTTATTAAAAATTGGGAAACAATTACAATAATTATAACAAAACCAATAATCCAATTTTTTTAAACGGCGAGGCAGAATCATGTTTTCTTTTGTTAACTTTTTCCACAAAAGAAAGAATAGACACAGATAATGCTAAAATCATAGCTACAATAGAATTAAAATTTTAAAGTTTCCCTGAATTAAAATTGATGTTTCCCATGGGTTTGACACTATGAAGTCATAATTTAGTCAATCAAACCATTATTTTGTATAGATAGTAGACGTTTATTTTTTATTTAGGATGTATTTTTTATTGTATTTAGATACTCTGTGCCTCGTTATTTAAACTATGGATGTCAATGAGAATAATGTTTTGTCTTTATTTTTTAAGGACAGATATGTTAAATGTAGTTGATAGGTAGTGTTAACTTTATTTTAGAATTATTTATATCGATTTCGTACTAAATGTACCTACTATGTACGACATAAACACTTATCATACAAAAAGGTATTATCCAAATTATGTCTGTATTTCAGTTTTGAAAAACTGTAGTGTCTGTACTTTAAAGTTAAATATTTTGGAACTTAAATTAAATGTAAATAAAAAGTGCATGTCATTATAAAGAGAGCTAACTAGCTTTATGTCAATAAAGTTACCAGTAAAGTTTTTGCTTTTATTACTTTCCATTACAAAATAACTTACGAGTACCTGCTTATTTTTTCAGAATGTTAAAATTGTCGGATTCATTTAACCACTGTTTATAACTTAAGTTGGGGTAAGTTCAATTCAATTTTTCAGTTTCAAGTTATTTTCCAATCACATTGAATGTGATTGAAAAATAACGGTTATTTATGAATACTTAATATCTAACACGTACCAGCATGCTTTATTACAAACTAGCTGACCCGCGCAACTTCGTCTGCGTCTCTCAATAGTAATAAATTTTCTCCGTTTTTGAAACATTCTTCATTGGTGCTCCGCTCCTATTGGTCTTAGCGTGATGATATATAGCGTATACGCTATTGAAAATTTTTTTCAGTGTTAGATGGGCTATCTAACACTGAAAAAAAATTTCAAATCGGACCAGTAGTTCCTGAGATTAGCGCGTTCAAACAAACAAACAAATAAACAACCAAACTCTTCAGCTTTATAATATTAGTATAGATTACGAGTTCTCCAGTGTTCCAGTTACTATCAGGAAAAGTGACGGACCGCCCCGCTCCGTTAATAATGTGGGACCGCTTGCAGTTAATACACTGTCACGTAGCCGTCTTTTTTAACTTTATTGCCTATTTAATACTAATTATTAATATTCATCACAACACCATCTAGTTTCAAACTACGCAGAGCTTGTACTATGAAAACTAGATAGACTGATACAACACTTATATACTTTTTTTTTGTAAATATAAACATATTGTTCATTAAAAACACCCAAACTCTGAAACAAATATTTGAAGATCATTTAAACATACAACAGCACAGAAGCTGCATACGCTACCACTACACCACCAAGACAGTCAATTGCTTTACAAGAAAATGAAAGTATGTGATGACCGCCATTTTAAATTAAACTAACCTTCCTTCTTAGTTGCTACTGGTCATGGGGATGGGGAGAGGACATGGCCTAACATCTACACAAGCAATGAATAGCCTAAAAACAGATCTAAACCTTTTCAATCAATCCAATCTACAAACAAACGTTGACGTAATCCACTGGGCTTGCTATTATCATATTAACGTTGAATGGCTTTGAAACTTGTATTTCATTATTTCTTCCTTTTTCAAAAGATGTGGGGTTCAGCAGAAGAGAAAAAAAGAAAGGGATAAAGAGAGATTCGTTTAAAGAGACTAGCCCATTTAACCAAAATCATGTCACAACAAAAAGATAGAAACAGATGGCTTGACAAGTGCTTGTACTTTTTTGTTGTTGTTGACTTGTTATAAATAATATAATTTATATATTTCGATTTAGTTATAAATAACGGTGAGGTTTTGTGATCATAAGGTAAATAAAATGCGAAGGAAAAAGAATTTCTTATAATATTTATTTAAATCTTTGTTACATTCGTTGTTCGTAATTAAACATAACAGGTGATTCGTCAATCAGATAAATTATTCACAATAATTAATTTTCTCGTACAATATATATTTGATAAATATTTGCCGCAAAATAACTTTATATAAAATATCTAAAATAAATTAACGAAAAATAGTATTCAGTCTAATAATATCTTTAATAAATTAACCGTTAATGCAAAATGGCCGACAAATTGCTTTCAATTTTTCGGCTATTTTACAGTATGTAAATGCACCCTTTAATACCAATAGTTGTGATAAGTCTTTACAATACGTTAACATTAAAATATATGTTACTTAAGTACAAAGGTGTATAATAATCTAAAATAAATGCATCAGTAATACAGGTATTTCTTTCTCCCTATTTTTAAATAACTTACAGTTGATACTTCATATTTGGAAAAACCAAAATGGCGGCAAAATCGCCATTTTGGTTATTTCCAAGACGGATTTGTTTTTTTTTATACAAGAGGTGTAAAGACTAAAGTGCCTCTCTATGACGCCGGGTCTGGTCTACAGACACACCCAGATTCCACTAGTACGTAGTCTTGGCCAGTGAGAGTGACCGGACCAAGAGGAAGCACCAAGAATAAATAAGGCACGTAGGTTTGCGAACATGTGCCTCTTACAACTGAGCATTCACTTGATCTGAAACAAGAATAAATTCTTATAAGTTACAGGGCCAAGAAGCACCCAATTCAACTGGTGGTAAACGATTGCCTTATACGCAAAACAATATAGAACTGGTATCTTTTTAACCGACTTCAACAAAGGTACTATTTTCAATCCGTGTGTATGATAATAATAATTTTCATGATTATTTCACTAACAGATCGTACGTAGTTTCTGGATGGTATTATTGTATTCGGTAGTTATTGGTTAATTTGTTTGATAATCAATTCCGTTGAAGTGGGTTTATTTAGACTAAAAAAAATGATTTAAATTAATTTAGACTTTCGAGGATTTTCTAAAGACTCATCATCATCATTATCAACAGCCTTTACTAGTCCAGTGCTGGACATAGGCCGCTTCGCTTCGCTTACTATACCGCGCTGGCCAGACGGGTTGGTATAGGGTTTCTTTCAAGTTTTCCTTCTCTCTGCAGTGCTATTGTCCTGCGGAGTTTGCTTCCTGAAAGACTTTGGATTTCGATAATTTTAATTTTATTGTCTTGCATTTTACTTTTATCATTATAGTTTAGGATGGTTGAGAAACATGTAAAAGTGAAAAGACAATTAATTTCACAGTAGTTTTTTAGTTGTAGATAGCACTAACATTGTAGAGATAGAGATCGGCTATAAACTAGCATGTAAATTGTTTCTGACAAGTCTGACGAAATCCGTTAAAGAAAAGGTTTTTATTACAACAATTTAAAATGCAAATTATCGTGGCACAATGCGGGTCATACAATCGATTATAATTACTCGCGTGTTCTGTCTCTCTACAAAATAACATCTAAGTACATTCATCAGCAAACAAAAACATACCTTAGTTTAATAACATTTCAATATCTTTTCTTATAAAACTTATTATTCCACTGTATTAGATGGTATTCATTGATAGTATAGTCACAATAAATCAATACCCAAGTAAATATGGCATTGAAAAGGACTACCTTGTTCTTACCTCGAGCGTTTGAAATCGTTTAGTTAAAAAAAATAGTTCCCCATACAAACTTGCACCTATTTTTAAGGGTAGATTAGTAACAATGTTTTTTATTACGTACTTTCAATAAAGAGTATTTACTGTGAGCTTAAAAACGCTACTATCAAAAATAAAGCAGTTTGATATTTTCTAACCTCCATTTCGCACCCTTAGGGGTAGAATTAACAAAAAATCCATTCTTAGTGCACACCTACGTCACCTAATAATAATATATTTTACCACATACACACAATGCCATCTAGTCCCAAACTAAAAGAGCTTGTACTATGGGTCCTAGACAACTGATATAAATACATATATACTTTTTTTTGTAAATACATACATATTATACATAGAAACACCCAGACCAAATCAAACATTAAATGTTCATGCACACAAATATTTGAATTGAGCGGGAATCGAACCCGCGACCTTTGGAATAGCAGTCCGTTACACAAACCTTGAAAGACAGACGGACAACAAAGTGATCCTATAAGGGTTCCGTTTTTTTTTCCTTTTGAGGCACGGAACCCTAAAAAGTTTTTTTTTTTTTTAATAATTATACAATTCCTTACATTCCCGATTAGTGTGACCCTCAATATAACAGGTAACATGATAAAAGGAATAGATAAGTTCTAGTCTGTTTGAAGTGGGTGCACAATAAGTAATGCTGAGGGTCTATGTCAGCTTTATATCAGCTCAATAAAGAATTAAGAATTCAATACAATTCTAATGAAACGTCGCAAATTTTGTTTAATCACTTACCTACGCAAACTTATCAACTACGTAATAATGCATTCAAAATTATATTTTCATTTGAGATGTGCGTATCCCAGTTTGGCTCGTTTAGCATGTTTTGGGCAGCATAAAGAGCTTCACAGCCGCCTACCACTTAGTATTTATTTGACTTGGTATCGACTTCAAATCGGTATTGTTTGAAGTCGGTCCACCTTTTTTTAAAAGGATTAATTATATCATGTATAGTGTACCCAATAAATACTGATAAAATTGTTTAGGTACTCACTCGCAAACCTCAAACACTACTTGCTGCAGTAGATCGGGAAACTTCTGCACAATAGTGACAGGCTGTCCCGACGTGAGAGAGACCCCATACATCGGTGCCGTAGTGTTGTACCTCGTTCTGCATAATCGAGTACCACCACAGGTGTTAGTTGAACTTGGAGTAAGGCCCGGCATGTTTGTCGCTCGACCTGAAATATAGTTTTTAAAGATTGGTTAGATTTCCAGTACAGATGTGGACTTCAAGTTGTAACACCCAATATATTTCATTATATATTGGCTTTAGATATACGAGTAGTTAAAAGTTTATTCACTGATGTCTAATCCTTTCAGTAGCCGATAATCGATTCCCAGAGTGCGGAACCAAAAATTCCCTTTTCCGAAAATCGATTTGTCACAATCGATGAAAAAACAAGTTATGATCATCATCATCATCGTCGTCTTCCAGCCTCTTTCCAAATTTTATTTTCTGTCATACTTTTATGGCGTCTGCGTATCACCAACTCTCCTTGCGAATTTAATCATTTTCTGACAAACAGAAAAACGAATGGAGTGGGAGATCTAGGATTCTAAAGGATGAATGGATATACTCGTAAATCATAGATTAGGAAACTGGACTGAAACCACAATAACTTAAACTGGGCGTGGTCGCATCCCCGTTCAGTGATTGGACAGGTAACTAGAAAAGTGACATGAACTAGCCAAACAAAATTTTCGGCACTTATATCTAAGCGAGTAGCCGTTTACTCAAAAGAAAAAAAAACGTACACAACACATTGCAATCCAATAATAAGTTATTTCCTCACCTGTTCTATTCCCTACTGCTTGCACTTGCGCGCCCTCTGAATACCCTGCGTGTGCGTCCAATAATGCTCGCCTCATGATGTTAGGGTCTACTGCAGTGCGAGCTCCTCTGCCTTGCCTCGATGAACCCCATGGGCCTGATTTAATAGCTCTGTTCACTAAGTGCCTGGAATAAAATAAAAATAATCAAATAAATAAAATTGAAGTGTCTATTTCTAATGTTAAAATAATAGGCCTAAAAACCAGTTTAAATATGATTTGTCTGTCTGTTTGTTCCGAGTAATCTTCAAAACGGCTGGACCGATTTTGAAAATATTTTACAAACTGGTAGCTGTCTGTATTAGAAGTAACTTAGGCCTCAGAAAAATCCTATAAAATTTTCCGGAATCGAACCCGAGAATTAATGAACTGCAGTCGCTTACGCGCGAACGAAGTTGCCGGTTACCAGCTAGTGTGTAATAAACTCATACTAGGACCCCGATGGTAAGTGACTCCCGCCGCAAAAAAATTGCTAAACACCGGTTTTCTGTGAGGCCGAGATATAACTCCGGTCGAGCCGGTCTGTTTGCCCCTAACCATGGCTCTCCCAAGGTTATCAAAATAAATGCGTATTTCAATCACGTAAACATACAGTCCTAAATGGTAGTTTGTTCTGTTCGGTATAATAATAATGTAAAAATGCGACATCTATATTTAATTTTATGAACTATTTGCAAGTGGAACGTTTCCGCAAAACGAAGTTAGATGTCGCAAAAGTAAATTATAAACCCGGTCACGTCCCGTTAGTATAGTAACAAAGAGTCTTAATAATCATTATTCTTCAATTACAGTAAATGAGGCAAGTGAGTTATTCTGTAATAACTTACTGTGGAACAAAGGTAAAGTTCAATGGGAAAATTCTCACGAGCCAAACGCACTTGCATTCAATCAAAGAAAACTGTGCTGAACTTACTATAATATAACGTGTAATCCTTTTTTTTTTTCAATGATTACTTTTTTTTTTCAATAGTCAGTGTTAACTATACAGATTAATTAGTTTGTCAGTCACTCAGAGATAATACTGGTGTTTTTTCAATTTTTAATGTTCGTCTAAGCATAGGTATTTAAATAGCCGTTATGACCTAATTAATGTTTCTAAAAACTCGTTTGGCATCTAAGTTTGCTAAACAGACTGCGTCAAAATATTCTCGTTTGTATTTTTTTGGCTTATTTTGGAATTCATAAAAAAGAATTAGAAAAATAATTGGAAACATACAAACTGCCATGAGAGCAACACCATGGCTTGATTGTTTACATTATTACCAAAACACATAAATATCTAATTATACCGTATACTAGTCCGGGAGAACACAGAGTAGTAATTTTATTCAGAGAAATGAGCACGACATATATCTGCTTGAATTAGACCCGTCGAATCAAATAATAAATCTTGTGTATAGAGTAATACACACGCGAATTAACTTGTAAAACAAAGTTTGCAACAGCGACCATGAAAATAAAATATAAATAAAAAAATAAAATGAAAGAAGCTATAACATACATATGAACTCGAATATTAAAGGTTTATTTCATCACTATCCATTGCTTCTTCACTCTCATCTATCATTTCCGATTCCAATTTTATAAAATTGCAAGGAAGCATCAGTGACTCCTCTAACTGCAATTGTTTCGGTGCTATTGGATCAGACTTGTCTCTATTTTCAAAAACCGTTATAAGATCTTGTTCCATTATCAAGTCATCACTTACGGTTTTTGTCATAAAAGATGTAACACCTTTTGAAGGCTTCTGCCCAAACACGATTTCACAAGGAGTTTTGCATAAAACCTCGTGAAATGTTGTGTTCAAGTCATATTGCACAAACTTCACACCTTCCTGCCATTTCGTATTCTGAGATTTAACCAACCATTCATTCAAATTTTTTAATATATCCTCGTTCGACTTTCCTTTAAAATCATTGTTCGTAAACACTTTTTCTGATGCTAACACCTTAATTTCTGGAAACAAATTTGATATTCTCCTACATATAGGTTTTATAAGTTCTAAACCATTTTTAGATTGCAAAATATTTGGTGCTCCAAATGTTAAAAATATATCTAGTAATCCTTCCACTGCTTCTTCTACGCTTAAGGCTCTCATCGCTCTCAAGATGATATATTTCGAAACAAAATATCTATACACCATTAAATATTTATATTCATCTCCCGGCTCATTAGTAACGCCTAGAATGTCTATTTGACCTCGAGAATAAAGTTCTGGATACTTAAAAGTTGTAGTAGCAACATTCGTTAACTTTTCGCCTTCAATTTCCAGCTTTAAGTCTGAACATTCTGAGAAATGGCTGGCTGTTTCATTGAAAGTTTCATCTATAGTTTCATTATTATTATTTGAAGTCCATTCAGATCTTCCGCGTCTAATTAATTTCTTTTTACACGGTTCACACATTGACAAATATACTAATACGCTTTCAGTGGTAATATTCTTATAATGACGTTTCAATTCAATCATCATACGACTCCGCCCGCCGTGGTTTAATTTAATATGATAATCGGCTATGATGTCGTACATCTCGTCAAGATGTACCAACTTTTGCCGTCTGTTATCTCCCGGCACTTGGGCCGCATACAATCTTTCCCCCTCCGGTGTGTCAACTACTTCATATTTTTTTAAACGCCGATAATCAGCAGTTGATTTCTTCGTAGCCGTCTTTGCTGTTTTTATTTTGTCTATCAGCCAAAAATATTTCTCGCGTGATAAAAGTAATGAGTTTTGCCCCTTCTTATTGTATAGTACCTGATTTAAAGTCTGATAGAATTTTTCTTTGTCGACCTCCATTCTAACCACTTTTATACACTGATGATAGCACTAATTTTACTGATTAATTGTCCGTAACTGAACCGTAAATTAAGATGGGATTGTTCTGGGTATTATCAGAAAAATCCAATGAAGAAGTAGGAATTCAACGAGCACGCCTTAACCGTAATGAATGTTTCACTGTGTAAACTGACTGGCGAGGGCACGAAATGACAACATGGCTGGGCGTCAATGTCCGTTGTGTCCGAAGTTGCCCGATTACAAAGGCGGATGGAGCCGAACGTGCCTGCCGTCCTTTTCTAATACTCGTACAACGAACAGAAGAAGCGCTATTTCCCAATTAATTTAACTGGTTTGATGGCTAGCTAATGTTTGTTAGATTATACGTTATTATAGTCTATTGTTTAGAAAAATATATGGCCGCGTAATTTGGAGATTCGTTTCGTAAAGTTAATAAATTCTACGTACTTTAATGTAGTTAGGTACAAAATGTTTGTGAATCCGTTTGTGATTGATTAATTGAAGATGACCTTCTGATATGATTTTAGTAAGAGTCTGTAACTATAGTGTTTTAATAACATATTATTATTAACGTACTGTAAATAGAAAAGTCCCGATTGAACGTAACTTATAATACGTTCTTATAATTATACATATTTATGATTAAAAGAGGTTCTAGGTAAGTTACAATCTTACAATTTGTTTTCTTATTACAGTACCTGTACATAGAAATTTGAATCTAAAACTATGGGACATCCTAGGATTGATTTAATGAGCAAAATATACTCAAAAAGCACTCCAAAATGAGGCAGCAAAAACAAATAAATTAAAATGTTTAAAAATACAAATGTTATTAAAACCGATAATTATTTCTTCCTACTATAAAAATCGGATCATGTAATCGCTTGTGTGTGTTTTTATATAGTTACACACATACATATACCAATCTATATTGTCGAAGGGGTAAACATGTTAAACAGCTATTATACAGGGTCTAAGGGACGTCCCTTACAGCCTATATGTTTGGCCTCACGTTTAAGGGGCATGTCTTTTGCTGCCAACCAGGCACTTTGGCGGTGTATCCGTGTGGTGACGGATTAAGAATACGGAATGTCACCACCCCTATTCATCCCGTGAGTGTTGTAAGACGACTAAGGGAGCAAACTACGCAGGCAGGACAACAGCACTGCAAAAGGAAGGAAAACTTGACACAAACCCTATACCAAGCCATCTGGACGGCGTGGTATAGTAGGCCAAAATCTCCTTTCTAAGAAGAGGTCTATGTCCAGCAGAGAACTATTAAAGACTGTTGATGATAAGGAGGCACTTTGGAAATGAACGTTGGGGCATAATAAAAAAAACAAAATCACGATTGCAATAAGACAATTTAAAAACAAAAAAAAACCACCGAAAAAACTGAAAAGCAAAAATTAATAAACCTTTTTTACTTTACCTTAATAACTTAGTTCTTAAGCTATTGTAAGTATACCTAAGTAATTTTGAGTCGATTCATTTTTTGGAATGCTAATGTTTATCGCAGGAGGTTTCACGTTGCCTTGTTAATTTGATTTGATTATTTCTTTAAATTTAAGGTAATTTAGTGATCTCTGTTCATTGATTGTTTGGCGACGACTCAAAATTACTTAGGTGTACTTACATTAGTTTAAGAACTTAGTTATTAATGTTAAATAGCAAAGATTTTTTATTTTTTGCTTTTCAGTTTTTTCGGCGGTTTAATTTGTTTGTCAAAAAGGTTATATTTTATATTTTTTGTGGCTATAAACTACAAATTACTACATGCTTAATTTTTGATTACCTTTAAAATAGCTACCTACCACACTTTAGCTATTAACTGTCATATAAACCTACAAAAATCTGTTAGTGAACAATTAATCACCACAATTTTCCCACCCTTAGAGTTGGTTTTTTGTCCAAATTTACATGGAATTTCGGGGTATACCCTTTCCAATAAAAAAAAGAATAAATAAAGAGTTATCAAAATCGGACTACTCTGTAAAAAGTTATGAGTGGCCATACATAAAAAAATATGTACAAGGTGTAAAGAACAGCGTACAGAATACTGAAATAGTTTATTCAGACCATGATTCTGAGTCGAAAATCATTGAAATTTTGCTGCCGGAAAATTCATCATTTTTTTTTTCTTTTCCATTTTTCTGGTTAAAAATGATGATAAATGATATCACAATGAGTAGACAGAACATTTTACCAAAACAATGTAATAAATACCAAAAAACTACAATGTAATTAATCAAAAAATCGAAGCGCGCGGGGTCTCCCCTCCGGCCGCCATTTTCTGTTAGTGTGCGTAGACTGTTGACTGACTGTGACTGCACGGAATACACATGTAGTTATACTTTACGGGAAATGACATTAACCTTTGACAGCTGATTGCATAAAAAGTTTAATTTTCCGTGTGGTTTTAGTCGGTCCGATTCCGACACACCACCCCGCCGCAAACCCCGTCGGGGTGACGGCCCGTGGGGTTTCCACACGTAAAAAAAAAGTAAAAAGGGTTTGTGTCAGTTTTCCTTCTCTTTGCAGTGCTGTTTTTCTTATACACTAAAGAAAATAATTATATATTAAACAGTTAATACATAAGTACCTATATAAAATGCACAATGGAAGGCCTTAACGCCAACCTTTTCATGGATAGGGATGTAAAGCCTTGTGGAGGGTTTAGTGTCTGTTAGTGGATTGCATAAAATAAACACTTAGGAGAGGTCTAATAAAAATAATAATAAATAAAATAAAAATAGGTATGAATATGTATTAAAAAGTAATGAATGTACGAAGAGTTATATTCTTCTCGCAGGTTCTCCTCACTGCGGTATTTTTTAAACCAAAAAAGGAACATTCGGTAACGGTATTAAAACCGTAAACTTGGAAGGGAAATATACCTATTATAGCTGGCTAGTTAAGTAATTACTTATAACGTGTAGTGTGGCAGGTAGGCTAATGTCCTCTTTCGCCTTATTCGGTGACCCCTGAGTGACCCTGATTACGGTAAAACATAAATAGGAAACCCAAAAACACATGATAACAAATCTCTAATGGTTGGATTTCCTTGAACAGTTTTTATAGTTTTTTTTTTCAAATATCTTATTATAAGCAGCTTAGTACACAGCCCAAAATACGCAATATAATCAATTCCCTATATGTAATAGGTAATTGATTTCATCTACATTTAAAATCAAATTTCCAATTGCAAAAGTACAATTTTTGTTAATATGTGGACATTGAGGTACGTTTGAAGTTTAAATTTATATTATTTTGTGTGAAAAATCAATGAAACCACTTCAGAGACAATTTTTTTTTAAAAACGATATTCCGCGCCATATAAAATTAAATATATATGTTTTACCTTATGTTGTCTTTTTTACATTTTGAAATTAAATAGCAGCTTGTTATTTCTTTTCTTCAAAAGCGTAATTGAACAGAATTATGAAGTAGTATACGCTGACACCCTACTAATTTCCGCTAAAGAGACCACGGCAAGGAAATAGTAGAGAGCAAGCTCCCTTGAGCCTTGGAAGTGCTCTCTGAGTGCATTGTTTTCATCGTCACTAACAGCCTTTCATAGTCCACTGCTGGACATAGGCCTCTCCTTAGAAAGGTTTTGGCCTACAATACCACGCTGGACAGACGGGTTGGTAGAGGGTTTGTTTCTAGTTTTCCTTCTCTATGCAGTGATGTTGTCCCGCGTAGTTTATCTCCCTTAATCGGCTCTTACGACACCCACGGGGTGAATAGAGGTGGTGTAACCCTCCGTATTTTTAATCCGTCACCACAGGGACATTGTTTTAGCTGCGTCTTACTTAAAAGACGACCAAGGTATAGGCTAGGGTATATCGAATCCTTTGTAATTTAAGACGGTATCGTTTTATCGGTATGGTGATGACCCGCAGGGATTTCTTCACGATATAAAAGATCTTTGCAGGTAAAGATAAGTAAAGGTAGATAAAGATAGGTGATAATTTTTAAATTATCTTCTTAAGGTCTTCAACAAATTGGTACGTTTAACGTTTAAAAGTCAACTAATAGTGATGGCATCTAAACGCTTTCTTTAATTATTCGTTAATAGTGTTGTGTGAGCCTTATTAATAATATAGTCTGTCATAAGTATACCGTGATATTCCACACATTGACGCTTAGGCCCTAAAATTTTACAATCATTCCTATTCAATATGAACCGTTAACTTGCAAGCTAAGTTTATACACCGGTGAAACTACATAACGCTTCTTTTCGCCATTTATGTTAAACAGTTGGTTATTTTATGACTTTTTGAACTAGTTACAGTTTTTTCTATAAAGTATGATTATGTATATACGAGCACACATATACAATTATTTGCCCTGACTGACTAATTCTGACTGAACTTGAAACTCAATTAATGTTACCAACTTTTAAGGTCATTGCTTTGTCAGGTTTTAAATAGAAAATTAGATAAACACAATGGGGGAGGCTAATTTGATGAATGGAGAGACAAGAACTTACGCTTTCTAACGGGCCTATTGATTGAGTTGTTATTGATACTGACTTCTAAGCCAGGGGACGTGGGTTCGATTCCCACCCAGGACACATTTTTGTGTGATAAGTACGCTCATTTGTTCTGTGTTTGGGTGTAATAAATCTATAATAATGTATGTACGCGGCAATATACTCGTATACGTGTACAAACTGTACCCTGCCACGCTTTGCTGTGGCACATTGTGGATTTTAAAATTTGATGAAAACCATCTCTGAAGCGTGTTGTACATCGCGTCAAAATTTGATCTCCGTACACAAACCAACTTAAAATTACATTACATGGATTTATCAGCAGTCTGGGAACCATAGCCTGTATTATAAGTACCCAGACTGCTGATAACTGTCTAGTTTGGGATCAGATGCCAGTGTGTGAGATGTGTGAGGTAATTATTATTATTATGTCTATGTAGGCAGGTAGTAGGCTTGTAATATAGACAAAATCTTCTTGACGTTTGAAATCCACTTCCGCTTAAACAAAATTGCTTTAAAAATCTGATACCACTTATTTCCCCTTATTTAGGGGGAAACCTACATTATGGCAACACTGTGGCGGTTGCCATTTATACCAGTTTAGCACACATAAATAACATCTAACATCGCCTAAACTTGTTTTTTAACCGACTTATAACGGTGAAGGTTCTGATTTGAGCATAATGTTAATATTCAAATATTTTTAAAAGGCCATAAAACGACTATAGGTAAACATCACCAGGATCTTGACCAAAAAAACAATTAATAGTTAGTAATATATAATTATAAAGAAATATTCAAATCATACAAGTTAAGGCGATGTTAGATTTCATCTGCTCATGTATTAATAATAGTAATAATAACAATAATAATAACTTTACACATCTCACAAGCGGCCGTCTGGTCTTAAACTAGGCAGAGCCCATATTATGGTAAGCAGACTGCTGATCGACATACTTATATATTTCTAAATACATATAGGTATGTGCGTTCACCGCAAAAAAGATCCCATTTGTCGTATCACCTCAGTTTGAGAGCACCTCCCTAACTACCTCAGCCAGCATCTTAATCCTAGGCATCGTCATATCGAGCGAAGTCCAGTTTCGGGGTCACTTTCGGGGTACAGAGGGTGAGGTCAAATTGGCCTCGAAGAAGCTCGGTGTGCTGAACAGATCGAGGCAGTATTTCACTCCGGCTCACCGCTCTATAAGGCGCAAGTCCGGCCGCATATGGAATACTGTTCTCATCTCAATACCAGCAGTACCAGCTTCTCCCTCTGGACCGCATCTAACGAGGAGCGACTCGAATCGTCGATAGCCCAAACATCTCCGATCGGCTCGATCCCTTTTCGTTACGTAGAGATGTGGGTTCACTCTGCATTCGCTATCGCATATATCATGGAGAGTGCTCTAGAGATAGAGAGAGTTTTTAAGCATAGTGGACCATACCGCACCGCATATGTTTGTTTCTTTGTAAGTTCCTTGAGACCGTAACCTAATTTTAAATGGTTTTGCAAAATTTAATTTTAAGACACACTAAGTTTTACAAAATTATATACCTAGGTAGGTGGATTGTTTATATTAGTTTGATAAATTGCCAAACATCTCATTGTTATTATTACAAATATACCTAACAGTTTGTGAGGATGTATAGATCTTTGTCACTAAATCACGCCAGAAGGAATAGATATGGATGAAATTTGGCACAGAGATAGATCTGGAATAGCACATGGCTAGCTTTTATCAAGGAAAAATTGATTTAGGTACATAATCGATATAACGCTTGCGAAATCGCGTAAAAGCTAGTATATACACCGTAAAATTGTAGTTGCCGTCCAAATTTTTTAGGCACTAGTCATTAGTTTTGCAAAAAAAAAATGATAGGTCAAATTGTCAACATAAAATATTTCATCCCGAAGAAAATATTTAACAGTGTGGTCACTAATTCAAACGTACAAAATAGTCTTATGCTAGTAACGTAAACAGTGAGAGAAATAATGCATAGGGGGACGCGGCGAGGCGTGTGCGAACCCCGGCCGCCGGCGGGGGCATATCAAACAATTAAATAATTAATTGGTCAGTCGGCCGCGTCTTGTCTTTACCGCTCGTTCTTCACTTCGTTCGTAGTTGAAAAAAGCCTAAATGGTGCACAGCACTTGTACGAGTGCAAGTATCACTCGACTCCGAAGACAAGGTATACAAAATCCATCGATGCCTAACCGACAAACGATTTTATCCGCAAATCAGAGGCTGTTAGACTACGGATAGTTTAGAACCGCAAGGGGTACTGCAAGATCAAGACTTGCAATAGAGGTAGAAGAACGAATCTTCGACTTCTTTGAACGGGATCCTCGAGCAAGCACACGGGCCCGCAGCGCAACGCTTCCGCGAAAGCCAATACGCAGAATGGAAGCTGATGAACTCTTGCACTCTTACCGTTATGAAAGAGTCCAAGACTTAGAAGAAACAGACGCCTTACCTCGTCGACAATTTTGAGAGTTACTTATCGCAGACCCCGGAGCCAATATTTTGTGGACAGACGAAACCTTCTTTACTCGTGTGGGTTTGTACAACCAACAAAACGAAAAATGGTGGACATATCACAACCCACGCGTCGTTAGACAAGATATAGACTACATTTTGAACATTTATTGAAATACATGTAAAACAGTAGTGGTAAGTTAACCTCCAATTGCTTTTATTATTAATTATTGTACATATCACTAAATATTGATGTATTTTTTACTTGTCACAAACGTGCCCTTTAATTAGGCTAAGTTTTAGTATTTGGATGTTATGTTCGGTACTTTATTTATCAATGAAATGTAGCAAAGTTTTGCGATACCGATGGAGAGGTCATTGACACTTGCGCACCTACCGATTGCAGCGTGTCTACAAATTGCGAGTTCTTGAGACACCTTTGTGATGCTAATTACTTCATATTTTTGTACCATGTAATACTAAACTAAAATGCGGGTTTCTCATAAATTTTACTAAAGATTCTTCTTTGTTAATATGGAATGGCTTTTACATATGTAAGACAAACCAGCTGAGCTCAGTCGTTTCGTTCTACATGAGTCATCTAATATGATGTTAGATGACTGAACTTTCCTAGTATGAGTAGGCTAAGTAAAGCTGAGACGCCTTAATCACAAGTCCGAAGCCTTAGTCATCAAGCTAACGTCGCACGAAGCTGTATTTTAAACACGATATATAAGAAAACCCCTAAAGAGTAATTAATTATCAAGTCTAACCAGCTAATTGTCAAGTCAAATCAGTAACAAACGTACAGTTATTTCATTAGAAAGTTTTACGAATAGATAAGGTATGACGTCATACCTTTATATTTCTGTCAGCAAGCAGGTTATGTTGTGTTTTAGAATAGTTTAATATTTTGAAAATATTTCTACCGTGGGAAAACCATACTTCAGCATATTTGGAAGGCTCTACCGGAGTGATACCACCGCCTCACAGTGAAATGGTGTTAAGCAAGTATTTCGTTGTTTTTCACGAGTGTCTTAGGCTACCGGAGCCCAACCCTTCTACCATCGATTCATGCCGCCCTCAGTCCAGCCGAGGGTGGACGGGACTGGTTTTCACCTCCACCCGCTATAACGGCTTAATAGAGAATGTACCCGAAGGCGATAGGAGTGGTAAGGATGCCTTAATAAAAACAGATTACGGATTTCTCCTATTACAGGCGCAGAGTTGCACACCGTGTTGTTTTAGTCGGTCTGATTTCGACACACCATACAGCCGCAAACTCCGGTGGGGTGACGGCACGAAGGGGTTTCCACACGTAAAAAAAAAAGCTTAACCCTTCTCCAATTCTGGGGGAGGGGGGGGGGAACGCACACAAACAACGCACTTGTAAAAAAACCTGTAATTTTCTTAATGCCGTCGAAAGTTGGAATATTTTTACAAGAACTGAATTTAACTTGAATAACTGTTTGCATAGCATAAGTTTACTCTCGTCAACTTAAAACATATACTAAACCGTAAATATTCAGTGTTAGTTGCATCAATATTACATAAACACTATTACCCACAGAAATCTTAATAATAAGACATTATCTTATTCTTCTTATTATTACGATGTCTGTGCTATTACCCTACTTAGTTTTTTTTTTTTTTTTTTTGTTTTTTTTTTAAAAGACAACTCCCGCATTAGGAAAATATCCTGTGTCGCGGGGGACTTTACAAACATACATGAAACGGACACATATAACACCCAGACTTGGAACAACAATTTGTGGATCACACAAAGTGTCGTCCCATGTGGGGTTTGAACCCACAACACTCGGCGTAGTAGGAAGCGGCGTGGCGACCGCTTAAACCACTACGCCATCCGTGCAGTCGAACTTACTTACTTATACTTAGTATAGGATTTGTATTTGTTTTAATACACGAAGCAATACTTGGTGAAACAGCCTTTAATAATTAGGCCGTCCATTGTTCTGCTTCCATAATCAAAACTGTAACCGTCATAAAATTCACAACAATTTTAATGTTATTCAATGAACTTTAAACTAACGATAATTTGAAAAAGTCCTTGATTTTAAAAAGACAACGCCCGCACTAAGCAAATATCCTGTGTCGAGAGGGACTTTAAAAAGATACATGAAACGGACACATAGAACATCCAAACTTAGAACAACAAATAGTGGATCGCAGAATGTGTCCCATGTGAGTATAGAGCCCACAACACTCAGCGCAGTAGGAAGCAGCGAGGTGACTGCTTAAACCATCCGTGCAATCAATCAGTTTTTAAAACTAAGCCTTTCGGGAACACAAATTGGACACAGAGGTTCCCACACAGGAAGGGGTCATTTAGACACCGTAGATGGCCCGAGGTACGTCTTGGTGTCAGGGATTTTTTTCCTAGGATACACCTGGTTCGATGGCAACTGGTACCCGAGACGGCGTGCGGTTTTGGGCGGTTCAAGTCGTACATAACCACCAGAAAAAAAAGGAGCTCTTTTCCCAGGGTGAAACGAACTGTAGGGTCAGTGTCAAACCGATCAACATTTAATAATTACAGGTACTTTAATACAGTCCGATGAGAACTTAATGGCGGCTTGGAACATCGTGCGTTTTGATGCGTAGAACACAAAATAAACAGGAGCGAAACAGGAGTACAACGAAAGCGATTAAATTGAAAAATAAATTATTACCTGGGGTAGGGCGCCCCGTCAGGTCCCGGGCAGTCTGTTCCTTGTAATGCATCTCCCCACGCGTATTTTAACCGTGGTCCGCAGTCTGCAACCACGTAGCACGCTACCAAGGCCTAGAATGGAAACATGAAAAAAAATTAAACGTGTAAGAATTGATTGATATTTAGCAACGACGGACTTATTGCTGTAGTGCTTAGTAGACATGGGAATTATTACTTCTATTAAATCATATTCATTTGATGAAATTATTAGTTTTAGTCACAGTGATTACTCATGAGATAGTCAATTCGTCATAGAGAAAGATAAATGGCATTAAAGACAATCAAAATACTTTTTATCAACGATCAATTTGATATATAGATAGTTTGGCTTTAAGGTGGTGAAGGCCGGGGTAGAAATTTGAGAAACCAAAATGACAACAGTGAGACGCTATAGTTTAAAGTAACAATTTTTTTTGCAGTCGGGTTTTCAATTGTTTATTATGTAGACTGGAGTAGTGTGGAAATTGCATTCATTATTCAGAAAAAGTAGAGTACCTGGTCTACATTCACTGTTATAATGCACTGTTTGTGGGCAAAACCATCGAGAAACTAGTTTTTAGATGATTGTTACTTGTTTATGATTGGTGACATCCATTTTAACAGTCCCTGTCCTGTCAGTCAATTGAATAGTGAAAAATACCCCCTGTAGAGAGTTCAAACTACCGTATACAAGGGGCGCTACACCGCAACAATGTTACGTGCAAGCTTGTTGAAAATTCGCAAATTATACTGTATGGGAAATTAAATATAGGCAACAGAAATGTATAGTTTTAAGTGCAATTATTCGAAGGCTACTTAAGTTTCATTTAATAAAGACGGTATTTTCGACTCTAACTCTCGTCAAAATATATAAAATAAAATCAAGTTACATCAGTAGACAAAATTTATACACTTCTTAATATGAATTTTACATATTTCTGTAAATAAAATGTAATAGTTCATCATTATATCACAATCGCTTAACAAAGGACCTTTATATGGATTAAAAAGTATATAAATAAAATATGATCGGTGATCGCACGAATTCGTCGGTGGCGCGTGAGTTTCCGTCGTGGCAGTATGTATGTCGTGGCCGAATGACACAGATCCCGCTGCCTCAGACCATTGACAAACAAAACCAGTCCTTTTTACTTGTCTATATCTATTAGATAGTGGGCAAAGGAGTTACACGATAGCCGTTTAATTTTTGTATTTATAAATATTTTGCTAGAGCCTGTCTCTATGAATATTATTTAATTTGCATAGGTACCTATGTTGAACCAAAATAGACTATCCGCGTGGTCTTCTAAGTATGTTAAGGAAATAGTAGTGACACGGCGTAGAAGTGTGAGAGCTTGTTGTCTCTAGATTCTCTTGAGAGATCCTTGCATATAGAATTAGCTGAGAGCTGCTTTCGAAACATACTTTAACTTGGACAGATATATCAAAAAGGGTAGAATGAACTCATAAACATCAACGAGGTTATATTAAGTAGTAGAAGCAGCTAGCATAGCAACATAAAAATCTAAAACATTTTATCAAAACAATCGAATACTAAAAGCATCTTCAGTGCTTTTAGTATTCGATTGTTTTGAGAAAATGTTGCTATGGAATCCGACATTTGAATGGAGTAATATCGGAATACATAACAAAATTTGTATTCCGACCGTGTTCGTAATAGAACAATTGCTTTTGAAGAGGTAGGTATGTAAAAAAAGTTTAGAAAGCTTCAAACGTCAATTTTTTTATTAAGTATCAAAAAGCCTTCACGGATATCTAAAGATTAAAAATATGTAACGTTATCATCATTTGGTACTAAAATTATAAGTGGTTATTATAATATTAATCATTATTTCTAGGTGCGATACTTACTTACTGTTCAGAAATTTATTATAAACCACGTTAGCAATTTTACAATATTTTCAGCCGCAGCCAGCCAGCAGTAATAAATAGCAGGTAATGTGTCTTATTTAGAATATTTCCCTATGCGATTTTATTCAGAAGTTTTATATCACATTCAGTAACTGTTTCGGATAGATTTTCATTTCCGATATCTGATAGTTTGGTTACGATCACGGAGGTCCATAACATCCTATATGTATTCGTTAGATAGATTAGGTACATTGATGCCTTATAAAAAAAAACATAGTGACACCAGTACTTGTTTTATTTCAAAATGTAAAATATGGTAAAGGGATCAAAATAAATAGTAGGTATATCAAGTAATATAAACTCTAATCGTTGTTTTTTAACTGACAGCCTAAATGCAACTTAGCTTGACTATAATTTTTATTATAAAAAAACACCAACAAAAAAAACGATTGGTTCCATTCAATCTTCTCTTTTTAACACGCTATTATTAGCTTCACCTGTATGTTAAAATCCATTTTTTTTAATGTAAGATTTCGAATCCCATCAACATTGTCAGGAACCATAGGTGCTCAAAAATAGGGTGTCGAAAGAGGAATGCGGAGTCCCATTACCGTCCAGGACTACGTACATTTCATTCATACACATTATACACTTTTATATAAGCATCATAGGAAAACCTTAGTCACACTATATTGCTTGATAATTTAGTTGAATTCAAAGTGCAATATTCATATCCGGTGTAAATTTCATTTCGTTGGAAATGAAAGGGTAACGTGGTGATGTGCGGTGAATCGAAAAGACCCTCAAGAAGAAAGTGTCAGCGTCAGATTTCTAGGTCATGTGTGAACAACATGTCATTGAACTCGCTTCATTTAACAAGTTAATGCCAAGTGTATATTGTTTTGTGCCTTACACGACCCGAATCTTAAACTTAAAATATGCCATGCTTTTATATTTTGATTTTTAATTTAAAAGTATTTTATTGACGCCAGAATTTTATTACTTCTCTATGAAACAGACAAGTAAAGCGGAAATTTGAAACCATGAAAAGGAGGAGGTTATGAATTCGGATGTTTTTTTTTACGTATGTATGTCATAACTCCGTCATATATAGACGGATTTTCAAAATTCTTTTTTGTTCGAAAGGGGTTTATTCCAAAATGGCCCCATTTAAATATCATATACTTAGATCTAATGACGAATTTCGGATACAGACAAGGGAACTCTCTAAAAAATTACAGCAAATTAGATTTTTAGTGCTCTTTGTTAATATTATTTGAAGTCGGTTCAACTTATTTCAAAAAGAATTTATAATAAATCAAATAAACACACTCATATAGTTATTAGATACTGCATAACACCATAATATTATTTTTTATAAAAAATATTATTTGTGCTTACATCTATTTGAAATATTAAAAAAAGAAACATATCATTCTGAGTTTCAATTTGCAGTTGCATATGCACAGAATTGAATGTCTTACATTTAAATTGCATCGTCCGTATTATTTTGTAATTTAAATAATGCAGGTTCGTTTGATGCAATACTGTGTACGATAGAATTACAAATATGTACGATTAAAATTATTTTGTATCAATGAAAGTCCCAGTGGACAAACACGTACAAGAAAAAGCAGAGAAAGTGTTTAGATGCCCCTTGGGTCTATTGTAATGCACAACACGTTTTTGAACGGCTTTATTTTCAAAGCTTGATTTCGAGTTGTTTACATTGTAGTGCTAGCAACATTTACCTGAATAAGTATTACAACGTCAAGAAACAAGAGATGCCGATAGTTCGTGATACCGTAAAAGTTTTAACAGTTTCACTATTTACTTTAACAGGTAATAGGCATAGCTTAATGTTAACTAAAATCGACTTTCTATGGCAATGTCCGTGGAGGCCAAGCTTTTTTTAAAAAACATGTATGCGGCAGCTGTTCATACATTACGATTAGGCCGAACGCGTGTTAATTTATTAAACAATTAAACAATAGTATAACCTGACTAAATGAGTCTTAAGTTTTTTTCAATACAAATTAATTGTTTATATTTATTTTTAATTAAATTAAATCACCAATTTTTTTATCAAGGTTTTACCAATTACTTAGGTATGTTTTTAACATGAAGGCAGCAAACAGATGTCAATACTTATATTATAAATGTTATAGTGAGTTTGTTTGTTATGCTTTCACGCCCAAACCACTAAACCAATTTAAAAAAATTATTTCTTAAGCTACGTTATCAGCGGGTAACGTAGGTTATTTTTTACCGCGATAACCGACATAAATAACTGCATTAGGTGTATCTATGTTGTATTATAGAACTTTAAATAAGAGTTATAGAACTTTCCAGCAATAGCCAGTTCGAGTTTAGCTTGAGGAATACAACCTTGAACTTCTTCCACTCCCCAAATAATCTGTATGAAGAATATGATTTTCTTTCTATTTGCCTAGCTTTTCCTTTCAATCTAAGTGGATTTCAATTTTCGATCCTTTGATACCGTAAAAGACCAAAGACAATCAGCTTGCTTCCTATAACATGATTGTGATGATGTGGCTGTTTAAATACGCCTCTGCTTTGCCATTCGGGTACAAAGGCGTTAATATATGTTTTCTATTACCTATACTTTAATGTACGCCAAAGGCGTGCCCTTTTCTGAGCGGTCAGATCCGCCGTCCACGCCGGTGCACCGTACTGTGCCCCGTGAACAGCCGTCTCGTTGAGACGCTGGGTCCACCCAAATTGGGTCAGTTGCCCTAGGTCAGATGCAAGCAAGCTGTCGGAAGTGCTAGTCAAAAAGCCACCTCCTGTCGAAGATAAGACCCAGAAACTTCATCTTATACATATGCATGCTTTTTTTTATTGAAATATAATATTTTTTCCTCTAATTTCGGCAATATGTGAGAGGGATTTCCTGAAAGGGGACGGAAAAAAGGAAACTTTGCTGTGCTGTAGTTGACCGTCAGAAGTTAGTAGGTGGGATGTCAGATATTACAAATTACAACAAATAACAATTATGCGACTACGGTAAGGCTAACTAGTTTATTATTGTAATTTACATGTATTATATATATTTTAATATGTAAATTATATAACTTGGAATACTTATTATACCAAGGGTCACATTATTGTATTTGAATAAGATATAAACAAAATGATTAAATATTGACATTACCTTACTTTAATTTTTTACAGACTTATATTTATCATCTAAATAACAACAACAATGAACCTATGCCATGCGTTACTTATAGTCTACGGTTATGTATAAAGAGGTTCTTTAACTGACTTATAGAGTTTATGGATTTATTTACGTATGAGTGCATACGGGTGTTTAGTACATAAAGGCTCAGCTATCGTAACTTGGTTGAAACGTCAGGTAGTGTAAATATATATAAACATGTACATACAGTTGTACACTCTAATGATTAGTGATCCTAACTGCTAAACCCAGAGGTCATGGGTTTGATTCTCACTCAGGACAAATAATTGCGTGATGACCACGATCATTTGCTTTCTATCTGGGTGTAATTTATCTATAACGCTTTGAACATGTTGAAAAGATGAACGAAGAGTTAATGACTAAAAAAGTTTATATGGCTCCTGTGAGTGGTCGAGCCTTTCCAAGTAGGCTCCGAAAGTCATATACTGACCAGGGCCTCTGAAGAATGTAGAAGAGTCGAGAACTATAGGTCAGAATAGTGAAAAATTGCGTTCTATCGTCTATGTCAACTCTGGCCAAAAATGTTTTGTATTTCTGCTGAAAAAATTGACAAAATTTTTACGGGAAGATTTGAACTTACGACTTACAACGCCTTAAGGGCGGACCGCTATTTTGCGTTAATACATATTTTGAAAATAAAGTTTCTCTCATTCAATAAAAACATGCTCAATAAATAGGTATTTGTTGAAATATTTTAACTTTCTTAGTACCTTTACTATAATGCAAATTGGAATATAGAAAATAAAAAAAGCTCATCCATGCAAGTTGGATCCAATGTTTTTCTTAGTCGATATACTGCACTCAAGGCAAACCGTTGACGTCTTATGTCCATACAAGATTTAATATTACGCTAGGACAGTAGCCGACAGTAGGTATCATCAAAAGAGCGTAGAAGTTCGCACAAACATCAAGAAATCTAGGACACTGTTGACATTATGCAAAGCGAGGCTCAAATATATAAATCTAAATTAATATAAGGGTCGTCTTCATTGGAATGTTCTAACTATAAGATTCAATGTCTCACATCAACAGCCTTTAATAGTCCACTGCTAGACATAGGCTTCTCCTTAGAAAGGAGGTTTTGGCCTACTATACCACGCTGGCCAGACGGGTTGGTACAGGGTTTGTGTCAAGTTTTCCTTCTCTCTGCAGTTCTGGTTGTCCTGCGTTAGCTGAATTAGTCGCCTCTTACGACCACGACGGGATGAATAGGGGTGGTGACACTCCGTATTCTTAATCCAATATTCTTAATCCATCATCACACGGAATGTCTAGTTACTCATTATTCTTAGCTTTCATATTCTTAGCATTCTTAGCTTTCATTCATAATAACTTAGTGTGTAGTCCATACAAAATCATAATGAATAAGCATTTCAATTTCCTTTTAATCTGACCGCTTTTCTTTTCGTAAATTTTTGTGAGTAATGATTAAAGGTACCTTATTTAGTAGACTCTCGATTGAAATTCTTTGTGTATGAGTTCATCCTTTTATGCAGCAATTTACATACAAAAAGGAATCTTAGGACTTTCTTTTGTCTATAAACCACTGTCGCTTAGCTCATAGAACAGTGACGTCGGTCAGCAACCTTCAACAGCTCTGCTAATGATACGTTAATGCGCTTGTCGGCGAATGGGTGCCGTGGGTAACAGTAAAATAAAGATAAACTTCACCCACTGTTTTATACTTTTTTACCTATCTCCTGAACAGCTCGTCCGCTCCAAATGCATAGCCAATGAGTCAGTCAACCATGTAGAATATGACTTAAATGGTTTTAAGCATACCTTTATGCAAGATTTTTATAAAACATTCGTTAATTTGAATACCGATTTAAGTAAGTATACCTATTTTAAAAAAAATGACTTTAATGTATACTTAGTTAGATTATTACGGACTAAGTGAATAAATTATTTTTGTTGTTTTATTGTTTTAAACAGGAAGCTTTGACATCGCATTACTTAGACATTCAAAGAAATATTTAAAAAATGTAAATAAACGTAACGATAAATTATTATTAACTAAGTATTTATTAGTTACCGCACAGAACCATGTACAAATATGATTAATATTTAACAATTATTTAAAACCTTTTTACTTAAACCGCCACATAAGTATAGAAAAAAGCACCTATACTAAAAATTAAGCTAATTATTATTTTTTATTGCAGTCCAATTAAATGGTTAAAAATAAAATTACAAGTTATATTTCAGCACTTACCAAGTGAAGGTAAATACATAAACTTCTTGAACACATTTTTAATAAAAACTGTATATTTTTAACTATAAATAAATAATATTGTATTTGTGCGACACACTTTTATACGCAAATTATCGTCCGAATGTATTGATGCATTCGCGTGAATGGAAGGGCGTGCGGTCGACGCACTGCCCGCGCAGACAAGTGGTGTTCTTGTTCAATTTTCATTATAACGGGAGTTCCGCTGGGAGTCCTCAAGCGGGCACGGGCGCCTACTTTACCTTACCTTCCATAGCGGTAGCTCTCTCTCTATGAATACTTGGTGTTAGCGCCATCTCTTCAACATTATGCAAACTATATTGTCCTATCTCTCTCACACCCTATTCTCATGCACATTAAACTATTGTATAAGGTTATAAAAATTAACTAAAAATAGGTATTTAATGTGATAGTTAGAAGTGATAATCGATTGGATTATTTAAGCGCTGTAAAATATTCAGTCTGTCTATAATTTATGTCACGATACTTACAGTGTTATGGTGTGTACTTTTAGTGTTTTTTTGCATGTAATGGAACGTGTCCTGTCATACACCACATGACCACATGACAGAAAACATTCCACTAAATATTCATTAATAACTCAAATATTTTCTAAAGCGCCACTTAATATTATGTTTTGTTTGATATTTTATTTATCGATAGGCAAGCTTAAAATTTTTAAAGGAACCAAAGAGTTAATTGGACACAACTTATGTCATTTTTTTTATTCAATTTGTGGTTGTAAGATTTTTATACCTATGACAAAATGATTATTCTTCGAGAATAACCTGACGGCTTATGCCAATATGACATTTCACTTAGTTTAGTGTTGTAAGACTTGTAAGAAGAAAAGAAACAACACTAAAACATGGCCGCATGGCTCAGTGACAGCAACTCGTCGTCGACTATACAAACACAAAACTCTTTTAATCCGATAACAAAGCATTTTTCAAAAAAGGATCAAAACCAAACAATATTTACAGATGTTAGCAAAGACTTTGTTAATTTTCAAGTGAGTGTGTTGAATATTAACTCTCCTGAAAGTGGCACAGTACCGAAAAACAAATTATCTGTCAAGGACACAAAGGAAAACATTGAAGTTTCGACGTAAGTTAAACTCTTTATTTAGGTGTTTGTTTATCGTCACTTTGAGTTTCAATAATTCTATTGTTGCGTATTATCAGCGCTTTTCTGTACTCCAATCAGCTGTTTGTCAATAGTATTCCATCTCACTCGCACTTATGGAAATATAAATAAGTGGTATTTTACTGGATGTATCGCTTTTGGGCATTCTATTTTGGTACATTACCATCACGATGTGATGCGAATATCCTAATTTTGTACCACTAATGAGTACACTAACGAAAGGCGAGTGAGAGGTATGTCAATCCAGAGTAATTACTTCTATACTTCAAATCTTAAAAATATTACTCTACTTATCTTTAGCTAGATTTGCTCTAACCTGACCAGTTTAAACAAAAAAAAATATTTAGCCATTTCCATATAATATAATTTTTAAAAAGTTATATAAAATGTATTATTGGCGATGTAATTTTATTATAATTGCCTGCGAATCTTTAAGTATTTGTTCTCAGAACCAACAAAAATAGCTTAACACCCACACAACACCTATGCTAACAACATGTTTTTATTCAACACAGTTTACCAGAGTTGTTTGAATTTAGAACGCAAATCAAGTTTTTCCTCTCTCTTTTTTATTAGTCACGATGACACAGCATCAGATATGCCAAAGTCGAATGTTGAAACAAAGGCTAACATGGATAAGAACAAGAGGAGACAAGAGGACAACAGCGCGAGGTACAGATGTGAATATGAAGGGTGTGAACGCACATACAGCACAGTTGGAAACCTGCGCACACACATGAAAACACATAAGGGTGAGACTGCATTAACACACAATACAGGACTCTAAGACCTGCTTGACCATATGCTTCTCACAAATATACTTTACCACTCAACCCTCCGAAACCTACTAATTTAATGCATTGTCTCATCCTGAAGTAAACTATGCCTGTGAACCTAAACACAATGTAATGTGTGTATTCAAGTAAAATCTGTTTACAATAAGGAAACATGCTAAACTAAATCACCTAAGTCTAAAGTGCAATGAATTATTACTGGAAGTGATAGTGTTACTATAAAAGTCAAAGCTTTGTGAGGTTCAATTGTTATTTGTTAATTTATTCATTTAAACGATAAAACTTTCATCTGTCTTTGATATGTCAGCAGTCACAATATAGTTTGCCTCATTTTCACTAGTCAATGCCTTAGTATGTTTTTGTAATATGCGGAAGTCTCCACAAATGGCTTTTTATTATTTATGTAACCACTTGTGCCACTTTATTTGGTTCATTTTGAGAATATAAAAATTTCTATTATACATTGTATTGATCTGTATATATTTATCTATATACAAATTTTGTTCATTCATGTTTGAGCCCTTTAGTACAGTTTGTGACTCCTGAGTTGCAGGCGTTAATGGGCGGCGGTAGTCACTTTAAATCAGGCGACCCGTCTGTTCGTCTGCCTCCTCTTCCATGAAAAAAAGGATCAGAAATATTATTTAACATCGACAATCTGACTGAAATACATCCTGCAATATTTTTCGTATAATTGACACCCTTAGACCGAAAGGGACCTAACTTTTATAATTATAATTTCCATTTATTTTTACGAACATTTTTTTTTAATATATCTAGTTTACTTAAGGTAATTATAACTTCACTTTAATAATATGTTACTTTCTACATTCGTCAATCTATTGGTGTACGTATACAGTGTGCATGCCTTTTATAAGTCCACCTACACATAATAACTGTATGCTCCTTTCAATGTTGTCTATGAATGCTATTATCTATAATAATAAATAAATAAACTCTACTAGTGATATGCCGGATCGTTAAAAAGTGATTCCGCGGATAGTGATAACAAAATTATTAGTCTTGATTCGCGAATACGGATCTCCAGTTTTTGCTTAGTTAATATCTAGTATATAGTTAATATCTATACGCGTAACGTTGAAACAATAGTTGACGTTTAGGACTATACCATAAGACATGTACCATATATCACAAAGATTCATGGTTTTATATCGTTATAAAAAAACCCAAATAGGACCTTATGACTAAAGTATTAGTAACTGTTTTTTATCGTGAGAGAGCACATTTGGGCCAGGCTCAAGGAGAGTGATTCTACGGCCTTCACAGAGAGCTTAGTGTAAGTTTATTTCACTTATACTTGCTCTCGACAGCAAATATTGCGATTGGTGAAGATTTCATTGCGGGCCAATCCGGCGCCGAAGGCGGTCACCGTGACGATAGAGTAGATGGAAAATAAACTTGCACTAGGCCCTTAGAAAACTGATGACTGAAAACTGGTGAAAACAAGAAAAGAATCGCTTATTCTTTTCTTGTTTTCACCGAGTCAGAGAGGTTACTGGACGCCCAAACCACTAATACTGGGGGGGAGAGGCTCAACGTCAACCCAAATGTGACTTGAGTTGCAGTTGTTCAAGGACGGCGATAGTCGCTTACTATCAGGTGATCCATCTGATCATTTGCCCCCTATGGACAGAAAATATTAGAATAAATTATCACTTAAGTTACTGACGAATTGTGTAACTTAAAGAGTTCGTTTTATGTTTTGTTTACATTGACTTGTAAAATATCTACTAATTTTAAATACACACAATAACTTCGAAATTAGAGGTGTAAAATTCGTGATCGAACTCGATCGGCCGATGTGACAAGCTAAAGATCACTGCTACTGCTATAAGTGCCTATCTATATACCTATACATATATAATACTTACTTGTTTTTAAACTAACTAGAGATCGTTTGTTGCTAGTTATAAGACCATGAAACTAAATTACGTTTTATTTTATTTTGCTGACCAGTATAACTTAACTGCCAATATATCTACAGATTTTTCGTACGTGTGATTGTAAACGACACCACTGAACCAGACCACCGCATCAATACAACGCACCGTCTTTAAAAAAAAATAGTTGACGGCACCACCGCTGACTAGTGATAACGTGAAATAAAACAATTCGTTACGTGTTAATTTTTAATGATATTTGGTCTAGTTGACAGGGATTCCTTCATTATAATAAAAAACAACTACTTAAATTAATTTATAAAACGTGATGCCATAATTATACAATAACCATTCATTTTTTTCATCTTATCTTTGTTTCACTTCATGCGTCTTCTTTAAAGCAACTTCTGGAAAAAGCTTTTTACAATGGTCATGGTGATCTTACGAATGAAAAATAATTGATATCGAGAAATCATAAGTTTTGTGTTAGAACTTAATTACGGTGGTGCCGTTAACAAAAAGAATTGTAGACGATGCCCCAGTTGTGTGGTTTTGTAGTGTCGTTTACTATGCACGTAGCAGGATATAGTTACCTAGTAAGCTGCTACAAGGTAAGAACTATTCGTTGGATGCAGCACAAGACCGGCTGTTGTGGGAACTTTGGGGTGGCTTTGTTCAGCAGTAGATGGCTTCTTTCGGCTGAGATATTGATGATGATGACTTTTTTCTTATTGTAAGTGTGTAATGAGCCTGTATATGGTCAATAGATTGGCGATTATTACACATATATATTACTGAACACGAACATAATATTATAGACAAGTCACACATACAGAATAAATGATCGTGTTTTTCACCAAATCATTCAGTAGCTCAATCACAAACAGTTGTGTTGTAACTACTGATATGCACCTATATACCTAGCTTAATTGTTGGATATTTGTTTCATAAAAATTGATCGCATTTCCAAAAATTTATCATTTTTGTCAAATGCGATCAAACCTAAAAAAAAATAATTATTTGCTAATAGAGTGAAAAAGACGGGAACTTTCGGTGAAGATCTTTACAGAATCTTTTCGTATGTAGGTGCTAATTTTACAGAATAGATAATAATACCTAATCCAATAGAAACATATTGAAATTTTTGCTTACTATACTTACAATGTTATCGCTGCTAAGATATAAGAGATACGAAATTATGTAAGAAAGATAGGTAGTTATTTATATCTCTATATCACTATATAGGAAGTACCGGTATATGTAATATATCATGTAGTAGTTTACTTCTATAAAGTATGTACCTATTTTGATACTCATTTGGTGTCCCTGTCCTGGTGGACTCCAGATCCCGACTTCTTAGAGCTCATTCTCCGTTTTTCTTATCCCATTTTTTTTTTTTTTTTTTTAATTTAAAAAAGACAACTCCCGCATTAGGAATAAATCCTGTGTCGCGGGGGACTTTACAAACATACATGAAACGGACACAAAGAACACCCAGACTCAGAACAACAATTTGTGGATTACACAAAGTGTCGTCCCATGTGGGGTTTGAACCCACAACACTCGGCGTAGTAGGAAGCGGCGTGGTGACCGCTTAAACCACTACGCCATCCGTGCAGTCGAATTCCTTTGCTTTTGTGCTACCCTAACTAACTTTCAAACTATTGAGTCCCATAATATATAAATAACATAATAATATACAAAAAAAAACCTTTCGAATATTATGCATTCCGACGATCTCAAATAATATGGGGAATTAAAGTAAAAGCGGTCTGTGGACCCCCTCTCGGGACGAAGTTCCTTTCGCTTTTTGGTAGACGTTTGCTATACAGTTATTATAATTTATATTATATCATATCAAGTTAATAGAGTTAAATTAAAATAACTATAGCAAGAAGTGTGGGAAAAAAAGTCTTGTTATACATTTTTCGGTCTCGCTCCCATCCGCTCAGGGCGTGTAACGCGCGATAAGAAACTTTGTTTCAAAAATCCTTTTTAGAAATAATAATGAAGTTATTATAGTTTTTGGAATAATGCACTCGAGTACACTCGAGTGCAATATTCCCTTGTTATTGTTGTTGAGTTTTTATTTGTATTGTATTTATTGTTTAGAAAATATATATACCTACAGTATGTCACGACAAATTAACGTAGTTTTGTAGAGACAAGCCCGAAAAATGGTGTACGATGTGTATTGTTTTCTCAAAAAAGGCGAGAAGAATTATGTTGAAACATTGAAACAGACTGCGGTGGCAACAAAAATATCTATCAGTACCGTAAGGCGAATTATTAACGAACACTCGACGATGACGATGATGTAATTACTCCTATCCACAGTCCTATTTTCTGAGCCTATTCCTAGCACCAGTTCTGTTTCTGCTGGTTTGGAGCTAATCGAAGAAATATCTTACTTACCTCAAGAGTAAATTCTAAGATCAAGAAAATTTCTTTATCAAACCAAAGGCTATTTTCTCCTAAAAGGAACCTTAAAAATAGGTTACTGTCATTTTTAGCAACAAATGTTTATTTTTACTGTATTTAATATCTAATATTTTATTTTAGTTTTAAAATAAAGTAATATTTTTTTACGCACTCAGGAATATTATACATACAAAAAAGAGAGTTGTACCATTACATTAATAAATATATTTGGGTACTATTTTTTTGCTCGCAAGTGTACATGCGCAAATTTTCCCCACTACGTCTCCCAATGTTCATGTTGTTTGCCGTTTGTTTATACAATGAAACGTAAGAATATCGTACATGACCGCACTATACATAACATGTCATTTTGTTAGCACGGTACCTAGTACATTGCAACGTTCGATTTTGCGTAAACTTTCATTTGTGGTGTCATATTATATGACATAGCGTGGTTTTAATACGTAATTTAATCAGCTTCACTGACCTTTTGTCGGCGCGGTGGATTTATTGTACGAAAAGAATACGTGTTCCGTAATTCTATCATTACATTCATATCCTTTTTTTCACTTCAACTGACAAAATTAATGTTTTTGTCTATTATCTAGTTTCATAAACTTTAAAAAAGGCAAATATGTACAAATTTTGCCGTATTAATACGAGGACATACTCGTAGTACGTACACAGACGACATTTTACTTGTGCCAACACGAACACCTGTTGCTAAATTGAAAATTACAAAGTAATAGTGTCATTGCCATGTCTATGGTTAAACGTAAGATTCACACAGAAAGGATGAAAATGTGAAACTGAAAAAACCACATGGCTACAGAACGTTTAATTATTACTAATACATCTATACTAATATAATAAAGCTGAAAAGTTTGTTCAGTTGACCGCGCTAATCACCTGGTTTGGAGGTTTCATCTCCTGTCACGGTGATCACGTCTAGACGTATAAATTATCCGTACCATGACTAAAAAAACTGCGACATGCACTAAATGCCATTTTTACTGAAGTCACAACGAAAAAATTTTTATTTCATGTAATTATCACATTTTTATCACTTTAATAAAAGTTTATAATAAATTTCAAAAAATTGTTATAACTGCAATAACTAGACGTTCAAGTGTTGTTAACAAAACGCATTCGTACGTTTTCTAAACCTGCCATGCATGAAATATAAATTACATAAAACGGTATCTTTACTTTAAATATATATTATTTAATTTTATAAATGAGCTCGCTAGTGTATTTCGCAGTTAAAACAAACATTTCTTTATTATTAATGTTCATTGTACGAATAAGACGAAGCTATATAGGCATAATAATTTTAAATCAATTAATTTAAGGAAAGGTACTAATCATTTTTATTAAAATCGATTAGATTAAACTAACTCATTTGTGACAGCCAGTTGCATAGAGATATAAGCACAGAGTGAATAAGAGCCCCAGCCTTTAATCTTGCAATATAGATAGATGCCTTTATCTCTTTCTAGTCGAGCTCTGTAGTTGGCTGGGGAATATGAGGGGTTAGTAAGTAGCCAATCGATGCTTAGCTAAACAGAGACAGAGAAAACTATCGGGCTCTCTAGTTGCCTGTATCACTTCCACTTACAGGCAGCTGTACCCCGTGTTTTCTCTATGCCTAAATCTCTATGAGCCAGTTGTCATTGGTATCGACCTTAGTATAGTCCATAATTATGCAAACTACGAATTGAAATAACTTTTGAACGCATAATTCAAAAATCTGATAGTGAAAACTATAATTGTCGATGACATTACCAGCTAAATAAATATAACAATAATCTCTACCATGAGATATGGAAGTCGGTACAAAAGTCCCACACATGCCTGCCATTGTCCTTTTAGGGTAAAATTCATCGTAATGAATAAATATGTTTTTCTAATTAATGAAAAAAAACAAAAGAAAATCTTGCAAATTAAAAGTAACATGTCCCCAGACAGTTCCAGTTTTGAATTTCGTAATTGCTGTTACTTTTTTTTTATCAAAACTTCCAGAAAGTTTCTGTATGTCGCAAGTAAATCGCTGATTCTAAGATTCACGAAACTGCCTCTGCCTCTTCGATCAAAGTACATTAATGAGACAATTTCGGACTTACACCGGTGTCTTGAGCACCTGTGTACCAATGTTAAGACATTTACTAACATCGGATATTTGCAGTAACATAGTAAGAGAGTTAGCTAAGTCGTGCTAGTTTAAATAATCTGCTCAAAAACTGTCATCTGGTAGGATTGTCGTATTACTACATTATACTGTTAATAAGTTGATTTGGTATTTATTTTGTTATCATTTTAAACGTAATATTAATTACTTCACTAAAATGAGAGTTGACTTTAGGGCCGATACTTAGTTTGTCGCAATTTCCTCAGCAGAATGCTACACTGCGAAGCGTATCGCTTTACCTTTTGATAAAAATTCCTAGAAATCATCGTTTATCCCCGAATGCGTTTGTAAATTCATAACATTACTCATTAATAAAAACGATGAAGAAAAATATGAAAATGATTACACTAAATTGTATAAAATATGTAACATCCTACTGAATAATCATGACAGTCGAATGACTTGAGGCAAGTCACAAATGGATATAACACTCGCCCGGTGATCTACGGCAGATATACTGTTCCAAGAGTACACAACTATTATGGTGACAGAACTTAACAAAAACGAATGCCTCATATCTTAATAGTCCGCCATTGGACATCAGGGAAGAAAAAGATAAAGTTGTATTTAAGAGGAAATTTAAAAGATTTAGATTAGATTTATTAAAATGAGTTAGCGCTGTATATATCTATAATACTTTTTAAATTATTTAAATTTGACAAAATGTAGGGAGACTCGATCCCTCAGTCATACCATCAACCCGGTTTTGGGGGACAAAGAATGTAATTACATGTACACAAATAAAGTTGAAATTAAATTAATAGAGAACTGTACATAAGTATGAATACTTTGCTATAAAATTTTAAACGAAAAACAAGTTTAATATTTAATAAATATTTCATTATTCCAGGTGAATACAGGTTCAAATGCCCCATGCAAACATGTGAGAAAGCATTTTTAACCTCATACAGTTTGAAGATTCACATTCGCGCGCACACAAAGGCCAAGCCCTTCGCGTGCAATATCAGTGGGTGCAGAAAAGCCTTTAATACATTGTATAGGTAAGTTTCTTAGATGCAATGTGAAATTAAAAAATAAAACATGAATAGTGTTCAATACTTAAAAACTTATTACCTTTTCACCGACTAAAAAAAGAGATTTTTGGTTCGACGCAAAGAAATGCCACAGCCTGAAAACCGGCGTTGAACGGCCTACACCCTTGTAATTCTATAAAGGAGTTGACGGAAGCCACTCGTAGGCCGGCAACGCACTTGCGATTATTGAGTTTCAGGGGTCCTTGAGCGGCGGTAGTCAATTACCATCGGGTGACTCCATTACTTGTTTGCCCTCTACACCATAAAACATCTTAGATTCTCGGAATAAAATATGTGTTTTTTTATAAGTTAAATTGTGCCTAGAAATTAATTCGGAGATCAAAGGAGTACGCATGTGTAATAAATGCAAGGAAATTGATGCAAAATGTATGAAGCTATAAATATATTGAAATGTAAAGTGCGAATAGACGAGTGCAATAAAATTCCATGAGTGTTTCCTGTTGTCATGAATTTTGTTTTCTTCGCCTTTTAGTGTGTAGGTAAAGGCCATAAATATTAAACAATACATAAATAAAAGAATTTTGTATAAACTATCTCGCGTATGTAATAATGATATATATAATATGACTAATGTCGGTGTGGTTTTATTCAGTTTGATTATGACAAGTGTACCTGTGTGACAAGTATACAAGTGTTTTCAGAATACATAATTAAAATTTCGACTTAATTTGTTCAGTCAGTCAATTCTTTGGATTAAATGACTCATTAGTATTAATCATTGGTTTTTCAGTTTCCTAAAAATAATGTCATTTTTTTTTACTATTTTATGTCTATTATTGTCTTATATAAACTTTTATTAATAGTATTTTACTTGTCATATCTATACTAATATTATAAAGCTGAAGAGTTTGTTTGTTTGTTTGTTTGATCGCGCTAATCTCAGGAACTACTGGTCCGATTTGAAAAATTCTTTCAGTGTTAGATAGCCCATTTATCGAGGAAGGCTATAGGCTATATATCATCACGCTAAGACCAATAGGAGCGGAGCACCAATGAAGAATGTTTCAAAAACGGAGAAAATTTATTACTATTGAGAGACGCAGACGAAGTTGCGCGGGTCAGCTAGTATGTATATATATATATATATATATATATATATATATATATATATATATATATATATATATATATATATATATAACACTATACTAATATAGTGTTGTAAAACATTAGAAACTCGAAACAATTAATTTTCGCGGCAAAGTGCCATTCTGCGTCATAAACAAAACTTTCCTAGAGATTTTTTCTGGTTATATCTCGAATAGTAAGTAAATATAATTAATTAGAACCTACCATAAATTTAAATTATTCTCTATGTCGGTCACAGTGCCGAGCATTTGTAGATAAACGTGACTTGATAGAATTGAAAAACGAAAACAACTAGTCAATCCATATTTCTGACTTGTACAGCTATAAATTATTACTTTTCAAACAAGCTTGATGAATCAGAAAGTTAACGTAATTCATGTGTTTGGAACCTTGCCAATATTTCTTACATTAATTTCGCAATACTGTTTTCTTTTACGCGATTATGTTCGTATTTGAATCACAATATAACTGATTACTAACAATTAATTACTTTCTTGCCTAATAAACGATTTATAGGTTGGTCCAAACTTTTATAGGTGATATTACCATAGATGTACATGCATATTACAAGATTTCCCGTGGTCGTTTAATAGACAGATGTGATTACAAGTAAAATCCGTTACTATGTTATGAAGTATGTCGATTAATCAATAAAAAAGTAGTAATATTTGTTTGTATATTTCGCTTTTATCTCACTTTAAAGCAATACACTTTTGGGAAATAGGTCAAAAGTAATAAGATCTGTGTGATGTATGTCCAGCACACCGTTCAAAGGAGATCCTTTGTACGGTGTACCTACCGTAGTGTCTGGACAAATTTTTGAATTAAATTAGATTCTTTCGCTTATAATCACCAATGTAGTCAAGTATAAACAGTTATGTATTTACATCAATCCATTACAATTCGCTTCATTTTAGAGAATCTTCTTGTCATTATTTGGAGTTGATTTGAAAGTTTCGAATAACCGTTTTAAGCTTACACGCCAAGATAGTAGTGACCCATGGTTTCTATCACCTTTTGTTTCTGCCCGAATTACTGACTAGCAGATAATATAGTGGTAAGACATTGGACAGAATCCTAATCTTTTGCCGACATCAGAGAACGATCGCCAACAAACATGGAAAGTTAGGTAGATTCGTTAATAATGCATGAGAGACGTCTTCTCGAAGAAGTTTGTTTCCTTCTGTTCAGGAGCTAAAATTTGTAGTCAGTTGACTATTTCTTTGCGTTTTTTTCAAATAGACATTTGCTGTACATGTTGTGTATGTTTAAGTTTTCCAAAATGTATCTTCAGGTTGCGAGCACATCAACGGTTACACAGTGGTGACACGTTCAACTGTACCACTGGCGGCTGCACAAAGTTCTTCACTACGCTCAGTGATTTGAAGAAACATATACGTACTCATACACAAGAAAGGCCTTATAAGTAAGTTGACCTTGACGATTTAATTTGTCATTTTGTTATGTTTCTGTTTTGAATTTGCACATTTAATAGCTATAATAGAGTTTCAATTATCAATACAAAAAGAAATCAAAATCCTAAGCACTAGCCTTACGTGGTTTCTTTCAAATTAAATATATACATTCAAGTACCTAGTTTATCGACTTCATCTTGACTAAAACGTTAATGTTTGATGATATATTATCGTTGTTGACATAAAAAATGCTTTATTTATCCCGAAAGGGAATGTAGTTTCAAAATATGGTTTTTTCTATTGCAGGTTCCAAACAACCTATAACATTTATATAATCCGCTTTGTTACAAAATTGACATTTTTTATAATTAAAGCGCTAAACTCTACGTCATTTCCGTAGTATACATGGTAAAGTAACCATACTTGGTTTAATATATGCATAAGTGAATTCCATGACGACAAATGCTGTTAATGTCGTGGATCCGAAAAACGTCTGTAAGTTTGCTGTTGCTAAAATCGTGATCAACATAAGATAAAAGCTTCGTAAGGCGGGAGTTCAAAAACATCTGAAATTTTAGCTTTGATGATTTGCTATCCCTGGATGCGTTCCCGACAGGCGACACGTTCTTTTAGTCTGATCGGTGCCTGGTTACTAAAAGCTATTTTTCTGCGATATTAACGAGTGTCGTGGGATTTTGTTTGTGATCAAAACAAAAAGAATAATTATCTCTTTTGTAGTTTCACTGCCAAATAGAAAGTGCTTTGGCATAACGCCAGACGGTTCTTCGTACTAAGGGTAAATACGTACCTATTTTCTACACAATATCTATTGTTCTGATCTAGATTAGGAAAAAAACGGGTTAATGTAATGCTCTCTAGTTGCCAACGAAATATTATTCTTTAAACTATATATAGAAGTCACAGACACTGCAGCTTCTTGAACTAAGATTAATAATTGGTGCAAAAAACAAATAGTATCTAATATTTAAAATTTTATTTAAAATAAAAAAAAGGTTTCGTAATAGTCAATTTACAAGAAATTGTAGACTCTTGGCACACTGTACAGCAAAAGCGGCGTGTCAAAAATTAATTCTTGAGAGACAATCGAGATACGAATAACAGCAATAAAAGTGGAACTTCTTATGCAATACAATAATAATAATATATATTAATATATATATATATATATATATATATATATATATATATATATATATATATATATATATATATATATATATATATATATATTACACAACTCACACACGGCCGTCTGATCCCAAACTAGGCAGAGCCTGTACTATGGCAACCAGACTGCTGATAAACATACTTATATATTTCTAAACACATACATATTATAGATAAATTACACCCAGACACAGAACAAATGACCGTGCTCATCACACAATATTTGTCCTGGGTGGGAATTGAACCCACGACCTCCGGTTTAGCAGTCAGGGTCACTAACCACTAGACCAACAGGCCCGTCTAGAATAGTTAGAATAGGTAGAATAGTTTAGAAACTTAGAATATCTAGATTGTTGTATTAATTTTTAAGCAAAAATAAACTGGTCTTGATAAAAACCATATCACACAAAAAGAAAGAAATGATGTAAGTTAAATAAATACTAAAACATTGGTTTTGAATAAACATCAACTTTTTTTTTCACAGATGTCGAACGGAAGGCTGCGGAAAATCCTTCACAGCGTCACATCACCTGAAAGCTCACGGTCGCACGCACTCTGGCGCTCGGCCTCACGCCTGCACGGCGCCGGGCTGTAACCGACTGTTCTCCACGGTTACCAGTCTCAAGGCGCATGCTATGAAACATCAGGTATATACTTTTGACGTGACAACTTCAAGAAACTGCGTTACGCTCCGCTCACGTTATGCGCTCACAATGAGAGCGAGTGAGAGGCACGCGTCCCTTCCAATCGGGCATGGTTAGCCCGCCTAAGAGCGAGAGAGACAGACATAGTCGTTGTCACGTAAAACTTTCGCCCGTATACCGACTTTACAGGCAACCAATTTTTTTTTTGTATTCAATATACTTTTTTCATCCAATAAACACTATTTCAATAATAAAGACAATGACGAAAATACCGTTATTTTCTTCTAAGAAGGCATGCCCATGTTGGTGTGTCTTGATTCAACAACATAAAATCATTCTATTTATGCAGATTTTTACTTATTATTGCAAATATTAAAAAAAAAGGATATTATTTATTCAAATAGTAGTTAATCAATAGTTTTATGCTTAAAATATGTGCAATATTTTAAGCATAAAACTACGTAAATAATAGATATAGTCATATAAATGAAATAACAGCAAACGATGAACTAGTGCTTGTTGCACAGTTGTCACACACAACTATTTTTGTCTGAAAATACGATCAATTTTCATGTTTTCGGATGTCATTGTAAGTTTCTTAGTAACTAAAAATTATTTCTTACACTTTTTATAGATTGAAGCTGAACCTGTGACAGAAAAAGTCGCGGAAACCGCGGAGACAGTCCAAACCGAACCATCAGCGTCCCAATCAATGACCAAAGTCAGCGACTTCATGAACTGGGACAGCCTCCTCGAATCCTTCGGCAGAATCACCACAGAATCCAATTCCACTGATGGCAGTTTAGAAGATATCACTCAAGTCAATACTGTGGATATAGCCGAACTATTGTTTCCAGATAACACTAACAACATTAAAAACATTGAATCTAATGATCTAACAGTAAACTACGATCTCGCTTCCCTAACTCTGTCGCCTTTTGACAAAATGGACAAGAAAAGTCCATCAGCTGATTCTTGGGTGGACATCAATGAATTACAAGCCACAATGCCCTTGCAAGTACCTCCAATGGATGTTGTTCCTAAATTAGAAGTAAAATCGAAAGCTATGCAACTCGCTTTGGCTAACGAAATCGAAGACCAAGCGCCGTGGGTCGATGTTAGTGCTCTGGCGGCTTCGATATCAGAAACCCCAGTGTGCATTGAAGAGAAAACTCCGGAGAGTATATTTACAATGGCAACCTTCGTGCCAACTCACATGCAAAGTTACATAGACTTGAATACAGAAGTTGCACCAACGGCCAATCTCATTACTCATGATTCCTTCAATTTAGACACACCCAATGTCTTAGACGTTGGCGATAAAGTTTTCAATGACAGCGAAATAGTCACAAACCTCGAGGTCACAAAACTGTATAATAACGATTACAGCATATTTTTAGGATCGGAAGAAGATAGATCATTAAATACTCCACCACCTTCAAAAGTTCAGCACAACATCGAAATTAATCCAGCTAATTCTGTACTCTTCAATACAGATTTACATTTGCAAGACACAATACTGTTCGACAATGAACCTGCATCTGACATGTACGTAGTGAGAACGGAGAATATTTTCGGCAAGAAAAGTGCTTTGGAGCAGTTAACTGCCGATGCTGGTATATGCTCTTGTACGAACTGTAAATGCGATCCGTTAGCTGGAGAATGCAGGAGTTGCGGTCAACAAGAGGTTCCTGCGCCAGAGGGCTGCTGCAAAGAAGATTCGTGCTCATGTGTCGATTGTAAATGTGACCATGCGGCCATGAAATGCGTAGCAGGGTGTGGTCAAGCGACTGATACCAACCACAACACATTCTTGCATTATCATAAGAGACATCACAACTCCAGTTTGGAAGAATTGGGCATATACACGACACAATGTGATGAAGACGTGCTATCTGGTGGGATGCACCATTTAAGTTGTTCATGCAGTTCAAAACCATCTCAAGGCTGTGATCAATCTAGTGGTAACAAAACATCGCGTAACGATGTGAATAATTGTGGTTCGGATAAAAAGTTGCCAGAAGAGAAAATACCCTCTTGTAGCAGCAAAAAATCTGACAATGAAAAGCGTTGCACTGAAGCTTGCTGCATCACAATATGCTTCAAGAAAATTAATGCTCTTAAACAATTTTTGTCTAACAATGAAATAATTCAAGCATTGAAATTGCATAACCTTGACGTAACAAGCTAATATTGGTAACTTCGTAAATTGTCGCATTTAACTACGTACAATAGCATTGAGTTTCTTGCATTACCATCCTTAGCCTATAGATTGTCTTTCGTGATATTTTGTCAATGTTTTTATAAAATAGTTATGCTTAGTGTTTAGCAATGCAATATCTAAACGTTGACAATTACTGATCAGAACTAGGCCAATTGACCTAGTATCTATGTAACATTTCACTACTAACATCACTGGTGATGTGTATTTAATTTACAGATGCAGTAGTTTTAGTTAGAAATGTTTTATACCTAAATAACTTGTGCAATAATAATATCTCAAATATTTACTTTTATTTATTGTTATTGATGTTGTAGAATATTTTTATGTGTATACTTTCAAGAGTTATTTAATTTTATTGGTATTACATATTGTGTAGTGACGAACAGAGATACTAAAATAAATACTATAATAATCTTTGTTGTATAGTTACAACAAAGATTATTATAGTATTTATATTCAAGATTTATGATGTTTTGTCTCCACTGAATTTCTATTAGTCTATTATAAAAACGTTCACTTCAATTTGGTTACCTATTCTTGGTAAATATAATTGAAAAAAGTACATTATTTACATGTTTCTGCTACAGTATGTATTTGATTTTTTTTAAATACTGATTGCCACCTCAAAATGTTGCCATATCAAAAAAAAAACTTTGTATGCACTTCAAGGTCTATTATATACAAAGCCTATTTCAGCTGCCACACATGTTTACCTGTATTCCTTAGTATAGATAACCTGTTTAACAGCCTAATTCTTATAGCTGGCAGTAAGCACATAAGAATGGAAATTATAACGAATCTGTTAGTTTTTTATGTAAGAAACGTAAATGTTGGTGCTATTTATATTTTAAGTAAACCAGTGCCTTTAATGTTGTACTTATATAATGCTTAAATTGTACAAATGTTGAATAATTTTATATGAGATTTTTATTCATTAGTTTTAATGAAATCAATAATATTAATGCCATAAGTTTTCTAGTCCACATAACAAATAAAATGCTTTATAATAATTTAGTTGTTTTATTCCATTTAAACATTGAGATCGAAGTTTTACTAATAGAAAATATTACTATTATTATTATTCTGAATATAAAGTTATAAAAAGTGATTACATAATTAATAAACACAGTAGTTAAAAAATCTTCTGGATTTTAGTTGAACTTGAGGACTTCTTTGTTCATATCAATAATAAATAGTATGTGTCGCTTCAGGGGCACACACTCATGGATCAATTAAAATGTAAACATAAACTAAACTATGCAAATCACACATGTAATGATAAATATCAATTAATACATTGCTGCTTATTTACGAAGGCATAATATGAGAATCATAATATTTCCCCAGGTACTTTGATAAAACAATTAAATACAGCCATGAAACTATTTGTCCTAACATAATGCTCAGCAAAATTAATTTCGAATATTTATCAACTGATTGAGGAAGTAAAATTCGGGTTTTATAGTCTATCACAGACAGTGTCAAAATTTATCACAATATACTTATATAAAATAAAACGGTTTTAGAATTACTTGTGAGTTACAAATTGTTTAGATTTAGATTATAGTAGGAGCAATAAAAAGAGCAAATTATATCTTGAAATAGGGTCTTTCTTACTGACTGTATATCTACTGTCAACAGTGGCGAGATATTGAAGTTTTTAATAATGATTAATATTAAATGTTCATCAAATTTCTTGCTATTTTTCTTATATAAAATGTAAAATGACCTATACTAGATACAACCAAAAAATTGCCAAAAAATTATTAATAATAAGATACAAAAAAAAGTAAAAAAGTGCACTACTACACCATATGGTATACATATTGAAATTTGAAAAGGGAATGAAGAATCAGTGTTCTAAATTCCTAGCAAAAACAGAACAGCAAAGACTCATATCTTAACATTACACTCTGTCATACTTATACCAGTCTAAATATTCACCAACTTTCCCATTCATTAACTACATAAAAAGGTTTTGAGAGAAAAATGGATTTAAAAATACATTTTAGTCAGTACAAGTCAAAATATGTTTTCAAATATAGAGTAATGGCTTTATTCTGGGGCAACCACTAGTTGAAGCAAGAATAAATCTCGTTTTCTGTTTTCTTATAAAAGTAATATATTATAACTACCTTAAGAAATCTATTTCTTGAGAATCAGTACTAGTTTCCCTGATATTTTACTATATTTGTAAAATTTGTCAAATTTTTCATAAGAAAGAGGAGAAACCATAGAAATTATTGGATCCAAAATAGCTAAAATCATACTTATGTGATTCATGAATAGTGCCTAAGAATATAATAATATTATACCTGTAATACATACTTATGTATAAAATACACTGAATAGGTATTATTAGAAGCAGTATAATTTTTTATCTAACGCCTCTTCTTTTTGTCATGTCGCCGAGCACGAGACATAGTTGCCCTGTGGCCCGGTGATGATTGTTCAGAGCTGCATTCATCACTGTCAGTATATGCCTGAAAATACAAACTTCTTATCAGTCTAATTGCCAGAGTCAGAACTGGAATGATCACTAAATTTTGTGTAAAATAATGTGTACAGTTATGTGTTCTTGTGCTCCTACCAGTAGGAGATCATAGTAGGAGTTGAAGGAAGCACCCATTTTCTTGACCTTAATATAAAAATATGTACAATTTATTTGTAATTTAATAATTACCTAATTATAATAAGCTCCTAGATGCCAAAACACTATATTAAAATTAACATCAACTTATTTACAAGTAAAGCAAGTAAAAGGGAGATAAATAATTTAGCTTGGAAGCTTCCACCAAGTAGATACATGTTTAATTGATTTATAGACACTAGACTGAATTTATAATTACACTGCAGTGGAATACCAACTCTAGGCAACCATGAGTTTGTTTGCCCTTTCTTCTTATAAGGCTCAACACCTTGGAAATGGGCGATTGTAGATCGGCACAGGCATGTCATAGATTTTGTTTGGGTTTGATTTTTGTTAAATTCATTTGCTTACTATTTGTTTGTACAGAGATTGTTGCTTTTGTATGTGTTGTTCTATGACTTTAGAGTCTACATAAAAGACGATTTCAAACAATTTAAAAAATGTATGAAGTAGAGAGTTTGAGTTTAGGGAGCTAGACCCTAATTTTATGATAACGTCTCACTAATCATAAAACTAGGTAGACTTACTTATAAGTTATTAGTAAGTTACTTATAAGTTAATAGTAAGCCTAAGTGCTTGGTGCCAAAATGTACCAAAAACTATCACATTATTTGTCTGATTTCGTTAAAGTCTAAGTTGATTTACAAATTAGAATTGGTCAATATTATTTTACATTTGATATGCAGTACTTAATATAAAATTATATCTATAGATTAAAAATGAAAATGGAATACAAAAAAGTTTCGTTAAATTAGGTGTACCTTTTCGTAAGGGTGAGATTCACTTTGCTCATCGGTTAAAGTAACACAAGCTAGCAAACAGACCAGCTGGAAAGCTGCTCCAATATATAGTCCATACCGAATTACTGTACTCATCAAATCTTCGGCAAAAATCTCACCAGGTATCATTTTGATAGAGCGGAACCACTGCCTTTTACCCCGAATTTTAGCTACAATGACACAAATTTGAAAATAGTGTAATATATAAAGCGATGTTTAATTAATGTTTGATGACTAATTGTAAAAATTAAAAAATAATGTTTAAAAAACAAACGAATCAATACGAGTTATGTTGTTAATCTTATTCTTTTTTTAATTTTGACGTCGCAGTCACCAGTGCTGCCAGGTCTTGAAATCGCTTCCCCCGTTTTATTGCCTTTTATTTATTGTTCAGAAGATGCTGAATTTCCTTTTTTAGAGTAACTTATGTTTAAAAAGAAAAATAATCAAATAATGGGTTCTTCAAAACTTATGGCCTGCCTCTTTTTAATTTGTTATTTAGAAAGTAATAATTTTAAACTACGCGAGCCATTAAAAAAAAGAATCATCTGCCTGCCTTTACTTTAAAGGAAAGAACGAAAGACACAAATTACAAGAAAAAATTGGTAGACTTTTACCGTCATTTCGGTTTTTACTTTCTGAAATTCTTATTTTCTTATGGAAACATTCGGCTTTTTTAAAACTGCCTCGTTATAATAGTATCCGAGGTAAATGAACAGACGAGTCACAGGATGGTAAATTACTACCTTTGTCAATTTACACGTCATCATTCAACTACTCTTGCATACAAAAAAAGATAAGAAACCAATAAAATTACGGTATAATAATTGGAAATTTAATTTACTCGGCGCAAGCGTTTTAATAACCAACGGGAACGAATTACGTAGTCGCGAAATTCATAAAATAACTTCGACAATCGCACTTCATTATTATTGTAGTACCAAAATGCGATAACTGAGTATCCGTTATAACAAGTACGAGTAGTAGTAACACTACTTATAAATGGCTAATTTAAATTAACACCATGAGGCTCTATATTGTTTGTAAGTAATATTATAGATTGGGTACTTGCTTTTTTAGTTTTCAATTCTAAAGGACACCACATATTAGTGAAGTGCTTTGCCAATTGGCGTTTATTGTACCTGAGTAAATAATGTATTTAAGAAACACTTTCTTTAATCTGCAATTACAATCCTAAGGGCTTTTAACAGTAATTGCTTTTAGGAATAAATGTAACCGATTTGTGAAGTTCCAGGGAAAAAAGTCCACAATTTAACTTTACAAGGTAGTTGAAGTAGTATTAGCTTCAAAAGATAACCTAAACTTTTAGTGAGCGCTATAAGCTACAAATTAAATCTTAATACTTGTTTTTAAATTTGAAAGTATCGTGTGAATCCGTTTTTAACCGACTTCAAAAATGGAGGAGGTTTTCAATTCGTCGAAATCTTTTTTTTTAAGTACCGAGTCAGTTTGTTAGGTAAAAAGATATCAAAACAGGTAGTAGTAAAAACTAGTTGGGCTGAAACTACCTTAGGTTAGAGATCTTTATTTCTCTTAAACCACATGCAGTCCTCTTATAATGACATAGGTTACGATCTATTTATATGCAATTTTAAGTTGCTTTGTGTATGCTTCAAAAACTCTAAAAGGTCTCCACTGATTGAACTCAAATTTTGAACCGATTTACAACCCACTTCAAAGTATTTTTTTTTTAAAGACCGCTCTAGGAAGAAATCCTGTGTCGTCACACATCAACATCCTGATACGGACACAAAGAACACCCAGACTCAGAATGACAATTTGTGAATCACACAAAGTGTGTGTGTGTGTGATCCAACCCACAACACTCAGCGTAGTGGGAAGCGGCGTGGCGACCGCTTGACACCATCCGTGCAGTCAGATTGTAATTGATTGTCTTTGATGTGATTTGAATAATTTATTTATAGGCTTTATCGTGAACTTAGTAGCATGTAGAAATAACACTGATGAGACGTCAAAAGTCAGGAGCGCTGAAGTGCCAGACGATGTATTCGATGTTGAGACAAAATTAAATTTAAAGGGAAACGTCAGGAAATTATTCGCTGTGGTATGTGTATAATATATGCAATAACACGTTTAAAGCTATTTTTGTGTATGTTGAATTTAAACTCGATTTTTTTTAATGATTGCTTATTCGATACATGTCAATATCTTATCTTGGGTCCCTATTTCATGTACGGTCAGTATCGGACCAAATAGAATAAACCCATACGGCTTTCCATCAGCAGGTCCTATTGCCGGGGTCACGGATTTACCCTAGAAAGGAAATGCCTGTTGACTCCGACAGACTTGCTTCTTTGTCAGACTTCGAGTGCGATGATTCTTGCTTTCGATTGAGAAAGGTGACTTGGTTATATTAGGCCGACGTACCCGTTGCCCTAATAAAATGGTTATCACCATCGAGCAGTCGCCAATGAGTCTAGTTATCGTGCAGTCTCCGACATCTGTTTCTACAGGATGGGAGAAAACTAGTTATCCCCTCTTGTTGTTGACTGTTAGTTTGGTAATTTTAATTTACTTTTATTTGAAATACTATTTGTAGGAATTAGGATTAAATTCTGAAGGGCAAAATATGATATGTTCGCCAATATCAGCCATGATGCCATTGGCCAAATTATTGCTTGGAGCCGAAAAACGCTCTGAATCAAAAGCTGAACTGTTGGCTGCTTTGGGATTGAGAAATTCGAAGGAGGTAAATTTTTGAAATATAAAGATAATGATAACATAATGAATAGATAATTCCCAACTGATTTGTTCTTGATCTGTTCTATTTCTGGTTACAAGAATAACTGTTTTCGGAGTGTAATATCTCCTTACAAGCATTTATACAGTATTAATCTAACAGTAAAGGTATTTTTTTTTCACTATATATGCGCTAATTTCTGTAAGTACTAATCGAATATGACTTTTTTTTTGTGATAGCTCTTTTCTTTTAATAAATGACTTAACTTGACGCCCTTATACCCTTTAGAAGCAGATCGGTGAATATAAACACTTGCAAAACTGTTAGGTACGACCGGCTTATTACGTATATACTTAGATCCAATACCAATAGTAGCATACCAGCAAATATTAATAAGACTTAAACGTGTACAATATCCAAACACGCTTTATTGTACTAAATAGAAGCCCATCATCATATGGTTATAAAGTTTCATGAGAAACTGTCATCATCATCATCAACAGCCTGCAACAGTCCACTGCTGTACATAGGCCTCTCTTTAGAAAGAAGGTTTTGGGCCTACTATACCACTGGCCAGACAGGTTGGTACAGGGTTTGTTTCAAGTTTTCCTTCTCTTTGCAGTGCTCAGTGCTGTTGTCCTGCATAATTTGCTCCCGTAGTCGGCTCTTACGTCACCCATAGGATAAGTACAGGTGGTGACACTCCGTAATCCGTCACCACACGGAAATGAGAAACTGTACCAGAACACAAAGATATCATCCCAAGGAAACTACATTTTCTTATACGAATACGGTTTTATTACTAATCCACAATAAGTAATGACTTTTTGAAGAAGCTGGAATAACGGGTAGAATTTAACAGCTGTTCTTGGTCAAATTAGAAAAAAGGGAGTATCACTAACTCAAACAATAAATGCTAGTTGAGCCCCCTAAGTAATCTCACTTATATATGTGTTTTGCCAACATCGGTAAAGACCTCATAACTAGCTACTCGTAACTATTAAGACCTAGAGTTTGGAACATATCTCATTCCGAAAAACATATGTTTTTTTTATTGTTCACGAATGCAACGGAGGACATGTTCAAGATGCTACACTAAAAAGGGCGTGGCATCAATATCGATGGCGAATACATCTCTCACTTGAGATTCGCAGACGACATCGTCATCATAGCAGAGGCGCTGCGGGACCTACGACAGATGCTGAATGACCTGGCTGAGTCAAAAATATGTGTACCTCGGGCAGACATTGCAGTTAGGTAGAAACAACTTTGAGGACGAGTTGAATAGAAGAATGCAGTTTATGTTGGGCAGCGTTTGGGGAGCTACGTCGTGTCCTCTTATCGTCGATCCTGCAGTGCCTAAAGACGAAAGTCTTCAATCAGTCGTCGTACCCACCATGACATACGGAGCCGAAACGTGGACACTTACGGTACGGCTGGTTCACAAGCCTAAAGTCGCCCAGCGTGCTATGGAAAGAGGTATGCTCGGTGTTTCTCTAAGGGATCGAATCAGGAATGAGGTCATCCCTTACCATCCGGAATGGCCGTCATTGGCCGTCACCCCAGGCCACAATCGGCGCAGGATGGCTGGCAGGAGCTGGATGCGAGAAACCGAAAATCGATCTAAGTGGCGTGCAATGCGAAAGGCCTAGATGGTGTTGATGATGAAAAAAATTAGTAAAATTTACTTTGAACGTATTTCAATAAAATAGGTAAATTCTTCTAGGGTTCAATATGTAGGTATTTTTTAAAATACTTAACATATTTTAGAAGAGATTCAGTAACGTATTATACACTTACAATTTTTTTTTTAAGTCTATACCAAGATTTAAGAGTTTAGATATTAGATGAAGGTTCCCTACTACAGTTAAAGTAATTGCTTCGCAGATTAGCCGTAAATACAAGCAGATACTCAACGAACTTGAATACCTAGACGGTGTGCAGATAATCCTCGCTAGTAGAACGTATCTATCCGATAAATATCAACTTCAAGAGAAATTTAAAAACAAAAGCATAAGTATTTTCAAATCTGCGGTTGAATTAGTAGATACAAGTCGCTCAGAAGAAGTTGCTGATAGAATTAATCAATGGGTAAAATTTTATTATTGTAGTATTGTATATTATTATAGGCAAAAATCTGAATTTCTCAATTCTAGCTAAAAAAAATTCACAAATCTTCTTTCAAGAGATAAACACATAATTATTTTTAATTGCTTGTATATTTGTGGATTTCAGGTAGCTGATCATACAAATGATAAGATTAAAAATTTGATTTCTGAAAACGACATCGCTGAGAGCGCTTCCCTTCTTTTGGTGAACGCTATATATTTCAAAGTAAGTTTAAAAGGTACGAGTATATTTTAATGCGGATAACATAGGGATATGTTTGAAAGATCTAATTAAAAGTGTAGATTTACTTATTGCTTTATTATTTTCCAAATAAATAGTTCTATAACACTGTTCTATAAAAAATTTGGAATAAAACTTAAAATGATAACAGTATCGTGGATTATTTTTGATTAAAAAGATGCATGTGTTGTGCATCAGCCTTAATTTATACTATAATATAAGTCTTTACAGTGCAGTAACTTTGCTATTTTAATGGTTTTCCTTTCGAGGGTACTTGGCGAGAACAATTTACTCGAGCCCGAGAAAATTTATTTAATTCACCCAACGGCACCATAAGAGTGCCCATGATGAGAACAAGTGGAAAATATAATTATATTAAAAGCGATGAATTAAATGCAGAGGTATGTTTTTTTTTTGCATTATTATCTTTTCAAATTTATCTTTTAAACCTAAGCATCAGGTCCTTAAGATTGAGTGACTATTTATATTAGATTTTACTGTGTTAGAGCCATGCTTTGTCACATATGGGGCGACTCGACCGCAGTGATGGCAGGACTCCGGAGTAAACCGGTGTTTACTCCGGAGTCCTGCCATCCAAGCAGGTAATCATCCAAGTAATTTTTTGGTTATTTTTCCCCCAAACCCTCTTCCCTTGTATTGTTACACCGTTGTACTGGGTGCTGCCGCTTGAGTATACTCGTAGTAGACGCATTTTAGACGAGGCTGTTGAATTGCCCGCGTCTTTGGGCGAAGTTAGTCATTTACACAGTTAGTGACCCATGAGTGAATTTTCCACATGAACTAAACCATAATAATATCAATATTAAAAACGATTACGATTCACCAGTTCCATTCAGTCACCACCCCTATTCATCCCGTGGGTGTCGTAAGAGCTGACTAAGGAAGCAAAATATGCAGGACAACAGCACTGCAAAGAGAAGGAAAACTTGAAACAAACCCTGTACCAACCCATCTGGCCAGCCTGGTATAGTAGGCCAAAACCTGCTCTCTAAGAAGAGGCCTATGTCCAGCTGTGGGATTTTAAAGGCTGTTGATGAAACGGTTGCTTTTAAAGAACAATCAAATATATACAAGAAAATTATCACTAAGAACTCCTCAACAAATATCCATGAATGATATACATTGTTTCCCCTTTTTAGGTACTAAAATGTTAATAGAAAGTCATTAAAAAATGACGCTTGTCAGTGTTATTTTAGTGTTAAATGCAGTTTGACACTCTTTACTTGGGGATGTGTGTCCTTAAAAAAGTAAAAGAGATTAGAGATCTTTTTCCGCTGCAGAAACAAATATTATGCCTTTATGCACAATATGTACAGTAGTGGACTTTATACTAAACATATTCTCTATCAGTCTACGTTTAGGTAGATCTATTTCCAGGTTTCAATTCAGAATTTACTAGTATTTCATCAGTATCAATTATTAACTAACATTTGACATACATTTTTAGATTTTAGAACTGCCATACAGAGGCGAGGAAGCCGCTATGATTATAGTCCTGCCAAATGACAAAAACGGTTTGCCAATATTGTTACGAACTTTAAGACTATCTCAAGACCTACTGACTAAGGCACTACAAGAAATGGTCACTGTAACTGTGGATGTTATAATACCTAAGTTCAGGATAGACACGGCTTTAGATCTCAAGAGCTATTATGAAAAGGCAAGTGTACGATTTAAGAATAATAAAGAAATCGTTTTTGAGTGTGAAGTTAGTGATGAAAAGCTGATAGTAAAGCCCTTAAGCCTAAGGTACCTTATTAAGGCCATCTATTACTATATTGACAATAGATTTAATGACGATTATGGTTTTAATTATGTAAATTATAAGCCAACCAAATCATACCCATGCGTTAAGAGAAACTGAACCTGACGCTTGCTGTCGGCAGCAAGCGTCAGCTTTAATTTATCTTAAAAAAAGGCAAGTTATAAACTTAAAAAAAATTAATACTGAAGTTTTATGGCTTTTTTGCCAACCATTATAAATGCAAACGAACCAGAAGTGAAAACTTGAGTGGACCTACTATCAGATTAAAATAGAACAAACTAATTGGATCATAGAAAGTTAATATCCAAATCATTTCAGATGGCAATCAATAGTTCTTTACGCTTTGAACGGTCTGGTCTCACGAAAATAGTCAAACATCACACAGTATATATTTCAAGTGCAACACAAAGAGCAATTGTTGAAGTCACTGAGAAAGGGACAGTAGCAACCGCAGCTAGTGGTAAACATTATTCTTATTTACAATGTACAAGAATCTGCGTTCTCTCTTAAGCTTAGGTTTAAAGCTAAAAATAAAACTACCATGACATAGGACATTTGAGTAATAAAATTACTGGGATGGGCAACTGACAAAAATATCAAATATAATTCAAGGAAAGGAGTGCTCCTACTTTATTAAATCTAGGGCATAAAAGTTTGATTTTCCTCTATACCCTTTGCATTTTACGAAGAGTTATTACTTATAAATTTATATCACACATTTCAACAAAAGTGATGATAAAATACGATTAGAAAGGGAAACCACTATGGCCTCCATCATGTCAAAAAATACGTCATACTTACGATTTTTGAAAGGAAAAAGGCACTTTGCTGAAAGATTCAATATTTCCTAGAACTTGATGAGGCGATAGGAAGTTTTGGCATAAAGTCACCAGTCAAGACAAGTGTTCCTGAATATGATTGTTTTAATACCAACGAAAAGCAAAGATAATACGTAATAAAGAAAATACATTTTCTGTAATTACTTATTGGCTCTGGTTGCATTCTCTTTAGGGTGTCAGACAGTTCAGTTCTACACATCATGTTTTTTTTTTAATAAGACAAGACAATATTAACTGATGTAAAAATATAGGTAACGATTCGTTGCAGTAATTATTGGGTTCGGATCCCCAATGCCATCTTCAAATAAAATAGAGTTCAACGCAGAACATCCCTTCTTGTTCTACATCAGAGGTCATCATGAACAACTATTTGCAGGCGTCGTTATATCACCATAGTGTGCGTGTGTCACGCACACACTCTCTATTGGATATTGAATAGATTCATTATCCATAGAGTAACAATAAACATCAGTAAAATTGGCATGTAGTTTTAATCATAATACGAAATCCAATACTTCACTTTGAACGTAGATAAGTCGACTGAAATATCATAATAATATAGACATCGGGATCACCACAATGCAGACAGGCAATTATGATAAACTAAGATGAGTTCTCATACACACTTATATTCAAAAATTAAACTAGAAAAATAAGGTTGAATTTGGTCATTCTTATTTAACCGATCACCATAAAGAGGGAACCCCCTGAAGGATAGCTTTTACTTTTTTTTTAATATAAAGGACAACGCCCGCATTAGGAATATAATCCTGTGTCGCGGGGGACTTTACAAACATACATGAAACGGACACAAAGAACACCCGGACTCAGAACAACAATTTGTGGATCACACAAAGTGTCGTCCCATGTGGGGTTTGAACCCACAACACTCGGTGTAGTAGGAAGCGGCGTGGCGACCACTTAAACCACTACGCCCTCCGTGAAGTTAGATTATAATTGACTGTCTTTGACGTGATTTGAATAATTTATTTATAGGTTTTATCGTGAACTTAGTAGCATTTAGAAATAACACTGATGAGACGACAGAAGTCAGTAGCGCTGAAGTAGATTAAATGTTTTGCTAACTCAACTTACGTACAATAATGTAGCTCATACACAATTGTTGTAAAGAATTTTGAGACAATAAACTTTATTATTATTTTATTAGTTTCTCACCTAAAGTCTTATGTAACTTTTTAATGAAATGGACTTTTAATATTTACAGTAATTCAAATAGAGCCGAAACATGCGCTTCGAGAAAGATTTAAAGCCAATCGGCCGTTTTTATTCTACATAAGATTAATACAAGAGCAGGTCTTCGCTGGCGTCGTAAATCAACCATAATTATTTTCGAATTTGAATTAAATAAATAATATTTTTATGTATCCTATGCCATATATTATTAACTTACACTTTTATAAATTGAGATTAAATCTAACTTAGTAATAGTTCCTTTTCTGGATTAACCCTGTCATTATGTATGTAGAAAAACAAAGCAAGGAGAAAATTGCCTGTTAGAAAATAGACATTTTGACTTTTGACATTCACAAAAGTTTCAAATTAAGTTATGTTTAAAAAGTTGTCGTAATATGTCAGGACCACTTTCACAAATTTAATACAAACCTTTTACGTTTCTTACAGAAATTGCAATGGTGCCATTATCACTCAAATTAAATCGTATAGTATTCAAAGCTGACTGCCCTTTCCTGTTCTACATCAGCACTAAACATGAGCCGCTATTTGCGGGTGTATTCAATTCACTTTAGTTGTTTCCACTTCCAAAAAATAAAGATGCAATTCACAATTTGACATGATTTTTTAATTTTAAACTATATTTTTTTGTATAGTAATCTTTTTTGGGTTATTTCATTATTTCAAGGACAAGGTAAGCGTGTAACGTAGTTTAATGAACAATCCGAAATTTATAAATATAAATGGACCTATGTATGGAACTAACATTATGGTGGCAAAAAAGGGTGTATCATACTTCTCTGCCCACTACTATCTGATATCTATAGGCATGAGTGTAGGTTAATACCTACACTCATGCCTATAGATATCGGTGATATAGAATACTAATGTATTGTAGATTAATAATTATATGTAACAACCCGTACCTACAATGATTGAATATATAAAACATATTTAAAAAGTCACGTATCAATTTGTATAGAGATCATCGTCAGTGATTTGTGTGTATTCTGAGCTCGAAATATTTACTAGTAACAAAATGGTTAAGGAAGGTGGATTTAGTCCAGAACGCCTGAATTTACATCTGTGGTAAAGCAATTTTCAAAGGTACCGATAACTGCTTATCACGAGCCACATTTTAATCTGCAAGCGTGTTGTTTAAAAAAAATGCAAGTATTTTATTATGACACTTTATGTGTTTATCAGATCATGCCTTATTAAAACTACTAGCTACAAATATAACACTAAGACATTTATTTTGATCCAGAGTTCAATAAAGGTTAATAGGTGTCGTCTATCCGAAAGATCTATATCCGAAGAGTTGCTCATGACCGGCTCTGATGTAGTACAAGAAAGGTTCGTTAACTGTGAACTCTATCAGTTCCATATCCGCGATCAATTCAAATACTGCATTATATTTCTATGTTACTTAAAAGTGGATAAATAGATTTTTGTGACTATCAAAATTTGTCATATTTATATGTTAATTTCTCGTAACTGTTGAATATGGTGTACTAAAATAATCGGTTGGTCGATGGTAAGGTGTATAAAAATGACATTTCAGTAGGCTTCATATAAGATCCGGCAACTTTATTAAGTAGGACTTTTTGCTGTGAGCTCAAGAACTGGCACACCCATTCTCTTATGCCAAGATTTTTTTCAAATAGGCAGACTTTTTAATGTTTGTTTTTTTTCAACAGTTTACCTTTTTTTTATTAAAACGACATGATACTGTGAAGACTTTATTAACCATAAAATTCTGAAGGCGTGATTACGATGCCACTAAATAACTGCTCGTGCATAGCTCTGATGTAAAATAAAAAGGGATGATCAGCAACAAATCGGGGACGCTGGACCGCATGACCAGCCAACACTTGATGAGTTGCTGTAATACATTTTAGAACATTAATTTATGTAAGTTTTAATATTACTCACATTTAAACAAACCCTGTACTAGGTTTCGCCCGCGGATCCGCACTCGTGTATGTGGGTTATCGAGGTAAGCGGTAAGTAAAAGTAGCCTACGAGTATGTTACTCGCTGATAATGTAGCTTTCCATTTGTGAAAGACTTTTTTAAATTGGTTTAGTTGCATAAGCGTGAAAGCGTAACAAACTCACTTTTACATTTATAAGTATGGAAGTATGGATATACATAATTAGGTTATTAATACAAACATTAGGTATTAGAAGCTGTCAGTTAGGTTACCGATGGGGTTCTATTGTTGGGTTGTTTATTGAAAATATTTTAATAAAATCGGTTTACGGTTAGTCAATTTTACATATATGTAATATTATGTTTTAATACAGTTATTAAGTAGATAGAATCGTCTTTCCACAATAAATGTTACATAAGAAAATGTGTTCACTTGCTGTTCACCCGAAAGATCTATTTCATTTCAGTAGTTATTAATTTTGTCTGACATTATCGATTCTTAGCGGCTATTATGTAATACTATTTCTAAGAATGATATTTTTTAACGCTTTTACAAGCTTACCTATTGCTTAAAGTTTAAAAAATTAATAAAAAAGTAAGAAAGAAATATTTAAAATAAGATGTAAACCTAACACATTGATGCCTAAATTGATTCTCTTAAAATATGTATCGTTTTAACATTCTTTAGGTTAGCTAAACACGTAATATATGAAAATCAATAAAAAACGCGCTAAAATTGTTTAGTAAATTGAGTGCACCCACTTCATGTTGTGACCTATAAGTGCACTTTAATCAAGTTGGAACAGCAAACCGTAGACAACTAGGAGAATAAAAATCAAGTCAATATAAGCATCACCACCATCGCCAATTGGTCTTTTAATTGCTCCAAAAGTAATAATCGATTTTTTTTATAATTTAACAAAAACCATGCTTACCAGTAGCTGCCGCTGCCACCGTTCCTGTCTCAGTTACTTCTATAATTGCTTTTTGCACTGCGTCTGAGATATGTACTGTATGATGTTTGACTACTTTTTTGAGTCCTGACTGTTCCTGAACCAAAGAATATTTGACTCCCATCTGAAATTAATTTAATGAATGGGTTTGATTACTTTTTATTCTGAAATAATTTTCTTATTCTGAACAAGTGTTTTTACCTTTTTGTAATATTTTTTAAGGTTAATGGTTGTTTCTATCTTGAACTTAGGTATTGCTACGTCGACATGTGCCGTTTTCATTTTCATTAATGCGATATTCAATAGTTCGTAAGACATCTTCAAGGTTCGTAACAATATTGGTAAACCGTTCTTTTCATTTGGCAGTACTATGATCATAGCTGATTGCTCGCCTTGGTATGGTAATTCTATAATCTAGAAATATGATAAAGGTTGTGAAATCAAATTACATAACTCTGCGTTTGATGAGAAGTTGGTTGTGCGTTTTATTGTAAACTAGAGGCGAAAAAAATTCACTTTTTTTATTTTGTTTGTTTTAAAGAGAAAAAGGAACTTTGTGGTGTAAAGTTTCATATACTAAACCTGTGCATTTAAATTGCTGCATTCAAAATAATTGAAACTTCCGGTTATGCTCATCATAGAAGCACTAACTGTACCGCTTGGGGAATGAAATATGCTTCGTACAGCTGAACGAAATGGCACTTTCCAGGCACCCTAGAATAAAAGTAAACTAATAGCGTTTCGTAAAAGTAGCCTATGTTACTCGCTGATATTGTAGCTTGCCATTGGTAAAAAAAATTTTAAATCGATTTAGTGGTTAAGGCCTAAACCACTAAACCGATTTAAAAAAATGTTTTACTACGATTACAAAAAAAACTATTAAACAAACAGCAGCTTTTTATGTTTTTTTTTTATGGAATAAGAGGCTAACGACTGGTCTTTAAATGGTAAGTGACTACCGCCGTCCAAGGACACTTGCAGCCTAAGAAACACAAATACGCTGTCATCCTTTCAGTCCTCTTGTACAACTAGAGAGGAGCGAGGGAGGATTGGACCTCTTGTAACCTCACTCACTTGGTACAATATAATAAAAAAAATTGCCTGTTGTCTGTGAGGCCGTGGTATCACTACGATCGAGTCGGTTAATACGGTCCGCAGCTCTCCCACGTTTGTGCGAACAATTTGCACTCAAGATCCAACGATCGTTCCAACCCAGACGTAAATATTTGCATTAGGTAATAAATATTAGAAAGTTTTGTACCCATGTATGTCTGTTTAATTTAGTTATATGAATTTTCGTAGAAAACATACGCTACCTCGTGATGATTGTATAGTTTTTAGATATTGGGTTTAAATGACAGCAACTGTTTACCTTTAAATTTTTGCGGTGTTTGTAAAATTTCAAATCAATTTAAAAAGCCAACTCCCGCATTAAGTATACATATATCCTGTTCCGCGGGGGACTTCACAAACATACATGAAACGTACACAAAGAACATCCAGACTCAGAACAATAATTTGTGGATCACACAAAGTGTCGTCCATGTGGGGATCGGAGCCATAACACTCAGCGTAGTAGTGAGCGGCGTGACGTCATGCAAAATAATATAAAATTGTCTAACAACAGTTTAAAAAAAAATTCGTAAAATAAATAATTACGCACATAGGTATATGGTAAACTTACTTTAAAATATATAGCGTTGACTAAAAGAAGGGAAAGACTGGGGGATATATCTTCTCTCTTTAGCAATTTATTTATCATACCGTTAGTATGTTCAGCAACCTGTAAAAAAATTAAATTACTTAATTATTACAATTAGAACTACAAATAATTAGTTTTGTCTTTTGACGTATCGGTATTAATAGTGCATATATTTATTTGATATTTATTTTACTGTAGGAATACTTTAACAAATTTTTTGGACTCAGTTAATAATGATTAGTGTATATCTCCATCCAATGCTATTTGTGAGTACAAAACAGCAGCGGAAAATTAATATACAAGTGTATACCCGAATTTAATTAGGTAATAGGGCAAAGCATACCAGCAGATATTATTTTGAACAAATCAAATATGAATTTTAAAAAAGTAAGCAGTGGTCACGGTAGACTGATTAATTATTTTCTGCTAAAAACATGTGTATAGAATGGTCACATCTATTTATTATAATTTTTTGATGTTCATTTTATACAAAATATGTTATTGGGTATTCATTTAAGAAAATCTTGCTATTTAAATTAACGTAATACGAACGTTATTGAAATGGGATACCCCGAATTAATTTTTTTTTTCTAATGCCAATGACACATTAAAATTTGGGTTACCCAACGAACACGACTCGCTTCACTGTAATCATCAGCCTATCGCAGGCCACTGCTGGACATAGGCCTCTCCCATTGCACGCCACTTAGATCGATTTTGGGCTTCTCGCATCCAGCTCCTGTCAGCCATCTTGCGCAAATCGTCACTTCTCCTGGCCTGTGGGCGTCCTGCACTACGTTTTCCGAGACGCGTTCTCCTCTCAAGAACTCGTTTTCTCCAACGGTTGTTGGTTCTGCGGCTAATATGGCCAGCCCACTGCCACTTCTGCTTGCTGATAGGCGGTAGGCGGTAGGCTATGTCGGTGACGTTGGTTCTCTGCCGGATCACCTCATTCCTGATGCGATCCCTTAGAGAAACGCCCAGCATAGCCCTTTCCATAGCACGTTGAGCGACCTTGAACTTGTGGACCAGCCGTACCGTAAGTGTCTACGTTTCGGCTCCGTATGTCATGACGGGAAGAACGCACTCATTAAAGACTTTCATCTTAAGGCACTGTGGGATCGACGATGAGAAGACTCGAGTAGCTTCCCAAACGCTGCCCAACCCAACTGAATTCTTCTGATCACCTCGTCCTCGAAGTTGTTTCTACCTAACTGCAATGTCTGCACGAAGTACACTTAATTTTGAACAAATTCGAGAACGGCACCGTGTACCGCAATTGGTTCCGATAATACATGTTCGTTGAACATGACCTTGGTTTTATCCAAGTTCATCCGTAGGCCGATGCGTACAGAAGAGTCAGCTAGGTCATTCAGCATCTGCTGTAGGTCCTGCAACGTCTCTACCATGATGACGATGTGGTCTGCAGATCGCAAGTGAGAGATGTATTCGCCATTGATATTAATGCCACGTCCTTTCCAGTGCAGCGTCTTAAACATGTTCTCCATTGCATTTGTGAACAATTTCCTGGAGATAACGTCCTCTTGTCTCACTCCTCGATGCAATGGTACGGGCCTTGTTTGCTGATTCTATACTTGGACGGACATGGTGGCGATTTCGTAGAGACATCTCATCACTTGGATGTATCGCCAATCTACTTGGCAACGCTGCAGGGACTCCAGAACAGACCAGATCTCGATCGAGTCAAAGGCTTTCTCATAGTCCACGAATGCTAGACACAAGGGCTGATTATATTCTTCGGTCTTCTGTATAATCTGCCGCACTGTGTGGATGTGGTCTATGGGGCCATATCCGCACCGAAACCCAGCTTGCTCCGATGGTTGGAATTCGTTGAGTCTTTGCGCAAGACGGTTCACTCGCTTCACTGACAAGGTTTTTTCCTCTGATAAGCTCAGTATTTTGTGTTGAGGTTGAAATCCAGTAAAAAGCTGTTATGAGTTGGCACACTCGCATACAAAGTATCTAATTGTTCTTGCCTATTGATATAATATGTTAAAATTTTATGTTTGTGTGTGTTATAATTTTTAAAACTGTTTTTCTTCTGTTGGTTGCATTCCTATCGAAGGTTGAACAGTATCATGGCCATACTGTTCATCATAGTATTTTTGAGATAGCCTCTTTCAAAAGGAAATGTGATTTTGCTTTTAAACCATTCACGAATAACCACACACGAAAGTCTTAAACCTACGTCTTTTTGCCCCATTATCTTTATGTACAGACTCCACTCTCTATGTGTCTACAAGTCAAAATTTTACCACTTTTCATCTTACTAAATATATTTCACACAACAGATTTCTGCACAATATTGTACTTACCCACTTATTAACTGTATCAGCAACTTTGGCTGGTCTTGTTGTATCGATTAATTCTATTGCTGATCCAAATATGCTTTGACTTTTCTTTTTAAATTGAGATACCATTTTGAATACGCTAGAAATGTAGATTCTACTAGCGAGGCTTGTCTGAACACCTTTTAAGTATTCAATTTCTTTAAGAATCTGCTTGTAGGTGCTTTTTAACTGTAAAAAGGTAATGTTATATGAAAGTTAAATTTATTCCTTTTTAAATCTCATATCTTATATCTATATTTATTTATTAACTTAACTTAACTAAAACTTTATGTACTTTTAGAAAATGCCCCGGGCATTAAGTCTTCGTATGTACATACGAAGACTTAATGCCCGGGGCATTTTCTTCCAGTCAACCTTTGGTTTGTGTAAAATCTTCTAAGGTAAGGTAGGCACAGAGGTGAAATGTTATGGAATCAATGAAAATATACACGGTTCACTACATACATAAATTTATATAAACACATTCAACACAACACATCATATATATACACATATATATACAATATACCTACCAGACAAGGAGAAAATGAAAACAGTATTTTATGCTCTATGTCAATCACAACTGACATATTGCGTCACCACGTGGGGAGATACGAATAAACCAGTTCTTGAGATTTGAAAGAGCCCAACGAGCTAAAAGTAAGCCTTTTCCTACCGTTTTTTCCTACTATCGATCTATAGAAGCAGTGGGATGTATTGACTGTTCGCCAGCTATTTGTACTGCACACTGTAATGAGGCAACACACACTTCTGAAATATGAACCTAAGAGTGTATCAAACAAACGTAGAAACTAGACTTAGTTTAAAAGCTACATTCAACACAAGTTTCTCCCACCGTTTCTTTGTCTACAAAGATGTAATTTATATAACAAGTTAAGTAGGGTATTGGATATTTGGACGCCAAGTACTTGATATGGTAGTATCTGTCTGTTTGATTTTAGTTATTAGAAAATGATTACGTATTTATTCTGACTTACCTCATATGAATGTTTTATACCAAGAGCATCCAACAATTCCTTTTTCGAATTAGAATGTTTCTTGGCTCCAAGTAATAATTTTGCTAATGGTATCATTGCTGATAGTGGTGAACATATGATATTTTGCCCATGACTGTCTAATCCTAGTTCCTAAAAATAGAAAAAGTTACAAATGACAGTTGGCCTCATACGTGTTTCCTCTGATAGTAAATAAATATAATCCTAGTTACATTCACCAAGTTGCAGAAACATTTTTAAATGTTTATAAAGCTGTTTATTTTTGAAGTTTTTATTTTTCTTTCATCATCATTTTACCCTTGAGAATTGGCCGTTTTTTGGTATAGGGTGGCAAAGAATTAGACGGGTCAGCAGATGGTAAGTGGCCACAGCTGCTTGCGGACACAGGTGTTTGGAAGCCTTTTGATTACCTATATGAGCTAGTCTCCTGACCAGGCAACTGACCGCGTTAAGAAGCAGTATTAAAATATTGCAGTTTTGATCTATTCTGATATATCTGTCCGTGTGGTGACGGATTAAGAATACAAATTGTCACCACCCCAATTCATCCCGTGGGTGTCGTAAGAGCCGACTAAGGGAGCAAACTAAGCAGGACAACAGCACTGCAAAGAGAAGGAAAACTTGAAACAAACCCGTCTGGCCAGCGTGGTATAGTAGGCCAAAACCTCCTTTCTAAGGAGAGGCCTATGTCCAGCAGTGGACTAGTATAGGATGTTGATGATGTTGATGATCTATTAGAAGAATCAAAAAGTTTTAGGTGTTAGAGTCTAACAATTCAAAATCACTCTCAGTAATTTAAACAGTTGTTGATAATATGTTAATTTTTGTGATAACCATTATTACAAAGATAAACATATTAATATATTTCTAAATAAATAATTATTAAAGATAAACTAAACCTAGACACAGAGCAAATTATCATGCTCAAATCGAACCTGCAATCTATAGCTTAGCAGTTAATCTATGGCTAATCACTGCACGACGACATGACAGTCAGGACAATATATATAAGTACACATACTATGACAAATAATTTCCTGATGTTTCCTCTAAAGTCCAACGTGGTCTCAACATGGGGTATGTAATCAGGTTCTTCTTCACTACTTTCCGACATATCGGAATCTTCGATAGAATAATAATCGAGTTTACTACTTCCTGATAGAGAAATGAGAATAACTGCGAATAAAAGAAAAAAATATTATTTTTGATGGACTTTGGACAACATAATTGAAACTTTCCAGTTCTCCTTTAATGTTTTTCTTCTTCTCTTTTGAACCGCATTCTTTTTTTAAGCTTGCTTTTAACTAAAATGTCTATAGCTGCAGTATGAATACAGGTAATTTATAGGGTCTTTTCAGAAATATTTACTAGCACAGATTTTCGTGGTTGAATCCGTAACCAAGACTGGCAAGAAGAAAAATATGAACCGCAGAACCGAACATGGAGGAAATAAATGACCGGCATATCATATTACAAAATGTGTTTTCGTTTTTCTTTCGTGTGGTATTCAATTATTATTTTTTAAAGACAACTCCCGCATTAGGAATTTATCCTGTGTCTCGGGGGACTTTACAAACATACATGAAACGGACACAAAGAACACCCAGACTCAGACAACAATTTGTGGATCACACAAAGTGTTTTCCCATGTGGGGATCGGACCCACAACACTCAGCGTACTAGTGAGAAGCGTGGCGACCGCTTGAACCACTACGCCATCCGTGCAGTCAAATCCAAATGAACGAGATTGCCGTTGCGTGATTTATTGAATGCCGAAGTAAAAGAACATATTATGATATCATAAATATAACTTACAAATTATGGAGAGCCTCATAGTTCATAACAAATCATCCGAATACAGCATTCAACAATTGGATGACAGAAATATGTACAACAATTTCTGTAATAACTATGTTGTGGTGAGTAGTAACTATCACCGATAATTCTTTATCGATTACTTGTCTCCATGATTAATTCGTTTTCGTTATTAAAACGACATAAGCAAGGTGGAACTAAATTGCAATAATTTTGCCGTATTTCTATTAGTTTCTAATCTTACCTTTGAAAGGCATGCGTTTCATTTTGTGCTAATCAAGCTGGGGATTTAATAGGCGTATACCCATTACGCTACAATGGATTATTAATAAGTTTGTTATTGTTAATAATAATTTCTACAAATTAATAGTGTTGTACATGTTTCGTAAAGTGAAGAGGCCATATTTTTTATCCCTGGAAATCTTACAGTGACTCTTACCTGATTTACGTGTAACCAGGATGAATACAACACATAATGAAGTGATACTTCTGTTTTTTACAAAGGTCGTTAGTCACAATAACTGACTCTTATCGCATGATGATATGAAGATGATACGAAAGTCCCTGTCAAAATTTTCGGATCATTGATATGTTCATATTTACAGTCGACATGTACAAATCTTGCTAATTGGTTTCCGTTTGATGGTACAACATGATTTGCTGCTGAACTAGTTCGTACCATTTCTTTGGGAGATTCATAAGCCAGGGGCTAGATTTGAATTTAGAAGCATTGTTACATTACAAAAAATGCTAACATACATGCTTAAAGTGAAATAATTAACTTTAGTAAATGTATCACAAACTATGTCTTCAAGACACCTACATCATGAAGGATTATGATTATAATGTATGTAATGTAATGTATTAATAAACTCTATTATTTTTCCTTAATTTTCTACTAGGTACTAGTATTTTCTTTTAAATTAAATGGTACACTGGTACACTCCCAAATAAAAAAAATGAAGTTTCAAAATCAATGACATTCACAAATGACGAAGTTCTGGCGTAATAAACACATAAAATAGCACCGAATTGAGATACTTTTCTTTTGACTTGACCTTTAATAAAAAGAAACTAAATAAATTGAGTTAGTACATTACCAGCCGCAGAGAACAATTAATTTCAAATCCATTAATTTACTAAAAGCACTAAAATTTACTATAATATTATCAGAAATAGAGAAAAAAAATACAATGCGTCAAATAATGATTTATAACAGTGTTTCCTGATATTAAGAACTGTTTAAAAGTTTGAGCGTTCTGAGCATGCGCAGAAAGCGTGTTTGGCAGTAGAAGCGGTCTCATTCATTCCCTAAATCCCAGTTAAATATTGTTTGTCGTGCAGCAAGCACTTACCCCAACGTCCCCGCGAAACCGTAAACTTTTACGATTTCAAGCAATTTTATCATTCAATTTTGAATATTTCATTTTAATTTAGAATTTTAGTGACATGGATTTGCGTATTTAGGATTGTTTGGAAGCGTTATAAGTTCAAAGCTTTAGTGAAAAATGTGATTTATAAATTTTCAACAGTAATGGAACAGGATGTTCGCGAAAATTCAGTTGTTTCTTTAAATAATTGGAATAAATTTAAGTTTATAAATGGATGTGAAGATTTGGACTTACGTGTTTATACTGCAATTCCAATTGACTTTGTATGTAAAGGGTCAAAGTGCAGTAAAAAGTAAGTAAGAAAATTAATATCATTCTTATTATTCCCTATGGCATTTAATAGTCACTCCTATTCATTATTTTTAATACTCTTAAATATACGTTTAGAAGATGGAAGACGATTTTTTTAAGAAAATCACGTTTTCGATCTAACAACATTTAATCCAAATTGTTACGAGATATTGCCGAGATATACGAAATATAATTAAATACAGCAAAAAAAGATCATTTAATTTTTTTTAAAACTACAAAGTCATTTTTGCGTTATAATAAATATGTCTATCAAACACGACAAAGAGTCAATAGAGAAATCAGCTGAGTTCACCCCATCCACATGTACTCGTCGATAGAAGTGTGGTAACTTCTATTGACTGATAGCAATAAAAAAAGTTACATAACTGCTTAATCGCTGTCTTCTGAAATTAAAATACTCTATCAACAATAAATCCCTAACTCTTTGTAGTACATTTTATTTGTGCGGGGCTCGTTTACTATACTATCAACATTTAAATAAAGATAGGGCCATTTCAAAACATAACAAACCTTTTATTTTTATTCAATATATTAGATTTAATGACACCGCAATCGTGTTTTCTTCCCCTAAAATACTTATATAGATTGATGTTAATTGACATCATCACCGTAATCGTTGTTTTGTAAACCAGTTTTATCTGAATACCAAACATTTCTGAATAAAGCAGTAAATATAATGACGTATATAACTGCAACGCCTATGATATTTCACGAAACTTTCGTTTTTTTTTTGTAAAATAATATATGTAAGAGATCTCACTGTTTAAGCTTCGTTCGTAGTACTTATAGTGTAAAATTTAAGATTATAGAAGAATCATATTAATTTTAGATTCCCATCGTCGGTCAGATGGTACTGTAAATACAGATATCAAAAACGACAAGCCTTTAGAACTGCTAGGAAATCAACAAACAAGTCAAGAAAGGGATTACTTTTTGCCTCCAGTATTTACAAATCATGAAGAAAATGAAGACGACGAAGAAGATGATGAAACAGCTTATCTAGACTATGACTATGAGGGCAAAGAATCTAATTACAAAGACTCACCAGATTTGGCAACAGTTCGTAGCGATACCCATGATATCTCTTTGGTAGATGATAAAATACCACTACACACAGCCAAAGATAATTTGCCAATATTTCTGTTGGAGCCTGAAAATACTTATGTTGTAAAAAATAAACCAGCTATATTAAAATGCCGGGCAGCTAATGCTTTAAAAGTAAGTGATTTTTTATAAACTATTATTTTTAATTGCTAGATTATATTTGAGAGATTATTTAACGAAATATGCTATATTATATTTATCATCAACAGCCTGTAATAGTCCACTGCTGGACATAAGCCTCTCCTTAGAAAGGAGGTTATTTATACTATACTATATTTATTTAAGAAAACGTTTAATGTAAGTGTCCTAAAGTGTAAGTCCTGAATTTGTTGCCAATCTAAGATCGTATGTTCGCTTGATGTTAATATCGTAAAACCTCAATAATTAGTTATGGTATAAAAATATACTTGTTATTCTTAACTAAAGTTTAGTGTAAAATGTGTTTTAAGTTTTAAATGTGTAAAGTGTGTTATTTGACGGCCGGATGGCGTAGTGGTTTGTGAAACGGACTTGTACGCCAAAGGTCGCGGATTCGATTCCCGCTCAAGTCAAACTTTTGCATGCAGTAACATTTAATGTTTGCAATATTTTTTTCAATTTTTTTGAAGATAAAAAAGTTTTTAAAAACAGAAACGTACGTTTATGTAATGAGTAAGTTTTAATATAGATAATGCAAAAAAATTTATCATATTAGGTTTTGGACAGAACCTTATTCCTTATACCTTGAATTCAGTCATCAAAAATTCAAGTACTGAGATTTATAAATATTTCTTGGTTAACCCTAAGACATTATATGCCTTTATTTCATGTCGCGCTGACTTTACCATAGCGGTTCTGACGTCCTCGAAAACTAATATTTTATCCAAGAAAAGTGGTTGACCGTACCGTATTCGTTGGTTCACAGGCAAGAAATTACAAAGAAATATGTGTAATTAATAAATAGTTGACCCAAACCGACTAATAATAATAATATAATTTTTAATAAGTTACAATAGGGACTGCAACACTGATGATAATGCAATCTTTAAGTTTTATTCTTAGGAGAGGTTCTCAAAAAATTAGGGGCTACTGCTTTGATATAAAACCATTTATCATGTACTATTTTATTCTATTTATGATGGGAATTTGTTAAAGTAATCTATTAATATTAAATTCTAAGTATTTTTTTGCCTATAACTATACACATATACTTCACATCTATGTAACTGCATCACATACTGTGCAAGAGATCTGTGTCCTTATTTAAGAATATTTCAAAGTATCTAGTACCTCATATGCCTTGTAATATAGAAAGATATATTAATTTATTAAATATCTGTTGCATGTTTACTCCGTACGTCGTTACAGTAAAATTTATTCCAACTCTGTCAGAACATATACATTTTCTAAGTCTGTTGCGACGTCTTACATTTTTAACGAATTTTGGCAGGTATGCGCTGAAGCTAATTTACATACGGAAATTAGCCTAGCATACCAAATATAGTTTATTAGTCATTCATTTGTGTATGCATACATTTATGTACTAATTAAACAACAGTACATTCTTAGGGCTTTTTTGTCGAATTTCGTTAACAAATAACGTTTAGAGAAACTTTAAAATATTCAACATGGGCCTCATGAGTGTCTTTGAAGTCAGGTATAATCTCAATTCATTGCAAATTGATATGTTTTTAGGCAATTATTAGTGTTCGCTCCAAGTAGACATCGAAATGTGTCTAGTACACCCCTAATTACCAGTACAAGGTGACAGAGGGGTGAGAATATTAAGGAAAAATATATAGAACATAATTGGCTGGAATTCGATCGTATTTAACCTTTTTAACTAGAGCCCTGCCCTTATCTATTCCAATTAAGATGGAATTAAGGCTAACAATCAAGTTGACGTCAAAGAAGTGCAGTAATTCGCAAAAGTTACACGGATCGCGGAGTACAGAGATATTTTTGATGGTATTGAATAGAATAGAAAGAGTAATAAAACTATTACGGTAGTGGCAGAGACGTAGACCTCTAGAAAATAGCCGTAAAAATTACTAAGTACTTTACTTTGCTTTGAGTGTAAACTTATAAATGTAAATTTATTGTGAATTATTTAAATTACAGTTAGTACACATTATATTGTTGTGACATCTTAGTATATCTAACAATAATATAATATGCTGCTGCATATTCTAGAATAACACCATAATTACTAATTTCAACAATAGTTATCAAATAAGTTAATCTTTTCAATCTCTCGTCTTCTTTTACTTCATTGCAGTTAATTTAATTATAACATGTTGCATAATGTATGAGAGAACTAACCCTAAAATATTTTACACAAAGGTATTTTTCAAATGCAATGGCGTTCAGACTCAAGCATTGAACTTTGAGTTTGTGGACCCTCAAACAGGGGTCCGCATTATCGAAGGGGAGTGCAAAGTGACGAGGGAGAATGTTGAGGAGTACTTCGGGAGTGACAAGTATCAATGCTCGTGTTTTGCATGGACCAGCCGTGGACATATAAGAAGTCAACCTGCAACTATCGAATTAGCTTGTGAGTGAATTTTCATTTTTTTTAACCAACTGTCAGAAATGAGAACTTATAAATCCACAACGTTGATAAAAACTTATAGGTGATATTTAATCTACTCATATACTGAATATTTAACTTATTAAGATCATAAGAAGAGTTCAATATTTCTGAAAACAGCGCATGATCTCATCCTCATCTGAATATTTCATTTCAATCTACACAGAAGCGAGTGCGTAACATACATATAGAATGATTCATTTTCAATATTTACGTCACAACAAACATTATACAGAACCTCTCACGAATTGCTTTAATCCCCATTTTAATTTAGATATTAGTGTATTTCATAACGAAATAAACAATTTGTGATTGAAACTGTACCAATCTTTAAAGTGAGTTTTACCTTCATGATATTATGTCGCACTCCTGACAAAAGAAAGCTTGCTCTTAAAAAAAACACAAAACAATACGGTGCCAACAACTAGATGTTTTATAAAATACCTATATGTATGTATAATGTATCTTACAAACTATACACTTAAATAAGTCTGGAGTAGAGGAATCATTGGCCAATAAGTTATTCTGAAGTGCTACTTATTCAAGTGCTTCAAAATAATAAAGCAATATGCCTATCCTATCCTATAGTATGTCATTGAACTACATGCAACTCTGTGAGCTGGAGGCTTTCATGACACTTTCCATCAGGTGACCCGTCTACCCGTTAGCCTCCTCTTCCATAAAAAAAATAGCGCGAATAGTTCCACGCCTTTCTAATGTTGGTGAGGACTGGGTGACATATCCCATGGTCATCTGCTTATAAGACGGCTTAACTCTGCAGGGGTTTTAGAGGCTTTCTTGTTAGGGCATCCTGGGACCCTCTTAAGGGCAATAAACTCTCTTCATTGAATATCATATGGTTTTAGCCGGTTCGAGTCCGACATATGACCTTAGCATCGACTACAGATCGGTGACGAATCGTGGGAGCTTTCACACTAAAAAATATTGTAAAAAGGAAACATCACCAGTTCAGCATTTCGTCATAAAGGAATGAATAACCTCATCTTTGTTTGTTATCCAGATATAAAGAAACATTTCTCAGTAGCCCCTCAGTCGCAACTTGCTAAGCAGTATACATCGGTCACATTTCGTTGCGAACCGCCTCCAGCTGCCCCGTTCGTGGAAATATACTGGCTGAAGAATGGGGCTCCAGTTGTCACCGATGACAATGTGCAGGTCTCGAAAGAAGGGGATTTGTTTATTAAACAAGCTACGCTATTGGTCAGTTCCTTACTTTTCTTCCTATACTTTACATATTCAATGTTGTATTTACTAAAGAGTTGTTTTACAAATTAGTTAGGTCAAGTTTTCTGCAAATCATTCTCAGGTTATTAACGAAATGATAGAAAAAAAAACAATAAAAATAGCTAAAAAAAATATTTGTGAACCGTGATAAAATCTCAAACAACTGAGTTTGTTTGCACGCAAATTTATTTGTTCCGATCATTTATCTCATGAATTTCAAGAGATTTAAAGACAACTAGAAAATTTAGATTATTTTTAGTGTGTGTATAAGTATAAGTGTATTTTCTGAACGGAACAATAAAATGGAGCAGAAAATTGTCGATACATATTTGAATAGCGAATCAATTTCCAGGACATGGCGAACTACACATGCGTCGCAGAGAATTTAGCTGGGAAGAGAATGTCCGAGCCCGCGCTCCTCACTGTATTTGGTTGGTTACTATTGTATTTATAAATTTCTAGCTTTTGTTGCTAGTTTCACATGCGTTATTTTTCTTTCCGTAACTAATTTAGACGACAGTATTTTCTTTCTAGATGTTAGTACTATGTCCTTTTATTTTTCACTAGCAACGTGTATTAATAATTTTATGACAATCGAATGAATGATATTATGTATATTGGTTCAAGCATTACTTAGTTCAGTTTTATTAGTTTTAATATTGTTTAATATTATATATAGAACTATTTCGAATTTGAGTTCGCTCGCTCTGACATAGATTTTGTAAAGGCGGAAGGTGAGGTCAAACTTATTTTTTTATTCATGAGCAAAATTGTTTTACTCTCTGCAAAGTACTGTTTTTTTTTGTATTTCTGACAACATGTAAGAATATTTTGTGAGGATTTCTTGGCATTAAAAAATGAAAGTATAACAAGTAAACAAACTTATATTAGCATTGTCAATTTTAGGTTAGGACGTAAAATACATTAGACATTAGTTACTAATCAAAAAATATACGATCCAGTTTTGTTGTAATCATTATTCTTAGTAAACGGTGGTTGGAGTACCTGGTCGGCTTGGAACGATTGCTATTGCAATGATCAAGGAAGAGAGGGTCCCCTAGGAAGGAAGAGGGAGAGAACATGTACGTCACCTAGACCTCTAAACGGAGGGCAGCCTTGTGTAGGGCCTAATGTACAGAAGACTCATGACTGTTTGGACTGTGATTTAGGTAAGTGAGAATTAATTTACCGATGATAATATTCTGATAAAAAGATGAACCTTCATCTTTTTAACATGTTAAGATGTGGATTTAAGAAGTATGTATATACAATTAATGTAGCAACAACATTATGTTTCGGGACAAATGGGCCGGGCTTGACCGGACTGACACCACCGGCCTCACAGAAAACTGATGTTAAGCAATTCTTTCATTGCTTTTCACCTGTGGGGAGGGGCTCAGGGTCGACTCTTGAGCTACAGGTGTTCACGGGTAGTGGTAGTCACTTACCATCAGGGAATCCGTCTGCTCGTTTGCCGCCCTATATCAAAAAAAATGTCAATTAACTGGTTATACTCTAGATACTAAGGATATAGGTGAACATGAAACATATGACTCGAATATTTAATCAAGTAAAGGTACATATTGCTTAGTGAAAAAATCATTAAAGTCAGATGTTAAAAAACTAGATCAGGAAAAAAGAACCTTATACTAAGGTCTTAAAGAGCCAGAACGGTTTATTTGTCATTTGAAGTTTTACTTCTAGAAAAGGATTTTATGCATTAAATTAGTTGAAGGTTTCACGCTCATTACATGAAGGTAGAAAATCTTTAATTACTTACGCGACGCATAGAAGTTGGTATCTTAAGAGTACATGATGGCATCAATACAATAAGATACCGCCAAATATCTTTTTGATTAATAGTTTAAAGTAAAAACAAAGTAAAAGAAAGCGTACACAATTACAAATGCATACAAAATGTTACTAATGTATAAATAAAATAAAACAGTGAGGTTGTCAGACCACCTAATTGAATGTAAACAAGCACAACATTTCATGCATCATTAACAGCCTTTACTAGTCCACTGCTGGACATAGGCCTCTCCTTAGAAATTAGGATTTGGCCTACTATACCACGCTGGCCAGACGTTTTGGTTTAGGGTTTGTGTCAAGTTTCCCTTCTCTCTGCAGTGCTGTTGTCCTGCGTAGTTTGCTCCCTTAGTCGCCTCTTACGATACCCACGGGATGAATAGGGGTGGTGACACTCTGTATTCTTAATCCGTCACCACACGGACACATATCAGACGTAATAGTTAGCGATTATAGTTTTGGTTATCATGTCCACCGTAAAGTTCGTGAGACCTACATTTAAAACAAGTATTTAGTCCGAATAAAATGTGATGTTTTCTAAAGTGAAAATGTTCATACGATACTCTATTTTGTGTTTTTTGTATTTATTTAGATGATGATCTGGACGAACTCGCAGATGAATCACCGGATATGTTATTAGGTGAGTCATTTGTGTATTTGTCGGGTTGTTGTCTTGTAAGGCATAGGTTTTTTAGAACTAGAAGTCGCCTAGAGATCGATTTTCTACTGTTTTGAACCTTTTGGTTTTTTTCAATGACCGGTTCAATTTAAACTGTAATTGCGTAGAAGTTGTACTCTAGCAAGTTAAAGTATATACGTTCAGTCACCTATTAATGGATTTTTGTTTAAGTGCGTATGAATTGAATTTAGTTTTACTTATTAAAATAGGTATATAATATTTTTTCTTATTGAGTTGACTGTACTTAAGTTATATTCTGTATGTTATTGATCTTATTATACTTAGATGAATAATTATTTTTAGTTATCTTATTCGAAGTCTAAACCCTGACAAATTATAGGTCGCTGGTCACAGTGGTCAGAATGGTCAAGGTGTGACTCCGACTGCCTCCGCAGCAGAAGGAGAAGATGCCTTACTATCACCGTGTGCCGAGGCACTGATCAACAAGTTACACAGTGTCCTCTTTGTGTGAGAACATCCAAGTCTGATATCAGTGATGGTACGGTTAACAAAGCGCTATCGTTTTTCAGCTGTACTATGATGTATCGTTCACGGCTTTTTTATTGACACTTATATATCTTCCACAGGTTCCTCATACTGGCCTGTTTTTGTAGCGTTGACGGTCGCTTTTCTCATATTTATTGTAGTAATTATACTGGGTATAAAATACATCAAGGTCAAAATGAATGATACTTCACCGTACGTGAAACCACCGAGTGGTAAGATAATTCTAGGTTAATTCCCTTATCTAAGCTTTACATTTGCTTGGGTAAAAATGTGCATCTGTGCTTTTTGACATATTTTAGACAATTTTGTAATCGCCAAAACTAGGCTTTAAAAAAACATGGAGGAACTTTGACTAACCGGATTTCGAATAGCCCAGAAATCGTTCTTAGAATCTCGAAACTTTAAATGCAGACTGATCTCTGAAGTTTTGAGACCTTCATCAATCTTTGCATTGTATACAACAAATGAATGTTTTTTCAAACCAATGTATGATTTTTCATGTATGAATGCTTTTTTATTTCATCATATTCAAAGTTTGTTTCCTAATAGGTTCAAACTACTTTGGTAATGTTATAAAGAGGACGCTAACTAACCAACCAGATCTCACAATACACGAAGAATTTCAAACTATAGATTCTAGAAGAACGCATAGGCACATGAGCACATCGACAAGACACGAGCATTTATATGAAGTACCACAACTAGCTAACAGGTAAGTAACTTAATATTAATAACCTTTTACACATGACCGCCGTCTGGTCCCAACTAGGCAGAGCCTGTACCATGGTAAATACTGGTAAATATACCAGTACAAAAGGCTAGTGCAGTCAACGTTAAAGTTAGACTTACAGCTGAATTTGTCCTATATCAGAGATCTGATAATTTGATTACGTAATCTCTTAAAGTTATCGACATTTTTTAAGTAAAGGATCCTTCTATCGAGTCGAATGTTGAGTGTCCAAAAAGAATGTAAGAAGAAAATGCATTCCACCCTAAATAAATTTGGGATCAGGATTGGCAGATAATAATGATGATGGAAATTTTCAAGTATTTAATTCCTTTGGTGTATTTAACTTAATTACAAGAAAAACCAAAAGATTTTTCTTAAATGAGAAGATTTTTTGGTTTGAAATCCTGATTTTTGTTCTGGAAACGTATAAACATCGATGAAGGATGTGTTACTCTATCTTTACCTCCAACAATAAGGATATGAACTTGTTTTAAATTAGCCAAAATTACAATAATGTTCTATTTTGTTGTCGATATGACGACATGACAAATTTAAAATGTAGTTAAAATAGATATATAAATATATACAAATAGATACATAATTAAATCGATAGAATGAAATTAAATTTTGTTTAGTTTTAGGTATGCACTGTTGCTTAGGATCAAATTAAAACCATTTTAAAAAGATAAGCACTAGAACTTAATAAGTACCCAGGTATTTTAATTTAAATATCAAAATTTGACTAACTTATGAAAGAATATCGGCGTAGTCTTATTTGATTCTAATAATAACCACTTCACCATGTTGGATTTTGAGTAATTATCCACGTTACTTTTATCATAAACAAATTGTAATCAATACTTTTTATTACAGCTACATCTCACCAATAGACCAAGAGGTAAGAACCGAAAGACATGGAAGTGACAGGAATTACACTTGCAAGGGCAGCGTTGAGTCAGATCGATCTGATTCCAGTTGCTTTTTGAGCTGTGAGTTCACAAATATGCACTTTAAAGAGACATATGATTGCAATTTAAATTAATACATATTTCAATTTTTATCCAATCAAGAATATATTATTTACTATTTTAATAGTCAAGGCGGTAGATAGTTATCTACCGCCTTGACTGTTGGTGATTCGTGAAATGATTTAAACAGTAATTTAAACAGTCGATGTTTAAGCGCAAATCTCTTGTAATCAAATGACTCTAAGCTTTACACGGCTTATAGAAGCTTAATTTTAGAACAATTTTTCTTCGCTCTAAGTATTTTTTTCTTTACAGCCGGTTCGTCGTATGGCAATGAAAGTGTAGAAATGTCTCCATCTCTAAAAAACAATGCATCTATAGATTCAAAATTTTTCACAAAACATTTGGATGTAGCTTCTTCCAAAATAGTATCTTCAGATGGCGACTGGTTGAATTTGAATAAATGTGGAGTAAGCTTGTTCATCCCCGATGGAGTTGTCGATAAGGGTGAAGAGTTATTTACAATTGAGGTCGCAGACGATGACTGGAATAGGCCTCTGCTCCAGGAAGGTACGCTACGAACCCACAGTTACGGATTTAGATAAACCTTTTGACCCAGAAATACCTGGTATTTTATTCAGTATGTTTTATTTAAGGTTTAAGATAAATTTATTTTTATTAAAACTGTTCGGATCGTCAAGACATCAATATTTTAGGTATAAAATTTTAGTTTACGTATTTGTTTATAATTGCCAATAGTAAAATTTAACAAAGATACACTTTACAATGGTAAGAAATAAAACAGCTGCAATAGTTTTTGAATGTTCAATAGCAAAACCATTGATCAATACTGACTCCACGAACATTAAAAATTATATATGTATTTAGCTTTATATCGATGTTGGATAAATAAATTTGTAGCATACGTATTAAGGTGTCTTTCGTAAGTCCCCAGTTAAAACAAAACATTGAAATATAACAATATCAAGTTTCTCACAAAGGAATATATGACAAATTACAAACTAGAAAAGTGTTAAGTCCTTAAACATATTTAAAAAATTAACAACTACATCGGTAAGTATAAACATTCAACAAGAAAGTTGTGATTAATATTAAACTTGTCTCTCTGTCGTGTCTGCTGTAAGTTTGGATCTGAAATAGGATTACACTAAACCGCAGTCTGACCTAAATCTTAAATGTCAGGCTGTTCTGACCTCTAACTAAGACAGCTCGCGAACGTCGCGTCGTTATTTTGGAGGTCAGCCACGATTGATTGCCCTAAAACACATTACCGGGTTAGTTAATTAAATATTAATACATTCCTATGAAAGAGTTTTGGAAGTTTATTATGAATACGAGAATAGCTTGTTGGCCATGATAAGAGTTTTGAGGTATAACAGACATTAAGGAATAACAAGTAAATTTTAATTGAACAGGTGAAACTCAACTAAGTCCAGTCATACGGTGCGGTCCCAAAAACTTTCACTTCTGCAAGGGTGTGATTTTATCCTTTCCACATTGCGCGTCTTTGAAGAACACCAGCTGGCTTCTATCTATACTCCAAAAGCCCGAAGAAATCAACACGAGGGAGTGGCGGAAAGTTTTGACTTTGGGACAGGAAACACCCGGATCCCCACTTTTCGCCCAAGTCGACCCTTCTAAAGTTTACTTAGTGAGCGAATTTCTGAGCGACTTTGTTCTAGTAGGCAGAAGTTTTAGCGGTCTAGATGCGAAATTATTAAAACTTGCTTTGTTTATATCTAAAAAAATGGATGATAGCTACTATAGTTTAAAGATTCATGTATTTAACGATACCCCTTATGCGTTCTATGACTGTTTTGAAAGTGAAAAGCGGTCAGGTGGGTCATTGCTTTGTGACCCAAAAACTATTTATTTCCAGGAAAATTGTTCAGATTTATGTATCAATATAAGAGAAGTAGGTATAGGGTGGAAAATTCAATCTGGGGGAAAATACCAAGAGCTAAGTTATTCACAAATATGGAATATGACCAGATCCCTGCAGTGTATTTTTGTACTCCAACAAACGGATTCTATAAATTGCTTAGAACTGAACATATGTGTTTATCAGAAACAAAAGCAATCAAATTCTGTCAATTTCAATTTAAAGACTAACGATTTGAATTCTAATATTGGTAAAAGGCTCAGTTGTTCGAGTGTAGAGACTGTTAATATATTAGAGAACCCGTTCAATTATTCTTCATTGCCTAAAAAGGAAGGGAGGTACGATTTTGTGTATAAGAATAACAGTTTTAGGAATTACTTAAGCGTTGACAATAATTACCGGACTAATGTGTTGACCAAGTCGGATAGAGTGATACTGTGTAAACTTTTGGACTCTCAGACAGTTAAAGGCAACGACTGGCGGCTGCTGGCTGAGAAATTAAAAGTTTCCTCTTATTATTATTATTTTTCAAACACATGTTCTCCAACTGAAAATATTTTGAATTTATGGTTGTGTAGGAACAATGATGCAAACATGTTGGTCAATTTGTCGAGGTTATTCAGAGAAATGGGTAGGATTGATTGTGCGACAGTTGTTGAAAGGCGCTGTTTTCCCAACTGAGGGATATTATGGACGTAGGCCGTTGAGAAAAAATATTTTTATGTATTTACTTCTTTTATTGAATCACTCTTTGGCGGCAATATTGTATTGTACGATTGACTTTTGTTTAGTGATTTTTTCACTTTCCTTTGTATTGTTTCAGTGTTATTTCTTTTGTGTGTGTATGCGGACTAAAAGCTTATTTTTTTGTTATTTATGAAATGGAATATTTGTTGTTTTTGTAGTTATTTCTATTCAATTTATATGTCATTTCTTTAATAGAAACGAGTTTTATATGTAACGGCTACTAACTTGTTTGGAACATTGGTGTTTTTTTTTTTAATTTGAAATATTTTCATTATTTTATATACTTTGCAATGAGACAAACAAACTCTTTGTAAATGACACAAACAAATGTTTATAATTAAGAACCATCGTGTTCTTCGTCCATGTTTCTGACTTTGAGACGTTTCACGTGTAGCCTGCCGCCACTTTTATTGATTTTTTGTACATTAGCTGACACTGTAGTGTGTTTAATTAATAATGAATTTAAATTAGAAATGCTTAGTATTTTACTAAAAGAGTATGTTTGTAAAACATTATTAGTTGTATGTAAATGTAAATAATATAATGAACCAAATAGATACTGTATTGTTTAGATAAAAAAAGGTAGTGATTTCAATTTTTGAATTAAATTAAAATAATGAAAAATATCTTTACTTTTATTACCTTACTTCATTGAATAAAGATCTAGAGACTCTCTTTCCCTACAAAGAGAGGAAAAAAATTACCCTCAATTTAAATAGGTAATAATTTTAAAATCTACTATTCCAATGGTAAACTCTCATAAGAAGTACGATACATACGTACGATAAGGCGTCATAGCTGAAAGTGACGTGCGCCTGCAAACGTCGCCGTCGATAGTATACCTTGTCATAATAATAAAAAAATAGAAGTATTAATATAAATATTCATATTCAAACTCAATCTCTACTAAACAAAACTGCACATTAATTTTCAATAAAGTAGTACTTACAGATACATGCCACAAGTATTTAAATCAATGTAAGAAAGTATTTTTGTATATCGATTTTAAATTGTACATCTGAACAGCTGCAGGGGGTATAAATTAATTAAAAATTACTTACATACAAGAAAAATATTAATTTTGATGAGACTGTATAAAATCTGTGACCTGGGCTGGAAATGAATTAGTGTTTTACATATCCTTCTCACTTCAGTTTCTAGACTATTAGTGCTAATATAATTCAGCAACAAAGTATAATAAGTTTTATTTTTAGTACATCAAACATTACACTGTTTCATTTTCTACTTAATAGGTCACAAAACAGTCTTGTTGGGAAGGATCCTCTTCATGAAATAGCGAATGCGTTAAAGATATAATAACCGTAACACCTCGTCTTTATGAGGGGATTTCTTCAATAGAATCGACTTGGAGCTCCAGAAATTGTAGCGTGTGGGATAAGTAAAGAACATAAGCGGTAAGGTTTGTATTTGTTGTTATTACTATTGATTTAGAAAGTCTATGAAAAATAGTTCAGCTGAAAGAATAAAATTACTCTTAATGCAGGCAAAGTTTAATAAAATATATGGATAAATAAATACTAAATAATTTGCTTCACCTGTACTTGTTCTCTGGAATGCGCTCCCATTTGAAATCAAGATATCAACAACCCGTTTCACATTTAAAAGAATGTAGAAAATTACCTTCTTGAGACGCCGGCATCATCTAATCAATAGTAAACCTCTTTATTTGCAGTGTACGAATATAAAGTATATGTATTTATGTGTATTCATGTCATCATCATTTATGGTAGTTTCTATTAGTTGTATGTATTTTTGAAAAAAAAAACTTTTAACTACTGATTACAACTGAAACCTCAGTGCACCTACCTTACTAGATTTCTACACCACCCAAAGGTTGGCTGGTAGAGAATTTGCCTTAGGAAAAGACCGCCGATGTACATAAATACATAAAGTTATAAATAAATAAATATGTATACTATTTGATTCCATCCAAAAACTACTTCCTGAATTATTTTTAACCTTACTTTACTCTAGTTAAATCCTTATTTACAGTTCTTTTCATTATCCCAAATTCCTTTTTAAATTAGTTAGTTAAAAATTGTAGAGGTACACAATAGATATACTGAAGTGAAAATACAATTCACAGCACGATTATACATTTAAGACTGTTTTCATTTGTCATTTAGACCAGACGCAGCCGCCGAGCACCGGAGGAACGTGTTTTCAATTATTAAACAATGCAATCGTCTTGGCCGGCACAACCCTAGCTTTAATACTTGATACTTGAATACCTAGTATTTGGGTCATGGAACGTGGAATATACGCCAAACCGTATCGGTGTAATGCCGTCGAAATTATTTAGTAGTTAGATATCTCAACATGAATTTCGGATCGCTAAGTGAATTTGTGAAGAATGATTTTATTTTGTTTCGTTTAGTTTTATATTTTAAGTGATAATAGAAGACGATTAGTTTTTTAACCATATTTATACTACAATGATAAATTTACTGGTTAGTTATCATCAAAATTATTAATAAATGTATACCATAAGTAATCAAGATAAATTAGAGTTTTAAAATATTCAAGTATTCCACATTTTTCGGCTAAAACAATTTTAACCGTGATTGTACAATAACGACAGTTCGAGTACTTTGAGCTCTAATATTTACTGATCTCCTACGAGTACCATAGTTTTTAGTTTTTTTTTTCTGTTATTAGGGGGTAAACGAGCTGTCATCTGATCGTAAGTGGCTACTGCCACTTATAGATACCTACAACCTAAGAGATACAAGTGCGTTGTCCACGCACAAAGAGGTCAAATACCTAGGTGTAATATTAGTCAGTAAACTCCCGTGGAATAGGCAGCTCGAACAGAAACTAAACAAAGCCCGCATTTTCTTCTGCCAACGCAAACGGCTACTCGACAATAGCTGGGGACTATCAAAAAGATTACACTATGGCTCAACAAAACAGTCATACGACCAATAATCACGTATGGTGTCGTTGTCTGGTGGCAGAGAACATATAGAGCAGCAATAGAGGTGACTCTTGGTTTGCCTCCACTAGAATTGTTCATACAGCTTAAGGCAGCCGTGGCGATCGTTAGACTCAAACACCTGGGTCTGTGGCACAAAGAACGATGGCACTCTAAATTATGGGATCAATCAGTGAAATATGAACCACTATTAGTAGCCCCATGCGTCATGATCCCAAAACACCATATCTTCACAAAGAGATACCACATTCTGACACAAGAAAATGACCGAGATGAATCCAGATTGTATCCATAAACAGAGTACGAATTTACTTCTTTTCTTTTCTTACTTTAATTTTTTTAAATAAAAATATTTATAAAAATACTCCATCTTACTAATTAATAATAGAATCCATGCTTATATTATAAATGTGAAAGTGAGTTTGTTTGTGTGTATGTTTGTTTGTTACAAAACTACCGAACCGATTTTAAAAACACTTTCACCAATGAAAAGTTTCATTAACAGCGTACATTTCATTAGCAACATACAGGCTACTTTTTACTTTTTACCGCGATAACCGACAAACACGTGCAAAAGATAGTAAATAAAACAGTGAATATAGAGATATATATATATAACTGTATTTGTGTAGCAACTTTATTAGAATACGTAATGCTTAAAAGAACTATAGTCGCACATGGGTATTGCCCTTAATATGTATCGTTAACAGTTTTCGATATTTTTTATTGCAACAAAGAATTAACAATCCATTGGCTACCAATTATTTATATTGGAAATTACCAATTACCCATTTATTTATATTGGAAATGTTCGAATATGGAGAAAAGGAGAATATTATTTTTTGTTGCTGGTTTTATTTTCTTTAGTTGGTTGTAAGAAAATAGTTTTACTATAAATATTCTGAACATTAATGGGCAGTATTATTGAAACTATTGTAATTATGTTCTCTTATGTACTCTTGTATGTTTTGTTATGTACTCTAACCCAAAACAATATTTCATTTTTATATTTATGTAGATTTGAAATTATATATATAATGTATAGAAATTATATATATAATATAATATAATTATATATATAATATACACGATACTACATAGATACTAATGTTTCTACATAGAAAGAGATACCTAAATGTGGTAAAGGTGAAAGCGAAAGAGACAGAATCGAAAAGTTTGTTTGTGTTGCACAATCTGCCTATATGCCGGTACCTATGCGACTTTAAATCTTTAAGAAAAGTGTACTTCCACACAAAGTCCAACAATGCACTTGTCACTGTGGAGATTTCAGTGCAGGCCAATCGTAGCGTAGAATGCGGTCACCGTGACTATCGAGTAGAAGTGAAATAAACTCGCACTTGGCCTTCAGATGTCGAGGGGCGGCGATACTCACTTATCATTAGGTGCCAAAAATTGATAGTCGGCCTCTATCAGCTCTTAAATATAACAGCATATAAACTTACCAGGAATCCCACTCAAGTATTATGATAATACTAATAGTCATGGCATTTTGACTATAACGTAGTGTTTGTACCAGACGGTTAAGGTAAAAGGAATAACTCTAGGCCAGTATAAAAAGATTATAATATATTATTCACCGTTACAATTCAAATAATGAAATGAAAAAAAACTATTGAGTTGTAAAAGCAGAACGGGTGAAATCGGGTAGTGTTAATCGGGAAGTGTCGACGCTCCAGTGAGCGATGTAAAATTTAATGTGCCAAACTAATTTTCCGTACAAACATGTAGCTTTACTTAAAAACAAGTAGTCAAACAGCAAGAAAACTGGTAATATTTACGGGTCTTTTAGCAACTTTTTAAATGAATCAGAAGACACTATTTTTTTAATATTGACACTAATATTCGTTGCACAAATTACACCGATCAAACGAAACTGAATAAAACAAAACAGAAGACTAAAACTTTTAAGTAAAACTCCGTCGTGACGTGAACACCTGAGCACAGGTTTTAATTGGAGGGCCCTCAGTTTGCGAGCTCTCATCAAGAGCTCTGGCGGCTGTTGAGCTTCTTAAAGCTTTTATACTAATAGTCCGCTTGTACACACAACTTTATTTACAAAAAAGGAAGAAGTTCTCTATTCAAACGTACGATTTTTGAAACCTACTATAATTACTAAAAATATTTTTCGGGGAAGTCCCCTAGTTTCGAATTCAATGAAGAAATTTCGACAAGGGCTAAAGTAACCTGGGATGGGACTTCGGACATCATTGCCGAGGTCTGGTCCCCCGAGTCCTCGTAGAGGAGTGGAAGGAACGACTTGGGCAACGGAGCGCCTAAAATTCCTAGTGGGTACCAGGGATTTCCTGGTTCCCTGGCTACTGGTACCCGAGATGGCGTACGGTTTTTAGTGCGGTGGTATACACGGGGATTTTCGTACAGAAAAAAAAGGCTAAAGCAACCTCTAATGAAAATGACGCATTACGATATATTTTTGTACAACAAAAAAAAAAAAACTGGCGAAACGAATTTAAAGTAAAATTACTTTTAGCTATCTACTTGATGGCTTCACCAGTTGGCCACCGTTAGAAAGCTAAATCTGTCTTGTAGCTTAAAAGACTAAAACGAATCAAATGAACCAACTCGAAATGATTAGCAGCAGTAGTTGCACTACATACCTACTGACTTTAACGCTAGATTATCTCCAAGAAGCAAATCATAGTATTGTTATTCAAATTAAATGTGCGAAATAAAAAAGAGGCTGAAATTGCCTTTCATGATTTCTTCAGATAATTAATTACTTGAAAGTAAAGCTAATATTACCCTACCTCTTTTTTAACACACTTCAAAAGGCTCTAAACTAAGCGGGTTTCAACGAAACACACAAGTGAAAACCTTTCGTAGTTTTGAAAAGATTGATTATAATCAAATAGTCAAGTGAAGGTATGGTCATACGACGAAGAAAGACTTTCTTTTGTTTAACCACAGTTTTCACTCTAACCTTAAGACTGGAGATGCTTATTATAATGATTAGGTAGTAACCGAAAGATCAAAGACAATAGCGTTTTACTATGAATATGCGGTGTAAGTGTATGGTTGTTTTCTCAATCAATCCCCTTAGTTCACTTCATATCTCATGTTTAAACAAATGTAACGTAATGTTGCTCACAAAAGATAACAAATAGCCCTTTTAACGCACTCGTTTGCTCTATAGTGTTGTACTTTTGTTTCGTTGAGTTATTTACCGCAGCTCATCACGTCACTGAGCCGTGAATGATGCAAAGTGATCTGTTGGGGAACCGCAGTTTGCGGGTTGCGTGTTAAATAAGTCTTACATAAATATTTGATACGGGTTGCCACTTCGCAAAATAATAGACGACTTGCAATAGACAAATTTTAAAAGTGTTAAGTTACATTTAAATTAAAAATATATTTCTCCAATGGATGTTCGAACTAATTTTTGTTGATTTTAATGGACGTGAATACATACAATACTCATGTTAGGAGGTTCATGTAAATTCATTAGAAAAAGTTTTGAATTCAATTGCTTTCAAATAGGAGTGAAAGCTTTAAAATAGACCTTTTCTCTAATAAATAGAGAGTAAACTCTGTTTGAGTTCGATTGAAGTTAACTTAATCAATTAATAATTAAGTTATTTAGTATCTACCTTGACATAAATTCTAGCTTATATCAAATAAGATTTACAAACAGAATATTTAAGAGTCATTTATGATAAATGGAACCGTTTTAATCGTTGTTTTTGGTAAACTTTTAAAACAGTTATACCGAGAACTCTCAGGATGAAAGTTGTCTTTACGCCAATTTATTTAATTACTACGAATTAAGAAAATGTTTAGTCAATCTTTATATCTTAAATGGGAACCGTTTTAATCGCTTTATTTTGTTAAACTTTTGAATGCGGTAGCCATTACATTGTTTTAAAATTGTACATATATACATACACTACTTGTAACTTTTATAGAAAAATAAAATTTTGCCCGCGGTTTCAATTGCCTAAATTTTTTAACGGGAGGAGTATTTTCTGTAGTGAAAAATTATCAAAAAGTTCTACGTAAAGAGGGAAAGCTGACAAACAGAAAAACACAGATACTCTCGCATTTATAATGTTAGTAAACGAGCAAAGGAGAACCGCTTTTCTCGCCTACTCTAAAATAAAAAACACAGAATAGCGAAAAAAATACAACCATTATTAGGCCCCCTTTTTTTTTTCCAAAGTGTTAAATAATTACGGATTCGAGACTAACTTCGTCGGAGTTAGATGTTGCCAGACAACGCATACGATCGTTATGTAAATTTCAACCCTTAACTTTCTTCACCCCGTACGTCTTAATCGCTCGAAATTTCTCACAAGTTTTGCCAAGAAACTGCCGAAAATCGAAGGGTGAATAAATTTAAAAACCTCTTAATATCCAGTGGGTGGCGTAAAGTAAGAAAAAGTTTATATTTACTCTATACTCGCTAATATATTTTTTTAATCGAACTAAGTGCTTTCTGGAATTTGGGGTATTTTTTAACAAGTTCATAAAGTTTCTTGAAGGGTTGAACGCCGATTTATTATTTAGCGTCATTTAAGAGCGTCTGCGAAGCGCTTCTGATTCGATCAAGTTTTATTTTATGAATTTTGGAAATTAATTTCTTATTTTCCTTATGAAGAAACTTGTCTTGCTGATTTATCTGATCCTTAAATTTTTTGTACCTAAAGTTAATATTTTTCTGAGGGCCTGTTACCAATACTCTTTTAATTACATATCTAAAATAAGATCTGTTTGAGGACTGTAACGTTACCTTCTATGTATTTTTAAAGTTTCGTTAAAAAAGTGAGAATGATTTTAATTCGTTCTTATGATTGCGAAGTACAATAATAAGTATGGAGCTTAAGAATTTAGAGAATTATTTTTTACAAAGAATAGAACGACCTTGAACTTTGCTGTAGACATATTTTATTCAATGTCCTTTGATTTAATCTAAAGAAGTTGTCGCGCTCAAATACAAAGTTCTATCTAATATTTGAATAATGATCTAATGTTTTTTTTAAAGACAACTCCCGCACTAGGAATATACTTCCTACTGCGTTGAGTGTTGTGGCGAGGTGACCGCTTAAACCACCATGCCATCCGTGCCATTCTTATTGAACACAGTCTTAGTGCACGCATATGCAGTATTTCTTGAATTTTTTTTTTTTGCGTTACGTTTTACAATATACCAGAAAGTTTTAAGGTGTGTTCAATATTACTCTGACCAAATATACAAGCCGTAGGAGACCCATAGATAGTAGGCCAAAACCTCCTTTCTTTGGAGAGGTCTACATCCAGCAGTAGACTATTAAGGCTGCTGATGATGATGAGATGATGATGGGAGAGCCTTGCTCCGGTGGTTCGACCGGAATGATCCATCGCCTCATAGCTAACTGATGTTAAGCAGTTCTTTTGTCGCTCTTCATCAAGAGTGTGAGCCCAAACCCGACCACTAGTAACTTTTGAGTATCACACCTGAAACCTTCATGGGTGGCGGTTGTTAATTACCATCAGGCGACCCGTCTCCTCGTTTCCCCCTTATACCGTAAACAAAACTTTTCATTTCTATTACGTATTTCATTAATATTACGTTATCATGCTAAGTATGTGTTGACAAAACTTAAATAAGGTGTCTTTTAAATTGGTAGGTCATATGTGTGCGGATATCATTATAGTCTATTAAATTTCTGGATTATAATGTCTTACCAATGCTGCATAATTATAGTATTATCTATCTATCTAACATAAGGTATCTTCACCCAAAAACAGTAATATTCCCAAGACATATCGACCGAAGACAATGGCTGAAACTGGTTGAAATCTAGAATAATGCCAGTGGAGTCCCGTTCGAAAGCCATTCATAAATATACTAAACTTAACTGTTTTTTTAGTTTTCGTGTAACTTGAAGTGTGAATATTTATTTTATGACAGAATCAGAGTGTCGCATTACAGAGGGTATTTGTTTAAGCGCGCATCGTCCCCTATGGTCCCGACACGACAATACACTTTCGCACCCCTCGGATGTAAAGGAGATTGACAGAACCACTGGTTCGAATCACCCATCACCCGGTGTCACTAGTACTTTAGCTAAAAGTGCAGCACTTGTTCAATAGGCACGTATTTAATCAGCGCCATGAGAGAATGCATCGAAATATGATATGGTGCGTTTTAATTTTCGAAATGAATTTGTTATTTTAGCGCATTTGATGATTGAATTATTGAGTAACGTGTAAAGAATTTAGATTTGAATTTAGTTCATTAGTATATTTTAACATTGCAAAGTTTTTTCCAGTTTGTTTCTTATTTTATTTGGAGAAATCTACAATTTATCATCACATCACATCAACAGCCATTTAATAGTCCACTGTTAGACATAGGTATATCCTTAGAAAGGAGTTTTTGGAGTACTATACCACGCCAGACGGGTTGGTATAGTGTTTGTGTTAAGTGTTTCTTTTCTTTGTGTCATCTTTTTTCCATAAACTAATGATGGCAGCGCACATGGAAAACGCAACTCCGTGTGCGCTGCTTTAGGAGTTTCGGGTTGGCCTTTACCCTTGCAAAAGTTGGTGATGGAAGGATGGAAGATGGTGAGGCGACGTGTGCTAGGCTAAATATGTCGCAACATTGTGTAGTTTTAGCCGAGGTAAAAAAATATAGATCTATTTAACACTTTTTTTCAATTCTTAATTCGAACCAAAAGAATTTTTCAATTCGAACCAAAAGTTCTTGCGATTAGCGCGTTTAACCAAAGAAACAAACTCTTCCACTTTATAATATTAATATAGATTTTTTTCTCTGTTTAAACCTCAGGCGTTTTAAATTTATTTCCATAATCTATAACTTACTTCTTGTGTATAGATCACTGCACTCCGAGTTAAATTAGTTCTTACCACATCATCTTTATTTCTCTCTATTCAAAAAACAAAACATTTTTTGCATATTGTAGGGAAGGAAACAATATGCTTCTATATACTGTAGCGGAACTCATACGAATTCTTACAAAGCATCATATAAAGTTTACGATCCGTCGCGTCGCCGGAAGAGATCCCCCTATCAAGAGACAAAGGGCGTCGTGATGAGTGACGGGTTCTTTTCTCGTCGCGTGCACTTCCGTGGAACGGAACGGTATAGCCACTTTGCTGTGTACAGACAAATGATGGACCTACATGGAGATTCAGTAAGTTTCGAAAAAAGAACAAATTACTTTCTGGAAAAATAAATGAAACATACCAATGAAAGTTATGGTAAACCATAGACTATGGTAACCAGACTGATGATAAACACGATTATATATTTCTTAATACATACATATTATAAATAAATTACACCCAGACATAGAACAAATGACGGTACTCATCACACAATTATTTGTTCTGGGTGGGAATCGAACCTAAGACCTCTGGTGTAGCAGTCAGGGTCACTAGCCACTTGACCAACAGGCCAGTCAAATCAAATGAGGTTATACATCTTAATTTTTAATGATTACAATAAAAAAGTTTTTTTTGCTGGCAACTAACATGGCGTATTAACTATGTCCTCATATTTAAGAATAAATCTACGACACAGAAAAATTAAAGCTTGTGACTCACTTGTTTTGATTTCCCGTTTACCAGATATTCGTATTACAGATTAAATGATATAGTGTGGGAGATGGTATTTTTTGGAATAAAAGTATAAAGTTAAAACAGTACAAGGTATTACGTCAATGAATCAACCTTTACATCTTGAGTATACAAATTGTGGGCGTACATACTATTGATACATAGTGGCTTTTTGTGATACTATATCTTAAAATACAGTTTTGTATGGTAGAATAAATTTTCATTAAGTTTATTTACTGTATCGGTTTAAGGCTCCATCGAGACTGTGTGGCGAAATATAAGTTGAAACGTATATTTTGTATAATAAAAAAAATAAAGAAATATATAATAAATTAAAAAAAAATCTGCCAACTACTCCTCAAGTATAAAACCTGTTTCAGTAAAATGTTTGGCATGAAATGTGGATCTCTTAATCCGCACTTGATGAGGTATTGTGAGGAACCAGACGCACTTATGGCCAGGAATCGTCTGTAAATGCTCCTTAATGAGCCATTTCGTGTCAGACCACTTGAGTGGTCACAATCACGCTGATTCTGACGATGTTAAGTACCCTTTTGTGTGTTAGAATAGAGAGTATTTAGAGAAAAACAGGTTTGTTAGAATTTTTACCGTATTTCAATAGGACACGTTCGTAAGGTGAATTGACAACAGACTAAATCATTTTTTCAGAGTTTGCGTTGGATATTTTTTGTGGTTGTGATCAGGTCAATGCTCAATGGAATCTAATTCAGAATGGAAAAGTAAATAAATAATTGGGGTTCAACTGTCAGAATTCTTTATTTAAAATATTGATATTTACACAGATTTTCGTTTATATACCAGGGTTTTTATATGCAATAAATAGGGTTGTGTACAAAATGATTTCCCAGGCGTTGTAAAATCTAGGCGTATAAATAATGACCACCTTAGTAGTTTGCTACTTTAATGGTTAAGGAAAATAGTTTTAATTTAAAAAATAAAAACATAAATGGAGGAATGATAAAAGAATAATATCTGTGGAAACAAAAAGCGTTCGTATTCCTTTCGTGCTTCAAAACAATAGGGAATTAAAACATTACTATGAAGGATGATCCCGCAGTTTTCTTACTTTAGTGATGTTTCCGTAACTTCGCGGGCTTGTACTGGGGTTGGTGGATACCCCACGATTCTTCCGCCACATAAAACCTGTAGCGATAAATGATAATTATTATATTGTTCAAGTATTTTGATGTAGCTGAATAATATATAGGCATAGTTATAATACGGTACAAGGCACAAGCGGTGATGTTTCATCAATGATTTTTTTCTTGGAAAAGTAAGAGGTCAATTTAGTGAAACGAATCATGATGTAACGACGAACAGATATACCCCTGACAAGTGAAAACTGAGGAAGAATAATTTAATTTTTTCTTCATTTATTTTACGGTAAGTTTTTTAGTCGTCCGTGTAGTAAGGGATTAAGAATACGGAATGTCACTACCCCAATTCATCCCGTGGGTGTCGTAAGAGCCGACTAAGGGCGCAAAACAACGCAGGACACCAGCACTGTATAAAGAAGGAAAACTTGAAACAAACCCGTCTGGCCAGCGTGGTATAGTAGGCCAAAACCTCCTTTCTAAGGAGAGGCCTATGTCCAGCAGTGGACTATTAAAGGCTGTTGATGTGATGTGATGTGAAGTTTTTAGAAATAACTTACTAAATTGACTCTTTCTTTGCGACTGTTTTAGAATAGTTTAGTAGTCTGCGGATATTGTGATCTGAAAGCTCTGATATTTATCCTTTACAGTGTACGTCTTTATATAATTGGTGTACCCATAGAAGTATTTTCTCTGTTAGACTTTCAATGTACTATTCAATGTATTCTCCCTCTCATCAACAGCCCCCAACAGTCCACTGCTGGACATAGGCCTCTCCCAACAATGGAGGTTTTGGCCTATATCCCTCTGGACCGCATTCAACGAAGAACGACTCGAATCGTCGATGGCCCAAACATCTCTGATCGGTTTGATCTCTTAACGTTTCGTAGAGATGTGGCTTCCCACTGCATTCTCTATCGCATATGTCATGAGGAGTGCTCCGAGGAATTGTTCGTACTAATACCTGCCACAACTTTCTGCATTCGTTCCACACGGTAAAACTTTCATCCCCATCACCTGGATAGTTGGCGCTCAACCAATGTGCGCTTTTCGAGACACTTTTTGCCTCGCACAACCAATCTGTGGAAATTATTATCGTCTGCGGTTTTTTCGAACCAATACAACCTTCAAACCTTCAAGAAAAGAGCGTACTCCTTCCTAAAAAGCCGAAACGCTGACTCCTGGAGTTGCAGACATTCATGGGTGGTGACGGTCAGTTTCTATCAGGTAACCCGTCTGCTCATCTGACCCCTATTTCACAAAAATATTGAAAAATAAAACATGAAATCGCTTACTGTTAAAACTTATACGCTACAGTCGCAGGCTATCCGAGCTTCAATGAGCACGGCAGGCAGGAGTGAGGGGGTGCGCTTCAAGGGGAGGCGCACCGAATTTGGACACTTTAATGCGAGTTTTGATGTTTTATGTTAATATCGAGTCGGCAACTTTGGCCAATTGTCATTGAATCGGGCGATACCGACTGCGCACTTTGAAAGACTGAAAGATGATAGCAAATTATTCTCCAATATTACCGTAGTGAAATATTTAACATAGCAGTCTTTTGGTTTAGAACTGCTTGAGTTTTAAACATGAAGGAAATTCTAAGTTAAACGTGGTTTTATGAGTATTTATGAACATAATTTTTTATTTCTGTCAGTAGATAAGTTAAAATGAATTCGTCAGCAAAGGTTTTTGAACACGAGAAATCATATACACGAGTATATCAAAAGACATATTACTATGATTATCTCACCCTAAACTAAACAGAGCTTTTACTATTGCATAGTTTTGTTCTTGTAAATACACACATAATACACATATAAAATCCAGATCAATGCAAATAGATATACCTATTCAAACTCAACTACTTGTCGAATCAAATTTGACTACACCTTGTACCACGCTCTGCATATGTTATAAAATGTAATAAAATGTATCTGTAGGTCAATCTGTTTTCTGTATACCTAGCCCAGTATAAACTCAGTATAAATTCAGATTATACGACTCTTATCAGAAAATAGCAAGAGTTAAATTCTAAATATAGAATGTCATTTCAACGGAGCTCGTGTTAATTAATAGTTAATATATTATTTCTAAAGTTTTTAATTCTTTAAAAATAGAAAGTAAATTGGTAGATTGTAGGTATAGGTATTATATCTACATGCCACCACCCCTTCACGCCAAAAGAGTTTAAATTTTTTTTGCTTGAAGTGGTGGTCTTTTTCTTTCCAACTAATTACATAGTAAAAGTTTTATTATATAACAACAGACTATGAACACAGGAATCGTTTACTGTTTATAACTTTAACTTACTCGTCTGTTATAATTGACCTAAACGATGATTTACTGTTAGTCTCTTAATTGACATTGAAGTCGAATTTCCGTAGTCCTTAAATTAGAAGTAGTGAATTAAACGCTTTTAAAAACTATTAGTATTCTTGTAAAACTTTCAGCAGTTTCATAACCTTAAAGACTTAATAAAGTTATAACTAAATAATAAATGTAAAACAATTCCACATTTAAAGTAAAATGCGGCAAAATGCTTACTAAACAACCTTCAAAGAAATACATAAACATTTAGTAGATATCTCGGTTGATGTTCTATAAAACTTTTCATGTCAATAAATTCTTATTGAATGAAAGATAGGGATACAGTTGTTAGGCGGAGGTAAGGATAGTCTCCAAAAGATGGCCCCTGTCGAAGATATTATTTAGATAGCAAAGGTTGAAGCATTATGTATTACATTATTACACTTATATGTTGTTAGTGGCAGTTAAACGTGCACCATAAAAGTACCTCTAGTTAAGTAGTAGTAGTACAGTTGCTATGCCGGTTGACTAAACTATTCAGCTTTCGCTTAGAGATAATCCGATTCGCAGAAAGCACTGACTAAAGAGTTTGAGTTGCATGAGTAGCAAGTGTACTCTCTGAAAAATGTTATTTTTTTTTTTGTGGTATAAGGGGGCAAACGAGCAGACGGGTCACCTGATGGTAAGCAACTACCACCGCCCATGGACACCTGCAAGTCACTGGTGCGTTGCTGCCCTTGGAGTCCCTCCCGCTCCAGTCAGCGGGAGGGATTTGGGCTCCGGTAACCTCAGTCACTCAGTGAAAGGCAACGAAAGAATTGCTTAACATCGGTTTTCTTTGAGGCCATAGTATCAAAAAGTATTGATTAAAGAAATATAATCATATGTATTAAATGTATGATTCGGGGATTCATTACTAGTTTCAGACAAGTTCAAAGCAAAGTTTTTTCAAAGCACTCCTAGTAGTTATGTATTTAAGCGTCCTCGGAAGTTGTCGAGCATTGCTGAAATATACGTGTAAGTAAAACAATATTTCTTTAATAAATATTTATACACTAAAAAATGAAAATCATATATTTTTGAGAATAAATTTTTAATGCAATTTAAGAATTTCGAAATATTGTTTGTAGTCCACTGCTGGACACAGGCCTCTCCTTAGAAAGGAAAGATATTTAGTTATTGGTTTGGTGCTTAAGCTCTGACAAAAACCAGCTGATGTACTTATTAATACTACACTCGCGTATGCTCCCGCTATCGCGATGGTCACTGTACTGACCGTCACCGCGTTTAGTTAGTAACCGTTTTACTGAATATCAAAGTTTTAGAGGGTTAACATCAAACGCATAAAAAATTATTTGTGCTCATTTGAATTTCATCTCCTTTGACAGCCAAGGCTCATACATAATAAATACTTCAGTCTCAACCCTCTGCGTTGATGCGTGAAACCCAAGTTTGTATGTTTTTCTTTTTATTATTAATAGAACCTGTTTATTGAAAAGCGTTATATGTTGTACAGTTACGGGTTCTGGCTATTAAGAGTTCAAGTAGGAATAGAATTGTTGTAGTTTGTGCAATATATAAATTCAACGTTTGAAAAATATTGTGTCAATAGTTTTACCTAGTTGAAAAGTTTGATTATCGCACCATCTAAAATTGTCCAAATCTCAGTTATCATAATCTATGTGTTAATTTTTATACATTATTAAATAAAAAGAGTTCTTAGCATATATAACAGCAGTACAGAAAGTACTACATTTTCGACAATCTTTATCACAATGTTAAAAAATCTGTAAAAACGCTACTTAATGCCATAGGGTCAGGATGCCAATGCCATAGGCTTATAATGGTAAAATGTGTATAAAATGATAGTTCAGTAGTTTTTATTTATAAAATATTCAAAGAGTTGAAATTTACCGACCGTCCTACATGTTATTACCTGTATAATATATTAATGAAATGGCTTACGTTTAAATTCAACATTAAAAATATCCATTAGCTTTGATCTAAATTGGTTAATAACATTTTCCTATTTCTGACCATGAACGTAATGAAATAAATGAAAACTGTTTTGTTTGTTAATGCAAACATCATTCTATTCTATTCAACAATGTAACACATTGCTGTCATAGCTGGTTGTGATAGAACCCTAAATTGCATTTCTATTTTATTTCAATCTAAGAACGAATTTTGCATATAAATCCATTCTGGCGCCACGTCGCCGCATCTCGCTGCAGTCCCGGACACATTCCCACCGATCCCCGGAATTTATGAGTATAGGATCGCGTTCTAAAAGCATGGGCGGGAACGATTCAACGAACACGAAATGAATGCACGTTCTCGTTTAATAAGACATTGTACGGTAGTAGGGCTGCGTTGCAGTTTCAGACACAATAGCCATCAAAACAAATTACTTCTTTCCTTAAATGAGAACAATATAATAGAATTTAATGAAAAAGCTAACGGAATAGTTGAAAGTATTTTTTTAAAGGTTTATTTCAACAATAAATTCTTCATACCTTTTTATTAAATAAAATTTCACGTGACGATAACAATTTATTAATTCTTTATTAATGTCTGTATCTTTAGTAATGGTGTGTCTTTTATAAAAAAAACCGTTCACAAGGTACAATAATAGTCTAAGGTATAATATAAAAAGAAGAAAATCAATAACATTTTGTTTTCATACTAAGTGGTAGTGGTAGCGTATGCGACTGCTGTGATGAGGTCTTGGATTCGATTCCCTGGTTGGGCCAAATGTTTGTATGATCTGCAAATATTTGTTTCGGAGTTGGGGTGTTTTCTATGTATAATATGTATTTACAAAAAAAATATTATGTAAGTATTCTATCAGTCAATTTAGCTTTCATAGTACAAGCTGCTGCTAAGTAGCTGCTTAGTTTGAATCTAGATGGCGTTGTATACTACATCTTATGTACTTATAAATTTAGTTCAGAGAGATCTAGAAGTTGGCTCTAAGCAGATTGTAAGGTTTTTGATACAAATACTGAGACCTCAAATGATGAAATAAATAAAAAAATAAAATGACGTTCTTGATATTATTTTAGTAAATACTATTTTGACGGTGTTGATAGACACCCTTGATGTTGCAGTGTTCACAGATAACTAAGCAACTACTTTCCAGCGAGATTTTTGTTCGCAAAATTATAGTTTCTGAAATCTAAATCTGGATCTGGATCTGAAATCTGGAAAAAGACTAAGGCTTCGAAGTAAAATAAAAAGAATTCTACTTTAGGTGGATAGTGAAATTCTTTATTTTCCTGTTCAGACTTCATCATCAGAACATCGTGAATGGATCAAACTGTTGGAGTCGTCAAAGTAAATCATATGAGCCCAAACTCAAGAGGTTAAATTTTATTAGCTATTAAAAAGTTACAACGTTAAGCGCACTTAATAGTGTTATTATCAAATCAATTCCAAGATGCCAACTTATAAAATTGTTTTCTGCATACAAAGTTTCATTTGATACGACAATTAAAAAAGTCAAAGCTGACCTCGAGAGTTGTTACAAGTGAAAGTAATAATACGTTCGTCTTTTTTTTAAATGTTAGTGGGGCAGACGAGCAGACGGGTCACCTGATGGAAAGTGACCATCGCCGCCCATGAACGTCTGCAACTCACGAGTCACAAACGCGTTGCCGGCCTTTTAGGAATACGCTCTTTTCTTAAAGGTTTGATGGTCGTATCGGTTCGGAAATACCCGATAACCCGTTCCACAGATTAGTTGGGTTAAAAAGTATCTCGAAAAGCGCACCGTAGTTAAGCGCCAACGGCGGTTTTCTTTGAGGCCCGGTATCATCCGATCAAAAACTTTATGTCAGATGTTATATTAGATGCATTGTCTTTCTTTGGAATCGTTACCCTTCCTAATATTTCTAAAATACTTATATTAAAAATGCGAATGTGTGTCTATCTGTCTGTTAATCTGTCTGTCTGTTACCTGAACCGATTCAGATAAAATTTGGAGTAGAGATAGTTTGAGTTCCGGGAAAGGACATAGGATAGTTTTTATTCCAGAAATCATTCTTTAAGGGGTGAAAGAGGGGGAGGGAGAATTTTGTATTTGGAATCTATTACCACTGAACCGATTCAGGTGAAATTCGATATGGAGATAGTTTGATGATAGGACATAGGATACTTTTTACCGTGATTACCGACATACACATATCATACGGCATAAGCTAGTTATGTATAAAAGAAGATTACAAGAAATTTTATCATGAAAAAAGATTACACACAGTTGCCTTGAATCTTGAGATATCTACAATATCATGTACGACAGTAATCTTAGATTATTTTTTGTCTACATTCTTCCCCTCGGAGACGTTTTATATAATCCATTAAGTTGTCAAGCAAGATTGATATAACAAGATCAGGATCAACTTACTTGGGTGCATCGGTAATGATGAGGATCTTTGACAAACAATAAGTCGGAAAAGGAAAAACGTTGTGAGTTAAGAAAAAAGTCTTACCGACAAAAACATATCATTTTTGGACAACTTTCAACCTGTTCCAAAATCCAGCAATATCCAGTGCACACCAGTGCCAAAATATCACTATATTTGTAATCAATCGAGAGCCTGTAAAAACATTTATGGTCTAAATATTTTAGAAAGTAATTTAAATTATCCAATTTGTAATCTTTAATAAATTAAAAGTTATTCTGTATCGCTATTACTTTTATTGCTGTCAAACAAGGAAGACGACTTTTCCGACTGTAAATTTAAAAGTGTGCTTTAGAAAGTTATTCCTGATAAATATCTTTTCTCAACGATTATTTCTCTAAAGTGAATATCTCGTCCTGAAGGGAACCTGAGATTGCTACACAGTGTAGCATCCGTAGCTGTCATCTACAGCGTAGCAACTTCGTAGATGCAGCTAAATAAAAGTCATATGAAATGTTGCTCCCATAGCTTGTGACATTTGACTAGTTCTGTTGCGTCCGTGAAGGTTCGGAACAAAAAATCGCTCTTTCACATGGATGCATACAATCAACTCGCAGGAAACTGCAATCTTTCGAAAAATTCCCGTCATTTCCGCCCTTTGTGTGTTGTACAGACTACAAAAGAATGTTTTTTTGATATATTATTTGTTTAACATGAAACATAACATCATGATTATGTTAACTTCAGAGTCAGAAAAAATATGTAAAGCCATTTATGTTTTCATAACAGTTTTCAAATTGGAAGTTCTCCAATAGAAATGCAAAAGGACAGGTCATCCTGGTGTTCTATTCTGTAACTGGGATTTATGAGTGTTAACTTAAACTATTTTAACATAATATAATTAATTTTCTACTGGCCTGTTGGGGTAGTGGTTACTGACCCTGACTGCAAGTGGGAATCGAACCCACAAGGTTCGATTCTCACTTGGGACAAATTATTATGTGATGAGTACGATAATTTTTTCTGCGTCTGGGTGTAATTAACCTATAATATGTATGTCATCAACAGCCTTTAACAGTCCACTGCTGGACATAAGCCTCTAAGAAAGGAGGTTTTGGCCTACTATACCACGGGGGCCAGACGGGTTGGTATAGGGTTTGTGTCAAGTTTTCCTTCTTTCTGCAGTGCTGGTGTTCCGAGTAGCTTTTTCCCTTAATCGGCTTTTACGACACCCACGGGATGAATAGGGGTGGTGACACTGTATTCTTACTCCGTCACCACACGGACACATGTATGTATTTTAAAATATTTAAGTATGTTTATGAGCAGTCTTCTTACTATACTACAGGCTCTGCCTAGTTTGGGATAAGACTGCCGGTTATGAGATGTGTAAAGTTACTACTATTAATTTAATATAATTAAATTAAACCGAGTACCGGAAATATTGACTTACACAGATATATAGAAGATCTCTAATATGAAGAGGTCTTCAGTGAAATAAACTATAACTAATTGGTGAAATTGGCTTAAAAGAATTTGATACTATTGAAGCATAAAATTTACTTTCTTAAGGTTTGTAATCCCACAAAATTAGAAAGAAAACTGATCCCAAGAATACACTACATAAGCCAAAAACATCTTACTCTAGTTATAAAGTAGGTTATAAAACGATTTTTTTTGCCACAACCATAATTTATCAGTCTATACCGATTCTTATTTTTCACCACCGCGGGAGGGTAGTGCGATAATGCTTAAGTAAAGTGAGAGGACGTGTCCCTAGAGTTTTCATTTTTCACTCACTTTTGTATAAAGAGTACACAAACATTTGGTGGAAATGACCAAAGTAACAGAAAATACAATCAAGTATCTTGTATTCAACGTCAGCAGCAATGGATACAGACATGTAGATAATTCTTTTTTTTTTATATTTAGCCATTGTTTTGTTCATATCACTGAAAGAGTGGGTTACAAAACGAGCCCCCTTCCCCCTCCAACTCTGACAGGGGCACAAAATCAGAAATGTGTATAAAATGGATAAAATATTGACTAAAAAAGTATAAACTTCACATTTCTTATCGGAGTTATAATTATTTTAGTAAGTATAAACCAGTAAAGTAACATTAATTGACACTAATAATAATAACTTCACATATCTCACACACGGCCGTCTGGTCCCAAACTAGGTAGAGCCTGTACTATGGTAACCTGACAAACATACTTATATATTTCTATATACATACACATCAAGGATAAATTACACCCAGACACAGAACCAATAATCTTGCTCATCACAAGATATTATAGGATATAATATTATTATTCTTTCTTCTTTCTTTTTAAAAAGACAACTCCCTCACTAGGAATAAAGCCTGTGTCGCGGGGGACTTTACAAACATACATGAATCGGACACAAAGTACACCCAGACTCAGAACAACAATTTGTGGATCACACAAAGTGTTATTCCATGTGGGGTTTGAACCCACAACACTCGGCATAATAGGAAGCGGCGTGGCGACCGCTTAAACCACTACGCCATCCGTGCAGTCAAATTATTAGGTGTAAGTGGTACTATTTTGTAAAAGATGTAGCTTTATATGCACGCATACTCGTACAAGCTTTTAAAACCAAAACACGTCTGTCTTCTAAATTATACACACAACGCAGAAACAGTAACCTATACTTTAGAACATGTACAATATTGAGAATCAATTTATGCATGTACTTTCCTTAGCACCTCAACCTCATAGACTTCTGTCATAGAGAATAGGAGAATTACTGAAATGAGTATATGTGAAAGTGTCCAGATTAACAAGAGTTTGTTATTTTAAAGAAGATTTTTTTGAATAAGAGATTTTGTATAGCGTACTATTTAAAAAAAGCTAAGTAGCCTATGAACAAACGGATTACCTAATTGTAAGTGACTACCAACGCTTATAGACATTTGCCATTCAGTACGTTGTAGTAGTATTACACCAGTAATAACACTCTCTCGGTGATTCGCAAAGAAAGAGTTTTTTAACACCGGTTTTCTACGAGGCCCGGATATCACACCAGTCGAGCCGGCTCATACGTGGCGAAGTATAACTCTCCCACTGTTAAGACAAACACATTTTAAGTGATACAATACTTTTAGCAGACTAATATATCTTAACGCTTTTTAATGCATTACCAAAACAACAAGAACGCACAAATTTTATACTGTTTAGCCCACTGTTAACGCTTCCTACTCTATCGGCTGTAAATCTAGGGGCTCCCCTCGCAAAAGTCGCATATCGCTAAAACGGAGGGTACCCTCATTAGAATGCGTCGAAACTCTAATTGTTTCCGAGGAAGCCTCGGGAAGTATCAATTTGCAAGCAATTTGTAATACCTATGACTTTCGAAGTAAGTGTTGGCATCTAGTGCGGTGTGCTATTAAACAGAAAGAAAGAATGATTCTCACAACTCACAGTGCCATCATTTAGATAAATATAGTAATTTATAGTTATATAATAGTTAAAGGTCATATTTGGAATATTCATTCTCAAACCGTAATGTTTGTATTCCTATTACTTTTTCTGTTTTAGGCTTTTTCTAGCCTCTCTAGAATGGCTTCTATTAGCTTTAATGGCTTAGCTCCAGACATAAATTTGAATTTATTGTATTTTTAACTCTTATAAGTTTCATAAAACGGTAATATTTAGATGTGTTTGAATTAGTATGAATTGCCTTCTGTGATGTACAGTAAAGAACTATATATATCTGTATCAATTTTCATTATTTTACTAGTGTACTTATTTTTCTGAATCTTATATTTGAGAAATCCAATCCCTGTCAGATATCCACATTATTTGGTATCCTTTTTAATAGTAAATAAAAATGACCGTTTCTTTTTGAAGTTACTATAAAAAGTTCAATATCACTAGAAAGCTTTAGGCATAAGGGACAACGCAGTTCTCTTATCAAGATTCCTCTACGAGACTAAGGGTCCTTTAAGACGTCAGGTCCAGCTATCATTCGAATGTGATATACGATAAATTTGTTCGAGCCATCTTGCACCAATGGCCTCTATTTTGATCTGGTAAAAGTACAAAAAGGTATTAAATCAATCTTAACAAGTGGACGTATTGATATATTGTGATTTCCTGAAGACAAGAGTGTAATTTACCACAAAAAGCAAAAGAACGAAGGATGTGTAAGTGATAGGTTTTGCAGGGGATAATGGAATAACAGAATGCTGTATATATTGAAATGTTTGATAGACATTCAGAATTAGGATGCAAATTTAAAAGGAAGTCGAAGGCATTCGAGACTGATCAGATGATCTAACATGGCCCCCACTATTTTTAATCCTGACGCAATAAATTAAAGAGTGATTCAGACTTACATGAACATAATTAGCAGCAACTTTCTTAAAAGGCACAAACACATTAAAACACAGATGAAAGAAAATTAAAATAAAATAATAATTAGCGCCTATTTCAGCTTTTTCTTTTTGAATTAAGTATTAGACCTAAAATTATTTTATACTTTGAAAAAAATGAGAATATCACGACACTAATATCTTATACTTTTTTATACATAAGCTATACGTAGCGCCGTGTTTTTTACCTATGTTTTTTTAATTATCTTAGTTTGAAAAGTTGATAAACCAATTTCAGATGTAAATGTAAGAATTTTATAGCGAGTATTAAATCGCTAAACGACGGGTATATAACTTAAATGTTGTAAAAGATATATTAAATACCTGATTTTAATAAAGAACTAGTTCTGCTTTTGGTCGTTAAAAGTTTTAATAACTTTATTTTGTGGTTTTATTGCCATTTAATCTATTTTAAACTAACATTAACTAAAACTAACACTATTAAGCAAGACGATAAAGTTTTACTGCTGGAGTTATCAACATATTAATATAACACTTTTTTTATCAACATATTAATTTTAAGCTAATTATTATCAACATATACATTTTGAGCTTACTAATGTGATGAGGGGAATTTGCAGTATCTTTGTAAACAATATTGTCTCGTTCATTATAGCTTAACAGTATAGTTAAGCTATAATGACAATGAACAACTATAGTTCTAAAATGTTTTACTAATTTATACGATATAAAATCCCAGTTTCGAGAATGTTACATTCCAGTATCATCAGGAGATTAAGAAATTAGAGCGATTAAGTTTAAGTAGCTCGATCGATGCTTCTTAATTTAGCTTAGTTGCTGATGCTCTTTTGTTTGAAGTCGCATTTATTTCAAGTAAACTGATTTCGAGTAATCCTCGATCTAGTAGGCATTGGATATATTTCATCCATTATACCAGAAGGTTTTTAACTATTTGCAAAAGTGAAAATTGAAGCTTATTTTTTTTTTTTTTTTTTTTTTTATTTCTTTTAAAATATGTTTAAATTTTTGAGAGAGTGTTACAAGTTAATAAAGCCTCTAAATGGTCGAAATAATTATTTTCGAGTTTTCTCAAATAATCTATTTATATAACAATGTTAAATTTATGTTCTGTACCGATTGCAACTCGCTTCAATGATGGTTTTTATCAATTGTTTGCGTTAGTTTTGTCCAGCATTTTTCATTCAATTCAATTTGCATTTTATGTATTTTTTTCACAGTTTTATATAAAACAGTTGTTTGTAATATAATAAAAACAGTTCTAATTAAAATTATTTTATTAGTTATTTCTTACACACGGCCGTCTGATCCCAACCTAGGCAGAACCTTTACAATGGTATCCACACGGCTAATAAACATATTTCTAAATACATAGATAATACATTTCAAAGATAAATTACGCCTAGACACAAAATAAATGATTGTGCTCATCACACACTTATTTGTCCGGATTAAGAATCGAACCCACGATCTCGGGTGTTGCAGTCAATATTACTGACCATCAGACCAACTGGCCTGTCGCAGTTAAAATAATGTTTTTACACGCTTTATATTAGCTTCACTTGTATGTTTGTTTGTATGTTTGTAACCGACTCCTTTGGGCGTGATTTTGACTGACTTTAAACGGTCAGAATTCGTTCAAAATTTTTGTAGATATATCGAGGACCGATGACAATACACTAATTTAAAAAAAAAAAATAGTTTTAAAAACCTAAAAAACACTAATTTTTAAAAGTATATATTTTTTTTATTCTATGTTTTAACTAAAAGTAATAATTAATATAATTATGTATTAAATACTCGTAAATAATATATAACTAAAAGTTACAATTTAGAAAAAAAACCTTTGCTTTGAAGTGCAGTTTCGTCTATTCTTTCATTTCACCCTCTCCGCAGTTTTTCTCCCCAAAATAATTAAATTCCTGAAGACGAATGACTTTACAATGGATAAGATCAAGAAAGTAATTGTACCAAGGCAAGTCTGAGACTTGATTAGTTCAGATCAAAGTCTCGTTTAAATACAGTTAACGTATTAGTGATTTTACTTAAGGTTTTTCATACTTTATTTTTTCTTATTCGGTTGTATGACTGTTGGCCACTTTGAAGTATAAGACGTTATATTTTTAACTACATACATTCACACATTATTCGGTGTTAGATATTGCATTTATCGGACATACACAGTATCACTACTGTCTATACATATTCCCAAAACGGTAGGCCGAGACGCATTTAACGGTATATTTTGGCTACTACTACAATTTTAATCCTACTTATGACATAGGGAGTAAACCAGCCGTCAACCAGGCACTTTAAAAATTAGAACGGGAAAATTGTGAGTTTAATATGAAAGGAAAATTATATGATAATGAATATCATTTATTTTGACATAAAACATGGCATAAAAGGTTTAACAGTGAAAGTGTGCAGCATGTTTGGTTTTAAATATATAACAAAAAAGGAATAGAAATTCTATGTAATAAACCTTTCAAATAATTTATTTTCAAGTTGATTCCAGTTTTATATTATCAAATTGCTAGGTAATTAATTTATCCGTATGGTGACGGATTAAGAATACAGAGTATACCACCTCTATTCGTCCCGCGGGTGTCGTAAGAGGCGACTAAGGTAGCAAACTTCGCAGGATAACAGCACTGCGAAGAGAAGGAAAACTTAACACAAACCGTATACCAACCCGTCTGGCCAGCGTGGTATAGTAGGCCAAAACCTCGTTTCTAAGGAGAGGCCTATGTCTAGCAAAGGACTACTAAAGGCTGTTGTTGATGATGATGAGGTAATTAATAAAAGATAAGATGGAATGATGGATGGTGGTAATGGCAGGAAAGGTATATTTCTTATACGGATGGATTAGGTAATGTAAGTAAATAACTCGAGTAGGTCTGGGTCGCATACCTATATCTCAAACTGGTTTGTACCGGGAAATCCCCTCTAACCAGATGTAGTATATTACAGTAATTTGTACATCATACCGTGTCTAACCAGACTCTAATATTTATATATTTATAAATGATTAAATAAAATTATACGATGTCATAGTGTTTGCGTAATTAATTTTTAAAATATAAAAAAACTGTAACAAATACCCGTGATCTATGTAATGTCGTAGGTTATCTCAAACAAATTCACTAAAGTTACGTAAGGGACATTAAAAACTACTCAACATCAACAATGTGGTCTTAATTTGCTGTTAAACTTGTAAGAACGTCGTTGTAGTTAAACGTAGCGTGAACAGTGACATTGTTTGTGCCTCCATATTTGTTTTTTTTTCTTCATAATTTTGCGTGAAACAGCCACAGTCTAGAAATAAAGCTGTAATTGAATTATCAGATTGTACACGAAACTGAAAATATGACTGCGTTTTTATTGTTGGGTTATAAAAACCGTCAACATTTGTTGCGGGTAATAAATGCGTATTTAATTAAATGGTTAATGCGGTGCACGTACATGATTTTACGGAATACACTACTCTCTAAAAGGGGCTGTTTTATCATAGAGAACTACATCATAACTATATCGACACATCATTTCTATTGTATTATACAACTATTTTTTGTACACTAGCGCTGTTATAGATTTTTTCAATGATTTTTCTAGAAAAACCATTCGACATGTGTGTTAAATTTCATGATGATAAGTCGATTAGTTATGGCGAGAAATCGTAATAAAACTAAACTAAAACAAACTCATGATAGCAGTAAAAATTATAGTTGAAAAATATTTATTATCAACAGAAAAAAACTATAATCCTCCGTCTTTTAAAGTAATGGAAGAGTAACTTATTTTAGCTCTAAAAAACGCTATGATGACATGAAACACATGATCGCATGAAACATTAAAGTATAAGGGGTTTTATTTTTCAAGTTAGACGTAGCCATCTATAAAAATTATTGTCAAATGATTATAGAGTATTTGTATAAGAATACTTATTATGAACTACTTATACTTATTACTTATTCACTCCGATGTCTTATCTTTTACGTTTTAACCTTCACAAAAGATTTATCACTTGCAAGTGTGACTGTGTGTGTGTCCTTTCAAATTTTTTACATTACTTGACGTCTAATCTCAAAAAAAAACTCAAATAATCAAATGTTATGTCTACCACTGTATACGGAAGTCATTAAAATAAAAATAGTGGGCAGCAGTAAAGAAAACACAATAAAAATTTAAAAAGTCGTTAAAGTGGTTACAGATCGGCATTTTTATACGATTTTAAGCGCCAGTAAAAGCGATCAACAATGGTTTTATGTAGACTCCTGGCTCTTGTACGGCAAAGTTCGGATAATATTTGACATTAGTCAGATTTAGATATTCCAGTTTTATCACCAAATATATGGGTCTCCAATAAAATATGTATGAAGGCAGGCTGTCTGGTGTCTGCATTTTATTTTCTCCACATTAAGTGTCTTGTATTAAAGCAAGAACCTTTATCTTTATAGAGGTAAATATGACTCGTTTGATTTGTTTTAAGTGCCTGTTGGTGTAGTGGTCATTGATATTAATTGCTGAGCCTTCTATTCCCATCCAGGGTAAATAATTCAGTCCCAATCATTCGTTTTGTATATGTATGTAATAGCTTGTCTAAGTACATTTATCAGCAGAAATAATGAAACCCGCCACTCAGAGTCGATTACTACAAGTTTACTTTCTATTTAAATTTTTATAAAAATTAAACTTATGGTCGCATAACTTATTATGAATAATCTCAAAAATTGTTATTCACTAGAAAATTCGATGTTTTCAGGATTTTAAGAATAAAGAACTTAGACTTATAGGATTAATACCGACCAGAGTCTTCCACCAACATTCAATCGTTCAACGCTGCCAAACATTCATTCCCATCATTGGAACAAATGACAATTGCTCTCCTTTGGTTTTTAAGGACCAATACAACCCGTAAACCTTAAAAAAAGAGTGAATTTCCTACCTCATAAGCCAGCAACGCCATAAGCAGCGTTAGTCACATATCATCAGGGCATGTCTATTAATATGCCCCTGATATAGTGAAAAAAGGACTGCATATCTGCAAAACAGTTTTTGTCATATTTCTTAATTGATCACAACCTTTTATTTAATATGTAGCTAAAATAGAGAGAACATACGTTTCTTTAACGGTGTAAAAAAATGTACATTTTCTCAATTTTAGCTTTGCTGAAGCTAAAAGTATTTAGTAGATAATGTTATAAATTTGTAATATATTCACGGAAATGCTATTATTCAAATAACCGCTAGCCCTGGGCTTCCTAACAACCGTCATGCTGGCTGAATTTTAATTTAGAACTAAACAGACTACAGGTGTGTTCCTTATGAAGAACAGCTGGTATTTTGGACATGAAGGCCAGTCTCATTGCTATTTTATTCAGTCATACATTCTGTAATTATTTTGTAAAAGACAGTCAGACAAAGGTAGTTTCTTAAAAAGTAATTGAGTATATAACTGCTCAGTTATCATTTTTTATTTATCTACATTATATTAAGATTTCCTCTCTTATTTTGTTTCTGCTTTCAAAAATAAGGAGCATCAATTTCTCAAAACATTGAATTCGAAAATTAGAAATATAAATTAAATCGAATTCAGTCCACACATTGTTCTTGATAACGTAAATTAGGGTTCCATTAAAACCTTATTTATTTGTTTACAACTTTATGCATTTGTGTACAATGGCGGACTTAATGCCCAGGTTATTCTCTACCAACCAACCTTTGGGTGGTGTAGAAATCTGGTGAAGTAGGTGCACTGAGGTTGCAGTTGTTATAGTAGTTATAACTAACATATACAATTACACACTAACATACATACATATACATATTATATGCATAAATATACATATATAGATATAAATACACATAAATATATATACTTTATATTCGTTCACGTTAACAGTGTATGTGAGTATATTATAGTAAATAATTTAATCTTTTATAGGTTGTATTAGGCCTATGATGACGATACCTGGACCCCTCCTAAACTGGAAGCGCAAAGAGGGCACACCGTGTGGTTTTAGTCGGTTCGAGTCCGACACACCACCCCGCCGCAAACCCCGGTGGGGTGACGGTCCGAGGGGATTTCCACACGTTAAAAAAAAAAAAAGGCCTATGATGACGATATTAAAGTTACTGAAATGACAAGCTCATACGTACTAATAGTGTTGTGTCCTTTGCTGATCAGAAAAGCTGAGCTGAAAAGCTGTCAGTGACACACAAAACGATTGCATAAAAAATAACATTTCTAAGGGAAATTTATTAATATAAAACAAAAATTATACAGTAACTTCTTCGATCCCACAACAAACTCAATACAACTCCATGCTCGCTCAACTCACTAAAGTTGGCGGAACAGTCGTTTTAAAAAGTTACGTCGTTATTAAATTGTTCTGCAGAGAACTGAAGCGGCAAATATTTGATCAAACCCTTGCGAAGGTGTGGATGATTGGCCCAATTTGTCTAAGGCACGGACTGCCCTGCCCGAGAGACATATTGTTTCTGTTATTATTATGTTATTAGGGGAACATTTTCAGAAGTGTCTATCTAGTCATGTATTGAAGATGCACTACCTTCATAAGCGTTCCGAAGTTTGTGTGTATAAACTTTGCGGAAACAAATGCACTAATTTAGATGTATTCTTGTTCTGATTGTATAAATGATATAACAAAACATTAGAACTCAGATCCATATACGTAATTGCAGGAGAAGGCTAGTTTGATATTGTATTGATTTTGAGATACTCAAAATATACTATTAATAACAAACAGACGAATAAGGTTAGCATTTTGAAAATATCTTTGTATTCTTTTCAGTCCAGAAAGAAACCTTCTTGTTTTCATTTTAAAGGATGCATTTAAACTAAACTTTAATGAATTGGCTATCGCAATATAAAACAATTTTTGTGGTCTAAAATCCGATCAATCAAGAACCTGTCGTGTTTGACTTTGTGCTTTCTGCTGGATAAAAGGCATTCCCAATGTATGCCTGTATGCCTTCCGTTCCCTGATTGTCATATCCAATGCATTGCAGCTACTTTATCCAAGTCGTGAATCCATTAGGCTGAGAAGCATCCCACGGTATCCTCGTTTCCTTCAACGGCTATCAGACCTTTCGGCAGATGGAGCCGTTCCATAGTCACTTCAGTATGTCACTGTATTATTGTCAGAAATACTGATAAAACTACCTAAATATATATATATATATATAATTTATTAATACAGTATATTTCATTAGTATTTTAATTTGCTGAGGATCGTGTTTGGTGGGTAGTTCCATCAATTAAGCTGGAATTCCTGCTTTACGTAAATATCGTTGGGGAACTCGATCATGCTTGTAAGTAAACTAGGTTACATTTTTGTTGACTAAGGCAGTTTCTCAAGAGCGTTTTTGTAACAGTGTAGCCTATAAAACGTACTCTGAAAAGAATTAAATTATTACATACCAATTTGGATTGAAAAATTTTAGTTAAAAAACTAAAAAACACTTTTGTAACACGATGAACTAAACAGTAGAAAATAATTTTCTATACCTTCATAACGTAAAATTATTTATTGTAAAATGCATGGGGTGCTAGATCGGAATTGTTGTAAAAATATTGTATTTACAGATATTGGTAAAATTAAAGTGATTTTCTTTTTGAAGTTAGACACAATTATATTCTACTTTTTAGTTCGTCTAGTCACAAAAGCGTGTTTTTTTTAAATTATAATTTATTTTTGCTTTTTTAGTCATTAATGACAATTATTTTTTTAATAAGGCTAAAAAAGTAACAAGTAAGTAAGTCACATATGCTTCAGTACACGCCTCTTAGTACGTAGCAAAAACACTACTGTATTTTACGTATGGAAAAAGCCGTTAATCCTGAAGATCCTGATTAGGATAATTGGCCAAATTTATAAAATTATTGTATGTTCGTCGATCCTAGATAAGTGTGCTAAGTTTTAATTTAATTCGACTTTATGAAGTGGGTGAAAATAACCTTCGAAGATTCCTTTACATACATACTCGTACGTACATACATACCAAGCTAATAAAAGCATGTTAAAAGAGTACGGAACAAATCAGTGACATAACAAGTGTAAAAGATAAATGTCAAGTGAAGGGAAGGCCGATAGAAGGACTAGATTACACTACTTGCATACTATTTTGCGCTCTATTTTAAAGGAATAAAGTTAACATTTTAAACAGATAACAACCTAAGTTGACCTGTGGCCGGGATACCAAGATTCCACGCCATACCACTAGACAACCTTACGCTAATATCACTCTGATTTTAATTTATTCTATGTTGGTTTTAATTCGAACAGAAATATGCTGAATCGTCACATCATACACTATACATAAATAAATTTACAACCTTCACCTCCAAAATAATAAAAAAAACTTACAAAGCAAACAAAATAGACGCGACCTTATGTAAACATACTAAAAATTATGTTTCTCATTATTCGTAAAACGGTATTAGGTCGATCGTGCCCTTGACTGGCACAAACAAAAAATATGTACGTTCATTACACGAAAAACCCTGTTTTTATGTAAATGTTTTGTACACGAACATCTTATTTATAGCTTCTACATAGTATGTTAACATAACACAATGTTTACTTAGCATGTTTCACACAAACAAACATACTTAAAATGTTTAGTTTCGACAGTGACGATGACGACACGACTCGAACTCCGATTTGAGCAGCAATGAGATAGGCAAGACTTCAGCGTCTTAGTTTTTCTTACTTACCGTAGAGACATAAAGAATGAGGGCCTTGTATCTGTTCGAATTAGATTTAATAAAATGCCTTGAAAAATCGTGTTTTTAATCAACTGTCAAAACAAGGAGGAGGTTTTTGATTCGATTCGATTTGTAGTTTTCTCTTTTTATTTCGGTAGTGTGTATTTTTCTTAATTTTGGTTGGTCATTTCAAATTTTCAGAATAAATACCACTCCCAAAGGTGGAAAATTCATCAATCAAGAATACAGTTTATTAAAATTCATAAAAAAAAATGTACCTAAGCGCATTTAAGTTGGTAATAACTATTTAAAATGAATTATGGTAGCAAGTAGGTTGGCTAAAAAACATTAAAATCAAGTCAAAGAGGAAACAACTTAACGTAACTTGTTATGATCGTACATGTCGATTTATAGTCTTTAAGCACTCGAAAGATTATAAAACCAGTTTTCGGGAACGGGAGATCCAAAAACTGTATTTGAAGATTTAATTCGTGACGTCATGTACTTCTACGGCTACGTTAGAAAAATAGAAAAAGCAATTCTAAATTCAAAAACACGCAAACCACATTTACAGTTCGCACCACAATATCTACAGTTCCAACTGTCCCTTCATCCATCAGACGTTCTTAATTGAGTAATGGCGGTGTGACAGCTAGTACTGATTGATCGGCACGACGGTACGGAGCTAAATATGATGTATTGCGTCTATTGAGACTGCTGTTTAGGGATTTGAGGTCCGTGACGTCACGTGAGGATTATGGGGTCTGACATGAATTAGTGAAGTGCCCTGAAAGAAACGTGTGATTTACGTACGATTTTATCCTAGATCTTCGGATCTAGGATAAAATCGAATATTTTGAAAATTGAATAACGTGGAATAAACAATCCTAGAACAGGTCTATTCTTGAACATAGCCACGTTGTTTTGTAAGATGTTACATATAAAATGAGTGAAGACCATTCATATTACTATGTGTGTGGACGGATAAGTACTTATACGTTCACTAATATTGGTATTTTATAGTCATAACCTTCAAAGATTAATGGCGTACTGAAATTCATAAAAAAAAAAATTATGAGAATAAAATATACCTATATTAGTTCCTTACTTAAAAATTAAAAACCGCTGTAAAAGATAATTTTACATTCCTGAAATATATTGAATTTTATTTAATAATTTGTTATTTTAACTACTTTCAAATGTATAAATTATCTAAAGTCTTGCAATCACAATCATTGGCACTAGACTCACTTGTTTTGAAAGTGTTTATTGCCATATTCCGCTTTTGTCTTATAGTATGGTCAATTAAAAACCTCCTTTCTAAGGAGAGATTTATGTCCAGCAGTGGACTATTAAAGGCTGTTGATGTGATGGTCAATTGTTCAAATTATAGTTAACTTTATTTTTAATTGCAACTATAATATTCTGTTTTCTAAAGAAGAACGGTTGGAGTACGTATAGTCAAGGTAAGGATGTCCTTATGAGGTATCTTGTCATGTAAATAAACACAACCATTGTCAGTGAGTTTCAAGTAAATATGAATAGGTGTACCAACATCAAACTCCAACAGTTATTCCACGCAACAACGTGGCCCATAGTTTGGTACTTAATTAATAAGCGGGGTAAAATTCCTCCGTACAAATACCGAGTGTCGGACCCTACCAAGACTCTTGGAGGCTGTGCAACTCGCTAATTACTTCGCCAAATATTTACTTTGCTGAGATTCTCCTTTCTGCAGCTTTTGGCAGTGTGCTTATTGGAGAAGAGAGCGATTTAATGGCAGCATAAGATTACATAAAGAGACATGAGAAAAAAAAAGTTGAGAAAAAAATTACATGGCAGGATGCAGCTTTTTAATAAACATTTACCATTTGACATGTTTTAGTCAAAGCATATAAAGCAGTGAACACACGACCAACATTACTGGGATTATTATGCTAGCAGTAGCTAAACGTGGAAATAGTCATCGGCATGTACCGCGGAAAAATCACCAGGCGAGTGTAAGTGCGAAATGATCTCAAGACATAACGAGCGCTAACCTAACGATGATAGCAGTGACCCTCGAGGGTCTTTGTAAGTAAAAAAAACTTGTTTCAAACATCTTGATAATTGCTACTATCATTCCTCGCACAGATGATACGCTTCTCAGTTAGAAAATTTCCATTAAATAATATTAACATTTTAATTATATTCGTATGTGGATTTGGTGACGCTCTTTGCAATAACGTGTGTACAACCTTAGACATGGGTGGAGCGCCTTTGCTACTTAAAGTCACAAGTTAGGACATTCCTGACAGTCACTGAAGAGATTAAAACAAGATAAGATAAATGCTGAGACTTCAGCTAGGAACGTCAATTTATTACTAAACTACAAGGTCTAAGTTTAGCTTTTAGTATTTAGTCATAAAATTATATTGACGCGCAACACAATATCGTTAATGAAAATATTACAATATTTTGATTATAGGGAATAATTATTACATGCCATATTGTACCTTCTTTCATTTTCTTCAATACATATTAATATTCTTTAGTCACATACTCGTATATGAAAGTTAGAGTTTAAAACTAAAATTTGAATTATTTTTCCGCCAAAATATATACATATCTGTAGGCTCCGCCTTTGTAAATGTCGATTATCGGGGTAAACGTAGCATTTGTCTTTCTTCAAGAATCAAAGTATCTTCATACCAAATTTCATCAGTAACAGACATACACACCTTCGCATTTATAATATTAGTATGTATATGTATGGATAGTATAATTTGTTCGTGAAAGAGCCATATTTCGACACATATGGGCCAGCTTCGACCGGAGTGATACAACGACCTGACAGAAAACCGGTGTTAAGCAGTTCTTTCGTTGCTTTTCATGAATGGGGTTTCTGGAGCCCAAGCCTTCCCCCTCCTTCTCATTCTGGGGAAGGGACTGTAACTGTCCGTGTGCCGACCATATACCATGACAAAAAAAAACACATGGTGGTGAATTTATGTAAGCAACGTATATTATAACATCACTCAGCTAATTCCACCCCTTTTGCCAAAAATATCAAGATACAAAAGCTTTATTATTAAAATATTTTGCAAGTGAAGCACAGAGTATCAACTAGGTCGCACACTCGTGGCACGCTAAAGTTAGCTGTCAAAGGAAAATTTAAACTCCACGGAGCCTTTGTGTTGAATTTTTCAATTTGTCAAAGCTGAGTTAGAAGCCCCTATCAGCGTGAGTGAAATATTTACAAAGATGGCTGCCCCGTTACATGAAAAAAATACCCAACAGACTTTATCGCCCTCCTCTTTTTTTGGACCGAATGCTTTTACACATATATTTAAAACTAGCTGGTACCCGCGACTTCGTTCGAATGGAATTTGAAAAGCGCTAAGTAGGTTAGATTCCCAGACTGGGCAAAACTTTATAGGGTTTTTCTGAGAGGGCAATAGACTAAGTTACTGCTTATAGAGATACCTGGTAGTAAAGTATTATCAAAATCGGTACAGCCGTTTAGACGATTATCTGGAACAAACAGACAGACGGATAGACAAAAGTTTTTAGATATAGGTATAGTGCAAATAACCGTGAGAGCATGAAAAAACCTATTACTTTGACATTACAAACAGACACTTCAATTTTATTTATTTGTATTGATATAGATCAATGCAATGAATTTTTTAATACGTGTATGTAACGTGCAGCGTGGGAAAACCCTTCTTTAGCATTTATAGACCACCTGAACCGGAGTTACATACCTTATGGAAAACTGGTGTTAAAAAATTTATACGTTCCTTTACACTGAGTGACTGAGGCTACCGAACGAATATTTACTACTCTATTTCCCTCCTTCCGTTATTTTGGGTTTAAACGTTTAGTATGGATGAATGAGATTTTGACCTGTCAGAGTACTTACCGGCAATAGAAATACAGCCCGAATTAATCAATTATGAATGAAATTCTGTGTGGTAATGGATTTAGAATATCACCCATGTCACCACCTCTATTTATCTAGTGGGTGCCGTAAGAGCCTACTAAGGCAGCAAAGTGGACTATTTAAGGCGCGGTTGATGATTACGATAAAAATTCGACTAACAGATGATTTTATAAATATGTCAGGAAAAAAATGAAAGCACAAGGAAGGTCTGCTGAGAGAGATTAAATTTGTTTTTTCTATGAAGGGGTGAACAAAAATAACAACACTACTTATTTATTTAAGCATCTAATTCCTCTGTGATGTAATTAAAATTGCAAAATAAAAGTTGTTTTGTAAAATCATCGTAGAAATCTCTATGCTTAACCACAAGGACTTTTATTTGACCCTAAAAAAGTATTAAAATAACGCACATTTTCAAAATACAGGAGTCAAACACACCCTATAATATCATCATCTACCTATAATATCATCACACACCTATAATATCATCATCATCATCATCATCAACAGCCTTTAATAGTCCACTGCTGGACACAGGCCCCTCCTTAGAAGGAGGTATTGGCCTACCGAATTTGTCAGTATACGCACACAACGTCTACAGGAAAATATTTTAGCTAAGAAACTACCGTTAAACAAGCTCGTACGAAGGAAACACGAAGTTTAGGAAATAATAAAAATAGTCGCCATTTTGAGTCCTCAAAGAAATTCTCTTCACTCGGCCGAGTGTAAAAGGCGATGTAAACTTACTACCAAAGGTTTATGTACTTCTTAGAGGAAACTTTTAGCTAAAACTAAATATTAAATCGCGCGCTGGCTTACTATCACATACTTGTTCGTAATATGTGTTAATATTACAGTCGAATGAAGAAATACCTGGTTGATTTTAGGAAAAATTTTAATATGAAAATTGTTGTATGAATATTTGTACTATATTCCTTTTTTATTTTCTTAATATTTTAAATATAATATTTTCTAAAAATATATAGCAATGCAGCTTGGCCAATCAACTGGCAAAAGAGTATAAATATAGGACGGACGTTCTTCAAATTGTTCTATTTATAACATTCATTTTAAGTCTACATTTCTCTTAACCAAAAAGTGAAAGAATGAACTCATGTTGAAACTTTCAAAATAACCAGTTGGTCTTACAGTTATTGATGCTGACTGCTGACCCACTCAGCAGTGGTAGGTTTGATTCCCATCCAGGATAAAAAAATGTGTTATAACCCGATTTTTTTTTTTTGAGTCTAGTTGTAATTTGCTTATAATATTAATAGATTAGTCAGAATATTGTTGAAATACAGGTGTTAGATATAATATAACATCTATAATATTATGCTGTTTTCAGCGTACAACATTTTAAAATTGGTCGTTAAAACCAGGCAATGTCATTTCAAAATATATAATGACGAGGATTATTAAATATAATGTCAAGGATTAGTAAATACAATGTTAAGAATTATTAAATATATTGTAAATATTTATTCAATGCAATGTTACAGGTAATAAATTCAATTCAATTATTGAGAAAAACTATTTATAATATTTATGCACTTAGTACCTATAATATTATGTTTATCAGCAGCATTTCTATAGTACAGGTTTAACTTAATGTATCCCACATTAAGTCTTAAGTTATTTAATTTTACTATAAATTGTTTTATTTATATTTGTATTATACTTAAGTCACATGATATACTACTAATTAACTCAAAAGATTTATGCCACGAACATGACTTACATTACACTCACGTATTACACCAGAGGTCCTTTATCTCGCCAAAATATCGCAGACTCGCCACAGCTACCCCTCTTAGGGTCCAAGATGTTCCACAAGATAATGGTGAATCTAATTGAAATACCCGCTGAGAAGCTGATACGTCTGGTTTATCTCCCTTTTTACCAGACCAATGAACCGCCATTTTTAGTGAAATCTGATTATTATTTTTATTTTTTTGTTTGGGCTACCCTGAGTCTCGAACTGATTAGAAACTGCTAGTAAAGTTTTGTAACTTGAATGTGTTATTTTGTACATATACAAATAAATAAAATTGAAGTGTCTGTTTGCAATGTCAAAATAATAGGTTTTTTCATGCTCATGGTTATTTGCACGATACCTATGGCTAAACTCCAGTTTAAATATTTTTGTCTGTCTATCTGTCTGTTTGTTACGAGTGATCTTGAAGAAGGCTGGACCGATTGTGATAATATTTTACGACCAGTCTATATAAGGAGTAACTTAGGCTATTTTTCCTTTCAGAAAAACCCTATAAAATTTTGCCACGTCCGGGCATCGAACCCGAGACCACATGGACTGAAGTCGCGTACCGTACTACACCACTAAGGTAGCGCTTTTTAAATTTCACGCGAACAAAGTCTCGGGTACAAGCTAGTTAAAAAATATATTCATTAGTATTTCCTTAATACTTCTGTCTCTCCATAACATTTTGATTCATCTTAAAGTTTCCTGGAGAAGATTGCATTTAGCAATAATACAGCCTTTTTGTCCACATATTTCTGACGTATACATACATGTATGTAAATCTGAGATATACATGTGTATGTATGATAAATCTAGACTACTATTTTAAACAGTGTACAATATGGAACGGTGTACAAATAAAGAGTTCTTTATACCATCCACAATATCATTGAAATGTGGACGTTTATGTAAAAAAAAATTACTTGCATTCAACCAGTTTGAAATTCGTTAAGGCTGACTTTACCAATTCTTTAACTCAACTCAACTTAAACTCTCTTTATTTCATAAATTTTTTAAAATTGTTTGAAATCCTCTTTTATATAGATTCTAAAGTCATAGATCAACACACGCAAAAGCAACAATCTCTGTTTTGTCAAATAGTAAGCAAATAAATTAAAATTTCCTGGTGTAAAACAATAGGCAATAATGTGGCCGCATTTATTCATACTCTTATTCATAATTACAGGTCATGAGAAGCTAAAATTTAAATGCTAGTAAAACACTGAAATGTCTTAAACAATATTATTATCATAAATTTATTTTTTATTCAGTGTCAGATAACTTGAAAGCGAAGTAAAGTTTAGCCCTAAATATATTTTCATTGACGTGGAAATTTTAATAACGTTGTGTAAAATATGAGCGGAAGCGATCAATTTGTGTTTAATGATGCGAAAGCCATTCGTTTTAAGATGGTTTCGTGAAAGGCGATTACTAAAATCAGTTGTAAAAGCGGCTTACCTTTTCGGTATTTAGAAAAGATGATTGCTTCGTAGGAAAAAAAGTGAAGTTATTTTTAATCAAAACTTTTCGTTTCTTTTCTAGTATTTGATTGATTGCTAGTAGTTGAGATCGATTAAAATGCATTACATATTTTTTGTTTATTGTATATTATTTGTTTTACAAAAGTTTCAATTTCGTAAACTCAAAAAAAGATAAAAAACTTGTAAAAATATATAAAACTTGTAATAAAAGTTTTACCAATTGTTGACACAAAATGGTAAATTATAATATGACATGAGTAGAAGAAGTGAAATAGGTAGTTATAAATTATCCATACTAAATCCGCTTTCGTTTCTATTTTGTACCAAATCTGGTCGGTCAGTAATTAGTGGTCGCTACAAAACTTCCGAGCCATTAAATCGGTTCCGTGTTAATTGCGCAGGATCACCCTTTTTGTACCCAATTAGACCCTTACTAGTAACAATACTAACTGTTAAGCGAACGTTGCAGTTCTACTTCTAGAGAAACTTTGGAGAAGGAATAATTTAACAAATTATCATGATTTTATTTGTAAAACAAACCAACTGGAATGCAAAATTTACTTCGTCGTAACTACACAAACTATCAGAAAGCAAAACAAAAAGTAAATTAACTCGCACTTGCACTAATAATTGTGTTATTGAGATTATACTTAGAGTCACAACACATAAGAGTGTTATGTCAACTGGTTTATATGAAGGAGTACAGCGAATTTAATATTCAACCTACCTACTGCAGGATGATGTTTACTAAAGACATGATGATTGTCACCGAAATCTCATGATCGACCTTGACCTTTTTGATAATAATATCCTCTAAAAGGAGAGAAGTACCCTTCTTCTTTCTTGAGTAAATCCTTCTTTCTTTAAATGCTTCATGTGACAATAGTTTCTCATTAAAAGGACTATACTCAGTTGTAATATCCTACCTTAGCTTCTTCCTTTTCTATTCTCTCATAAACAATATGAAAGCAATCCCCATTAGCGATGGTTCTAATGAAAACCAAATTATTGTACCAAACGAATAGCAATTTCAGTAAGAATTTAATCCCCACGAAGACATTTACCCTCCTCATTAATACGTAAATAACAATAAACATCAAATAATTACAGAATACCGTTACGGAAATACAATCGGGCTGATCGTATTTTTGCAATAAAGCTATCCTATTCACTGTGCGAGCCCATTACTTGTTTGTTTCGAAAGATTTGTGAGGCTTTCGAACTGAGAGCGAGTGTGAATAGCAAAACTGAAAGGTCAAAGGAACTGTGGCGCCTAGTCGACGTGCTCCTTTATAGCCAAATCAAAGCCGGTATAAATGCGGAGCAGTAAATTATTAATTTAGTACACAATCGTTGGTTTAAGTAGTCACCCTACAAACTGCCGTAGTTTTGGTATTTCGATAAATCTAATGAGGGATAATTATTTGCAATAATTGATTAAGTTTTGTGAGTCTAGTTAAATTTTGTTTTTAAATTATTGTGTTATAAATAGGTAAAAATCTTAGCCAAAAGAACTCGTGGCTGAATAAACATGAATAGACAGAAGTAGAGTAAAAACTGCATGCAAAAAGCTGGCTCCTAAAGTTTATTCATCGGAGATTGAGAAAAAGAGAGGCTGGTCTTTCGAGGACGAGGCCTTTTAGTAACTGTAATTTATCTGCTTTTTCTAAATTCGAATTTAAGAGCTACTTTTGTTTAACATGAACATACATATATATCCATTTTTACTTTTTCAGCCTTTTTTACAGACTATTCGATTTTTTACGTGGAGCGACTGCCATCAGACCACCACAACCCAAGTACTAGGTGATATCGAAGTTCTGAAGAAAGACAGTAGTTGGACTTTTTAGGGCTCCCCTTAACGATAAACACAGATGATCCTATGACAACCGGGACCACCGGCTTAAAATGATTTCTGAGAATCACGGAGAGGTCTGAATGTGATAAGATTGGTCACCCATCCATAGACTGACCTGGCTAATATTGCTTAACTTTGCAATGTGGTAACCTACTCTTACCACTTAGACACGAGCCCCTCGTTATATTCTTAGACGTTTAATGAAAATAAAGTAGTGAGAAAAACTGTGTAACTCTTTTAAATTATTTTCTCTTAATTATATACGTATTCACATCACATCATATCAACAGCCTTTAATAGTCCACTGCTGGACATAGGCCTCTCCTTAGAAAGGAGGTTTTGGCCTACTATACCACTCTGGCCAAACGGGTTGGTATAGGTATTGTTTTATATATATTATGTGTTTATTGTAGGACAAGAACAGCTCCGTTCCGGTAGTTGCGCTCTGTAATATATTGTTTTGTATCGGAAACGCCTCTGGTGCACCAGCTTAATATATTGCTATCTACGAACTACTAAGAAATGTGTATATGTAAGAGGAAGTGGGATGCAATAACTCTGGAAGCTATGTGGCTCGCTGAATAGAATCAGTGACCGAGTAGAACACCGACTGAAGGCTTTGGTATGGATTCGACTCACAGATAGCTTACCTACCTAAAGGAAAATCGTCTTTCATATACATACAGTTTAATTCGAATAATCGACTCGACTTTTAAAACAATACATGATAACATTTATTTATATACAATCAGTCCGTGTCGTCACGGATTAATAATACAGAGTGTCACCACCCCTATTCATCCCGTGGGTGTCATAAGAGCCGATTAAGGGACGAAACTACGCAGAACAACAGCACTGCAGATACAAGGAAAACTTGACACAAGTCCTATACCAACCCGTCTGGCCAGCGTTGTATTGTATTCCAAAACCTTCTTTCTAAGGCCTATGTCCAGCAGTGGACTATTAAAGGCTGTTGATGATGATGATAAACGAACAATACCAATGTAGTTGCTCATTCGTCTTATGGATACTTCTTGATGTTACTTTTATAAAGAAGCTTCCTCCAGTAGAGTTATCTATCTACTCTCTTGTTTTTGTTGTTCTGGATTCTTTCCTTTGGAGTTTGTAAAATAAATTTCTATTTTATTGTACTAAGACAGATGTCACTATCCTGGTTGTGTGATTTTTAAGATACATTAATACAAATACCAATGAAATACGGTGATAAATAGCATATTCTTATACATTTCTTGAAACACAAATAATTATATTTGTATACGAATTGGTAGCTTCTATTAGCTAATTTAAAAAAAAAACACATAAATGAAAATAACGTTACACGATTTTGATAAGCGAGCAAAAAAAAATAAAACTAACATCCACGACAAGTATTTTAAGTTTTAAAAAATCCAGTGTTTGGTCAGCTTTGAATAAAAAATATAATAAGCTGCAGTTTAAGATATTATTTCGGTGCGAGGAACACTGAATTTGCGCAAACACTTGGAAACTAACTTGCCCGACCTCTTTAAAACTACTAACTATTTTCCATTCGACCCACTTTATGAAAAGGTCCAGATTTATGTAGTACAAAACGAGATAAGGTCGGTTACACACCGGCGACCATTAATATCAATCACCGCGTGTCGCTTGTGTCGTGTCTATGGAGTGATAACGTTCTATAGAAGGTTTTCGTAGTGAAAGAAAGTTGGGAGTTTGCAATTTTCGGACGGAATTTCGAGGGATATTTCTGGGTGAATTTAATGGTTTCTGTGTGTGTTTATCAGTAACCCTTGTAACCTTTAGTGCGGTCCCACATTTTAGTGAATAAATATATCGTGAGAATGAGGAAATTGTAGCCTCATACTCTTGAAAAACACGTTCAAATTAGTCTAAGCATAGTCTCTGAAGGATCTATAAGGTCATGTATTAGTTACTTGCCTCTGACCGCGTCTTTGCCCGCCTATTTTACTTGCTGATAATGTAGCTTTCTATTGGTGGAAGAATTTTTAAAATTGGTTTAGTGGTTTAGGAGTAAAGGCGTAACAAACAAAAAAATTTACTTTCACATTTATAAAATAAGTATGGATACTATTATTTTATATTTCAACATAAAAAATGTTTAAAAAGTCTAAAGGACCATTTATATTTATTACTTTTTACGCTATGTTGCCATATGAAAGAGAAAAGTGCAATGAATAGTTTTTAATACCTTAAAACATCGAAAATATGAATATAAATAAATATATAGTGTTTTATTTGTAGTCAATCAAAATTAAATTTTAAAAGTATTTATTTGCGTAAAATATTGTAAATATATAGTCTTAAGAAAAAAAGGTTTTAAAAGTTAATAGTTCAAAATTGAAACTACCAACATATTTCTGTCACAGAATAGAGTAGATTCCTACGGGTAAAATAAACTGTTTAAGAGTCCTCGTGAAATCAAGTATACCACAATACTCTCTAAAACTGTATTTTTGTTCATTTCCAGTTACTTAATATTTTTAATTGACAAATCAAATGTTAAAAGTCAGTTATAATATACACATGGTCCCGTTTAAATTTTTTATAAAAAGCTGATTACTTGACAGTGAAGTGCCGCATTATTTTCTTTTCAAATCACCCTCATCATGCAGTAAAAGTTATGTATACCATTATTGGTACTTCAATATAAATTGTAACTGACTGAAAGATAAAAATATGTCACACAACATATATTAAATAACGTAATGTATTATACCTAAAGCATAGAGAGTTTGGCCCATGATTGTACTTACACCTAAAATAGTCATAAACAAACATAAAATTGCCTATAAACAATAATCCTCAACAACAACAAAACAATAATTACAATAGCACAATTAAATCGAGCGATGGTAGAAAGTCGTCAAAATTTACGATAAGTCATAAATTCAATAGCTAGATTTACTTCCATCTTATAATTCAGATGGGTAGTGGATCGTGAGATCCCTTACCATAGTAATTAGCGTGCGAGGTTTTTATTCCGAGTTTACGTCAAATAATTGTCAAATGACGTCATTTGATAATTATGTATTGATTTTGACAAATATAATTCTAGTCTATGAGAAAGTTTAGACAGAAGGTATTTAGAAAAAGTGAATAGAAGAGTTCAGTTGGGTTAGCTACGTCGAGTCTTCTCATCCTCGATCCCACAGTGCCTAAAGACGCAAGTCTTCAATGAGTGACACTTACGGTACGGCTGGTCCACAAGCTTAAAGTCGCCCAGCGTGCTATGGAAAGGGCTATGCTCGGCGTTTCTCTAAGGGAACGCATCAAAAATGCTTTGATCCGTCAGAGCACCATGGTTATCGATACAGCCCACCGGATTAGCAATCTGAAGTGGCAGTGGGCTGACCATATTATCCGCAGAACCGACAACCGCTAGGATAAACGAGTTCTCGACTGCAAAACGTATACCATACCACCCACCACGCTCACAGGCCAGGCACCGTGACGTTTTGCGTGAGATGACTAGCAGGAGCTGTTGCTGAGCCAAAAATCGATCGAAGTATCGTGCAATGGGAAAGGCCTATGTCCAGCAGTCGACTGCGATAGACTGATAATGATAATACATCAAGTTCAAACTCTCGCATTTTTAATAAAAGTTATGATAATAAATGTTTTTTTTTATAGTAAAATGCACAAATAAAACCGATAGTACTACTCGCATTGACCGATAGTAAATCGACAAGTCAGAATCGTATTTATGCGTCTGAGATCGCGCACCCAGGCCCAGCACCGTGCATAAATAAGGCACAGTGGCGCGATACCACGATTTATATCGTACCGCTATCGCCGCAGTTTGCAACTAGATACTATCTCGTGGTCGCGCAGAAGTCATAATTTAATTATTCATGTCATAAAATCATTCAACATAGTTAAACTAAGAAAAAAGTGATCAAAGGTCACAACATAAAAAACGCAACTTCGAAAACTAAAAGATACTTAGTAACTGAGTAAGGTTGAATACCTCAATAATTACCTCGCTAAATATTTGTATTTACAAATATATATAAGTATTCAATCAGTTCAAGCTCTGCTTAGTTTGAAACTAGATTACGTTGTGTATCAGATGTGCAAAACTGAAGCTAGCTAACTAACTAATTAACTAAATTGCTTTGTAGTCAACATTAACCTAATTCTAGTTGTCATATCGAAATGGACTTTTATATGTGTGTCCTCTGGGATATGCTCGGACGTAGGACGCAGCAATCGCCTTACTTCTGTCGGATCAGGCATTACATTTCCGGACCGATACGACCTTCAAGAAAAGGGCGTACTTCCTAATAAAAGGCCGGCAACGCGTTTGTGACTCCTAAGTTGCAGACGTTCATTGACGGCAATGGTCACTTTCCATCAGGTGACTCGTCTGCTCGTCCGCCAACTCTATCATAAAAAAATGCCCAAATAAAGGCGCAAGTAAAGTCGTATATCATTTATATCTAACAGTAAAGCTTCTGCAAAACTTTTTATAAGTTATCAAGTAAAATAAGACGAGACATCCCTATTCGAACATGACTCCGCTCTAGAATTCACCCCTATCGTTCTGTCAATACTTAATGATACTTCCCGGCTGTTAGATACATCGATGTCTTCTTAATAATACCATTTCCGCAGAGCTTTCCGCTTTTGTTCCCTTAGTAGATACAACTCTGTATAGAAAATGTTTATTGTTAATGTATTTTTTGTTTCTGATGCCTTTTAATTCTTGGGTAACGGGAGGTTTTGTGATTGAACAAAATTAGATTTGTTTTTGTTTTTCAATTTATTAAGAACTTGTTGGTTAATAATGATATGTAAAATTAATTACATATACTCATGTATTAGGATGTATTTACTTCATTACTGAAGATCTTTTTGATACACCAAACCTTTTTTCTTTTTATCAGAAGAGATTACTTTTAAATCCATATTTATATTTGATAGTATTCTTATCTTGAGTATTCATGATATCTAATGGAGTTTCTTAAGCAAAGCATTCCCGAACCATTTTATTGGATAATTTTATTTTGCCTGCCCTCCGTTGCGCGAGTGTACTAATAAAGGACATGAGACCTCTTTGCATTTTTATTACATTTTTACAAAACAAGCAATACAATTTTTTCCTGGATATAAGATGAATCAGTTTAACAGAAACCGAACAACTGTCCATAGTTGTAAACATCATCCTAGTCTTTTTCCCACTCACCCTTCTTATTCGGACATTTTTAACCATAAGTTTCCACAATAGCAAATTTATACAATTTTTTTTCTAACACAACAATAAATAATTAGATTATATTGGTGCAATTCTGAAGTGACACATTTACATACAGTTGACAATTGATTTTTCTTTATTATGTAATTAGTCCCTTTCATCATCATCATCATCAACAGCCTTTACTAGGCCACTGTTGGACACAGGCCTCTCCTTAGAAAGGACGCTTTGGCTTACTAGTCCTATAAGTCTAGTACTAGTACTATCCTTAAAGGGACTAGTACTAGTACTAGTCCCTTTAAGGATCAATATTAATTCCTAGTAATTTTTCCTTAAGTGGATTAAACAAACTATAAAAATAATAAATAAATTTACATATTATTTTGCAGTCATCATCAACAGCCTTTAATAGACCACTGACCTTAATTTTCTTTTGCATTAACTAGTCGCAACACTTAGGTGACACATTTATTTGGAAGAATCATAAAAAAAAACAGTTAAAACAAACGCCATCATCTCGTACAACATTGAAAGCCGATATTTTACCTATCAAAAAAATTTATTCAGTACCACACACTCCATTCCAACACTTCCTCCTCTTCGAGAGCGTATAACTTGAGGTAATGTTCAAAGCCCCGTTACATGTAAATAGTCTGTCACTAGCTCTGCACGAACTGACAAGTCGTCACCGGGCCGAGCTAAAAGGCTGTCGTTTGAAGGAAATGGCGGATCGAAGAAGGAAGTATATAAGGAAAGGTTCTAATATAGTTATATATTTATACACAAAGGTTTGTATTGTGTACGTTTCTTGGTTTGCAATATTTTTTTTAAAATAAAAAATGAGAAATACTATACTATATCTAAAAAAAAACTTGCAAAAAAAATGATCTCACGCTTGCTGGCGCTCGTACTATGGTAACCATATATTTAGAAATAATTAAGTATGTGTATTATACGTATATATATATAAGTATATATATATATATATGTGTGTGCATTTAGAAATATTTAAGTATTTTTATCTGCATAAATATACTTAAATATTTCTAAATATATACATATTATAGATAAATAACATCTAGATACAAAACAATTGACCGTGCTCATCACACACTTATTTGTCCTTGGTGGGAATCGCCCCCCCGAACCGTCTGACCTGTGACCAATACCAGGTACCACTCCAACATGCCTGTCGAATTTAGTTTCATACTCGTATACATAAAATTGAAAATCTGCTATCTGCCATACCAAATTATTATTTATTAGCATACTAATAGTATAACAGAATTGTCAGTTTAAAAAATACAATTCCTTAAGTTGAAGAATGACACTCAACAAAACGTGATCCTAGAACTTACAGCATTGTCTTCTGAGAAAACGTAATTTATCCACTCAGAAATAGCTTAACTCGCGCTGCTGGGGCCGGGCTGCCTGTGATATTTCATTTTTCATCTGACGACACTGTTTTTATAGCAGAAAAGTGCAAATGACGGCTACAAAGATTTCAGTGAAACCAGGTCGCGGTTGCGCTGCTCCGGTAACAATGAACACGAAAGTTGCAGACGGGCGATATATTAAAGTTTCATATAAAATACATCTTCTCGTGCTTGGTACTATCTACTTCTGACTACTTCAATACATTAGGCTACTGTTGATGTTGACTTGAAGATCTTAATAATTTCAATTCAAAAAAGTTAATTATAGGTTCCCGTAAACATTTATATATATATATATATATGCCTCACACATCACACATTTCAGTGACAGCGTTAATAATAACACAATAACAACAACTTAAAACTAACACATGGCTGTCCAGTCACAGACTAAAAATAACTACGCAAAGCTTAGTTGTCGAAATCACGACCTTTAGCTCAGTAGTATGATTACTACACCAACATGCCAGACATAATATCGTTGTGATCGTAGAATTTTTACCATAATTGGATACTACATTGTCTAAATATTATTATTACTTGTAAAGTTCAATAAATGTCTGATTGGACACTATTCTAAGAATATGACGATATATAATAATAATAATAATTAATAATAATTATTTATATTTCAGAGGCTCGCGTTAGGCAGTTGGATTAAGGGTCTGATGCAGAAAGCAGTTCTTCTCGATACGGCACGTATTGTGAGGAAGTTTCTGTCTCTGGAGTCCTAACCACCGATATCTTGGTCTCTGTACCCGATACCGATGGGATACTATTTTTTATATTTTTAAATGTATTTTATTTTTTGTTTTTGTATATAAATATATTTAAAAATGAAATTTATATGTATAAAGAATGAAATAAAGAAATAATAATAATAATATTCTACCACATACACACAACGCCATCTAGTCCCAAACTAAGCAGAGCTTGGACTATGGGTACTAGACAACTGATATAAATATAGAAACACCCAGACCAAATCAAACATCAAATGTTCATGCACACAAATGTTTGACTTGAGCGGGAATCGAACCCGCGACCTTTGGAATAGCAGTCCGTTACACAAACCACTACGCCATCCAGTCGTCAAAAAAGTACGAAGTAATATAAGAAGTTGCATTATCACTGCTCGTCTGATCCGTCCTTTACCGACTAAGAAGGGGAATGATAACAACGTTTGCTTCTAGATCAAGCTATTCACGGTCGGACGTTATTGTCTAATTGTCTTATTGTTCGGAAACCTGCGAGATCTCGCCGAGATCCGACGGGATCTCTGCCCGTTTATCGTTCTCGCAGAACGTTTTGCCTGTGATTCAATTATGCGAAACAACGTCGGGGTTATTGTGTTAAAAATGTCCCTCACTTTGTTTTGTTGATGATGCGGTTAATGAAGTATTTAAATTGAATATTTATGTTCTTTGAATTAGATAATTTATTTGTGAAAAGGTAAGATTTAGAATTTAGTCTTAGTTCGTTTACGACTGTTGATGATTTATTATACTGTGTGGACAAATGCTGACCTTCCGAATGTTCAGCCCATAGTTCTAGCTTTATCCAGTATCATACTGTCGATGTCCTCGTTCTATTGGATTGTTTACCTGTATATTTACAGCCTGTGTTTTTTCAACTCACGAGTCAAATTTCATAGGTATGTTTAATAATACCAATAAGCGTTTTAACCGACCTCAATAGGAATTCACAATTCGGCTGAAATTAAGGGATGTAGAACTCAGTTTATTACAATTTACTTGTATATACGGTAATGATGATGTTATTTTAAAAAGTATACTGATAAGGTTCACCGCCTCTGTCTTTTAACAAATAATGAGAAGAAAGTGTAAATTTCATGCCTCCAAATATTCGTCGCTCATCTTATTGATTAAGATACTTTTTTTAAGTAGAAAACTTGTCTCATAAATTGTGATGTATCCCAAATTGTCCGCGTTACAGCCGTTTCACCGGCAATCTAAGCGGTGATGACGTGGCACATCTACATTCAATGGAGCATACGGCTTGTGGAGTGCCAGAGATGGCGATAATTAAGATGATCTAGAGACTTAAAAAATAAAAGTAGTCTATACTACTTTTATCGGTCTACTCTTCTCGTTCTCTCTTTATCTCGTTTTTCGTATGGCGACTCGTTTTATCTCGTTGTAAAGTCTTAAATAATAAAATTGCTATAAATTGAATGATGAAGTCAAATAAAATACCTCACGTTTTTGTCACAAACTGAGTGACAGTCAAAACTTATATATTAATATTTTTTGACTACCTTGCCCTAGCTCTGTTCTCAAATACGTACGCATAATAAGTAGGGGCACTCGCCAATATAGCACTGTCATAAACGTAGACAGACTAGACAGAAAACTGTCATGACTTATTCCGCTACTCGCTAACACTGCAACCACAACTGAGAGCTAACGAGCAAAAAGCTCAGCATACTCAGCGGCCCGAATTACCCTGATTCTGGGTAATTACAGACTACCAACCCTATCCTGAACACTATGTCATCGTGACGTCATTAGTGGTAAGCACAAATGTTCTAAAGGGTTCTGATTAAAAGCCTTTACAAAGGCTGAATTGGTAATTATCCGACCTTTAAAAAGGACACATAATTAATTCGTTTTAGTACTAAAGTGAAGCTAATTTGATTTTGGCAAGAGTATTTTGTTAAAGTTGAAGCATTGTGTCATGAACACAATCATTTGTTATGTGACTTGGTGTAACTCATCTATAACATGTATATATTTAGAAATATTTAAGTATATTTATCAGCAGTCTAATTATCGTAGCACATGCTTTGCCTGGTTTGGGATCAGACTGCTGTGTGTGAGATATTTAAAGTTCTTATTATTATTATTTATTGTTAACTGTATATACAGCTAACAGTAAATAAGTAACAGTAAATACAGTTAACAGTTTCGTTGGTTGACGTTGAACTAATGTTGTGTTTGTTTAGGTAGGCACATAAATATACTTGTGATTTATAGTTTAGAGCACTGACATGTCAGACGATGTTATAGCTTAAGAAATACCTAAAAAAACTGATATCTTGGGAACCTTGACGTAGTATTTGGACAGAGTGAAGGATTTCCAGCTATATTATAAATCAGCAGTAATAGACTTTTTATAGGGTGTAGGGTCTTTTTTATCTCAAACCTGGGGCCTCTATTAGTTTGCAAAGTACGTACTCTTTGATTAACTATTTCTTTTATCTGATTTATAGAAATGAATATTGTCATTAAAGCACGTTTAACTCTGTTTGGAGTTTTTTTTAGATATATATAAATATTATTAACATATGATTCTCACAATCATATTTTCTTGTGATTTTGCTCAAATTCCCAAAACAGAAAGCTATATTCTATCATATTTTTAAAAGAATGTTAAAGTTATTTATTTGACTTGTATTTTTGAATATGATAGAACACTCCGTGCTGTATGAAACGAATAAAAAAAAAAAGATCTTGTAATTTCAATCAAATGGATCATCACTAGTATTAAAAGCAATAATGAACAAAGTATCATCGAACAAAATAACGTTATATGAACGTTAAATGATAAATGTTCAATCTAAAACTAGCGGTCTGCTCTGGCTATGCACGGGTGAAGATGCTACTAATGTGGCTACTAATGTGTGCTACTAATGTGGTGCTAATCAGTGTGGAGTAATTAATTATACTATTATTATGATAAGACTATATAATACTACCCGAGATCTTTATACGCAAAATTATAGAGCGGTCCACACCTGCAAGCCGCTGCCAGCTTGGACAGACGTACGACCCGATACGGCGATGCCTGCTATACAATAAGACAAGACATACAATTCTATAGTACATTGTTGGATCTATCTCGTAAGGTTTAGCCAGCGTTTGCAAAGTAAGCGCAAAAAAAATAATGTTTTACGACTTCACATTAAAAAAATTGAAATGCCTGGTTTTGCTTTACTATAATATGCATGTATTATACATATAAATGCGCCTCTTGAATACCTCTCTCTATTGATGAAAACCCTATTAAAATCCAAAGCGCAGTTTGAAAGATATAAGCGTACAAGAAAAAAAGCGGCTGCATTTTATTCTATGTAAATATTAAATAAAAATCGCTTTAACGACTGTATGACACATACCAAACAATACCTCGATTTGATATATAACATTTTGTAACGTAAAATCTATGTTCACAACAATACTAATCAAAACAGTAGTAGCAGAAATATGCACATGCATTTAATCAGCAAACCAGGGGAGGCAGACGGTGTTATCGGTCCGGCATCAAGTCCAATTACTGCCCGCCCTCTCCCGCCCCATGCTAGGGATGAAGATACTATCGGAGATAACACTGCAATGGATTTATTTAGTCTTTCTGGCGGCTAATTGACAGTGTTGGGGATTCAGATGTGTTTAGCTCTGGTTTTGTATGTTATTGCCATTACCGCTGACATTTATTCGAAAGTTACGATATGTATCATTGGAATAAAAACTTTTGTGAGTGATTTTTATATTTATTAAGGACTACTCATCCCACGGGAACACTACATTTTGTCGGAATAAGAAGTAACCCATATGCTAATCAGGCTGAAGCTCTTGGCAACACAAGGTCTTTAAGCGGTTATAGAGGGATTGAGATGGTGTACACCTCGCACCCACTTCCACGGCATACAAATTTTTAGTGGTTACCAATTCGGTTAAATCAAAGCACTTGTTTCTTTTTAAAGTCTGGTCTTTAGGGATGTTCGTTTCCCCGCACCGTGAGTTCTACTATTACTACACGCTATGTATGCAATTTAATTTTTCCAAAGCTGGTGTAATACAAAATTTTCCTAGAGTTAACCATTCATTCTGTATTTCTAGGTTCATTGCACGCACCTTGTAGGTCTCGTTTTTATCTAGTTGTAGGAAAGATTATATATGAGTTTTTTTTTGTCGGTCTGTCTTCTAGCATTTCTCAATCCAACTCTACTGGACTGAGTACCCAACATGAATTTCATGTGGAATTAGAGCCGTGACTCGAGCTCTGATGAATCTTGTCTTTTGGAAGGGATCTAACGCTTTCGTCTTGTGACTTTTTTTATAAAAAAAAATAAGTAAAACATCCAATGAAATTGATACAAAGGCTACTAATGCTAATAGGTCAATTACTAAAAACACCTTGTACATATCAATTAACTGCACGGATGGCATATTGGTTTAAGTGGTCGCCACGCCGCTTACTACTACGCTGAGTGTTGTGGGCCCGATCCCCACACGGGAGGAAACTTTGTGTAATCCACAAATTGTTGTTCTGAGTCTGGGTGTTCTTTGTGTCCGTTTCATCTATGTTTGTAAAGTCCCCCGCGACACAGGATATATTCCTAATGTGGGAGTCGTCTTTTACATAAAGAAAAACAAAAACTAAAATCAATAATCTTTTTGTGTCCCTTGTATTGTTCACCATTAGCAAGCAGACAAATAAAAAAGCGATATTTTGTATTTTATTTTAATGGAAGTTTTAATGTAATAAAAACTTTCGTGACCGTAAATGAAGATATTCATGCATGTGTGTAAATATTAAATTTAAAACGGTCTCACAAAACGCTAGCTTATCTGTAACAAAACTATATAATAGTAGTTTTTATGCAAATCTCACAAAATGCGAACAAATCGTTTTCTAAATTGTAGAGTGATAAGCATGACAGCTGTATCTCCCTAAAAAGAATCCCCAGAGATCGCACTCCTACTGTCGATGACGATATTACGCCCTAATATGCACCAAGAGGGGTGTTGTAGTTGAACATATATTTACACTTTTATGTCGGTATAAAATGTCTATTAGTAGAATTGAGACGTATTTTTACTATAAAATGTTACATATTTCGAAAAGCTAAAGGTGAAAAACATTAGTCAAATAATCTTGTATTGTGTGTATGTTCTTAATTATGTATATACATACATCGGCTATAACCACAATTAAGAACTCTCAAATAGACTTTAAGACGATGGCTTAGTTTAATAAAATTCTTCTTCTTCTAAAATTCTTGAACAATAATTATAAACGTTAAAAGTGGGATTTATACGAATACGAAAATACTAATATTACAATACACACAGTTTACAAAAGTTTATAAACTTATGTTAGAATGAGGTTAAAGGGTGTTTTAGGCTGCTATTTAAAATTTGGTACAAACTTTCAATACACATCATGTTGAATAATCATTTAATTGATACAACACACTCTAGCTTTGTAGCGACAACGTGTTTAATTGTGCATGTTTAAATCCGTTTAGTTATGATGCAGTTCCTTCCTCCAAACTACCTCTATTATAATTTCGATTCTTAAGATCAACTGTACAACATAACTTGTACAACAGTTTTACAATGAATTAAAGGAGTTGAAAATATTTTACGTTTCGTACCATCATCATCGCCATTCTCTGCCTTAAATCAACCATAACTGAGTATTGGTCTGGCTCTATTCACACAAATTTTACGATTTGGTGATCCTGCATCTTCCTGCATTAAAGTTTTCCTACTACACTGGTAGTCTGACCAGTCCATCTCACTGCTAGTGCACTAACTATGACGGGGATTTTTCTAAATAACCACTCCATCAGCAGTTTAGTGATGGAGTAAGTATACGTAATGTCACCTCCCCTTTTCAACCTGTGGGTGTCGTAAAAGCTGACTAAGGGAGCAAACTCTGCAGGATAACAGCACTGCAAAGAGAAGGAAAACTTTATACAAACCCTATACCAACATATCTGGCCAGCGTGGTATAGGAGGCCAAAACCTAATTTCTAAGGAGAGGCTTATGTCCAGCAGTGGGCATATATAAATAACCGTGTTACTTAAATAATTACAAATATATAGAATATTTAAGTGGGTATTTAGGCCATGTCAAATTTGATTGGCTTAAACGTCCTTCACAACTTACGTTGCAGTTGCTCAAATATTGTTAGCGATAATCCTCGCACCAAGCCGTTAATACCAGTATAAGTCTTAAATAAGCCAGACAAATGAGGTTAAGTGTGTAAGGAATTAGTGGAATCCCCTAGATAATTGCCCTCGTAGTCCCGTTTGACTCATTGAAGGGTGCCAAAGTGCATGGTCGGAGCATGTTACAGTAGTTTTGCATTGTGTAGTAGTAGAGAATAATTTCCTACATTTAATATGTCTCAAGCACCTATTGTGCTAACAACTGGGATAGTTGGTTCACGAGTCTATTCAATTACATACAATGATGTAGAGATTTAAATTCTACCATTAAAAATATAAATAATATTTTTAAGAGATTACATTAGGATATAGTACTGACTCTAATGAAGTTGTCTGTATATCTTTAGTTTTATACTACTGTAATAGTGTATTGTGATCACAGAGATACTTAACTAATTTATTGTGTTGTTACATTTTCTCATTATGTAAGTGAACTGTATTGTTCTTTTTATGAGAAATAAATGTCTCTAAACCGAACCTTTTTTTTTTCCGTGCGGAAATCCCCTCGGAATAACCTAATCTAATAGCAATAATTTCAGGTTCAACAAACTTAATTGCAGATTATTTTTATAGCTTAAATATCGTGTTATATTCGAGCAGCAAATAAATGAAGATCTTTAAAAAATTCCAATGCGTATCTTTTCAGGTTTATAACATAGGAGATAAGTGAAAACTTTGAGTGGAACAATTTTCTACCACTGGCAATATTTGTTAATCGTACCAAATAGGCACAGGACTCTAAAGAGGTCAGTATTAATTATCTGTTTAAGTTGGAATGTAAATAATAAGAATTGCAATGACATAAATAAATACAAGATTGGTATTTAGAGGAAATATACTTTGGTGAAATTCTCTTAACTGATTCTGTCAGATCGCGAACTGATTATTATAACTCTTGCAGAAGATTATCAAACTAAAAAAATATCGAACGGAATAAAATTATTTTTATGTACTTAGTTGATAAAATTCACTCTCTATAATAAAATAAAATTACCCAAGAAGACATAACTGATGAACTGTTTGTGAGTGCATTTTTAATTATTTTTTAATGTGATAAAAGCAATGTTAGAAACAATGTTTGTTAAAAATAAGTTGTCATGAAGTAACATAAAATGTAGAAAACATTTGAATTTATAAAAAATAAAATATTTGCCTTAATTAAAACAGAGACCGATTGTCTTGTGATCTGAACCATCCAGGGATAATCGCAAAGACATACAAAAAATCAACATCAAAAATTATGTAAATCGGTAAGTACAACGGATTTAAAAGATTAGCGACATGCAGACGCAAAGAAGAATTATGGCTATATATGTGTACAATCATGGTTATGTTAAAATGTTTTTTCTAAAAACTACATAGTTATTATAACAAAAATCATTGTAAAAGTAGTCCGTTCACTAGCCTAATACGACCACCATTCTGATAATAGAGCTATATAACGCTATCTTACTCGGCCCCAATTCGCGAATACTGGCGCGTCCACCCCATTACATATTCTTACATACAGAAACGACACCAACTTATACATACACCCAGTACATAATTAAACAAACGATTACCTACCTTAACACTTAAAATATAAGAATCAAGTAAAGAAAAGGCAGTATCAAAATAATTTGGTATATTTCTCCATATCATATGACATTGACCGCAGTCAGGGGACAAGATGACTCACCGATAGAATAAGGGTAGTTGGTTTCTTCCAGACATCGCTATTATATAATAATAGGCTGTTGTTTCATTGTTCGTTGATGTGATATCTTGGTGGATATATTGACATCTTGTTTATGAACAAATTACGTCAGAATGTAGGCGACAGCCTTGCTTTATGTCGTGATGTCATATAAACATAATATATTATCCTTTTAGGCAATGTATGAACGTATCTGGTAACGGACAATAGATGGGCTTTAAGCCTTAAAGATGGTTACAAATTTTTAGTTTTTATACTATTCATTTGAATTTTATCAATAATTCATCGATGTTTCTAAGATTCTTAATGCAGTATTTGTAGAAAATTCACATTAGAATTGAATGATTGGATTTAGCTTAACTTTATAATACTATTCATTATGAAATCTTTTATGAGGTATTTCAAACAATCTAAGTTAAAGTTGAATAACCAATTGAATTAAATTCAATAAGAGATGCACAATGCACAATGAAAACCTTAATTGTATTAAACTCGATTCCGACTAGAATTGAACTTCGACAGGTAAAAGTGAATCGCTAGAGCCTTTCGTCTTTGTACAAAGACGTACTTTGAAGTTTGTCGACGAAAGTCACAAAAGCTTTGGATTAATGTGTTTGTGTGTACGGTAATACATACATATACGTACAGAGTTCTATTAAACGCCCATTTGAATTTGGTCAAGCCTGTTATCGTCAAACGAGCACTTTGGAAAATAAATTTAGAGATGTCTTCTGGGAAACGAGGCTTTTATCTCGCTCAATCGGTAGAAAGTAATTTGAAGTTAACTTTATAATTACTTTAAATAACCCCTATTTCAGCACACATTAAACACAATAAACAAGTTAGCATAAGCTCACAGCTTCTGGAATTCTATGTGGATATGTTGCTGATATGCTCCCATCTCTAACTCATTCTCCTCTCTCTGCTCCTTGGTATGGGACTACTATATACTAGACACTAATTAAATTGTACCACGCTAGCCGTGACGTTGTGTTTGAGGTGTAGGTATTGTACTATGTTGTAAATATATACAACATAGTACAATACAATAACTATATAGTTGTTATATTGTTATCATATATTAAATAAATTAAAAGTAAAAAACCTTTTTAAAAACAAGCTTCTATTTAAATACGCTAAAAAGAATAAAATGAACTTTTCTTTTAAAAGTTTTACTAACAACTTATATCGTCATTACACAATTTATATATCATAAGCTTGTCACGAGATTTAAGTACTCGTATTTAAATCAATCAGATCAAGTTATTTAATTTACTTGTTTATCTACACATTTTAATCTCTTGTCCAATTGGTAGGTTGAATAATTTCTTCACGACCCGACCCAAATATTTGTATTGAATAAATTAATAACCAAATATCAATACTATCTCTTGTCCTCTAACAAATGAACCCTTATAAATTGCTGTATTACACAATAAAATATCATAATAAATACACCCCTGTGCAAAATATCCCGCAAGTAAATGAGATATCGATTAAAGTAAAATTTGCGTCTCACCGCTCACCATAATAGAGTAGGAACTAGCGACAAAAACCCACAAATGATTTGCAATTATGCAGTCTCAATAGACTTATTACAGCAGTAGAGGGGCCGAGACGACGGACGACGGGTGGTGAGCTACAATTGAATTTTAACGACCTATAATATTCGTGACATACAGAAAATTAGGTTGTACAACTGAATTTCAATTATTATTATTTTTAAGTCGATTTTTGTTAGATTAAATATGCAGAAGATTAAATCTAAACTGCAGAAGGCGGAGGCGGAGATCGCTCACCATGAGGTAAGTCGTGATATAAAATAGTTACATATGTACTTAAACCGCTTCCATACGTAACGATAGTTTTTTCAGTGCTTATAGTATGGTGATAAGTTAAAAGTTTTCTTAAGTATTTTTCTTTCCATTTTTAAACAGCCAAAGTAAGACAATACATAATATAGAACACATATATTAGTAATACTATCACATTTCAAAAACACTTTTCTATCGACCATCAATGAGGTCTATGAGTTTCATCTACTAATTTTTTTTTTAGTCAAAACAAATTGTAATGTTATGTTAGTTTGAAAAACAAAATATTATAACTGTGGACATACATTTAAAAACATGTACTCGTACTATCTACCTGTGCATTTTAAACTGGCTATCCAATTCAACGTACTGTAAGTCACAAACTAAGATTCGGGTACAGATGGCTGTCCAGATTTGTGGCTCGCAAGAGAATCCCATTTGTGAAGAAAGAAGCACTGCGGTCGGCAACATGTGAAATAGGCTTAACATAAATGTTAATAAATAATTTATATGAGACCCTCTAACGTAAAACCCTGTAACTCGCTTTGATGTGCATATTTGATTGGTTTTTATCGATTTAAAATATTGATAGGTTGCAAATAGATTTTTATCTTTGGGTGAATATTAGGGTTGATATAAGTTGCAAATTGAGGGGTGACTGAATTGATTGTTAAGTGTAGGATTAATAATTATAATTGTTTTTAGGCAGCAACTGCAAGAACAAATTGTTTAACTGCTGTTTCTTCTCGTGGAATACTTGTTTAATGTTTTATTTTTGTAGCTAGAATATGGGGACCATCATCAACAAGTACAGTCTAATACAAGCTACCCTACTACAGTCAACGGACATCGTAACTGTGATAAAAATATCCGACAGTATATACAAATTAAAGACACAGTAGTAATTTATTTTAACTTTATTCCGTTCCAAATTAACTTTAAGTGAAACAGCGGTGCTTGAAATGTTTTTTTTTTTCTATCAATACCAACACTTTGTGACTACCGTTTTGTTAATCTTTTTCTTACATTTTAACCTTAATTTGCAATATGTTTTTAAATTTGTTTTTTTTTTATTATACAATCCTGACTAACATTTTCCCCTAGAAGAAAATTATACTGACGGGCCTGTTGGTTTGTTGGTCTAGTGGTTAGTGACCTGACTGCAAAACTCGTGAGTTCGATTCCCATCCAGGACAAATAATTGTCTGATGAGCACGATCATTTGCTCTGATTCTGGATTTAATTTATATAGAATACCTATTATATTATATATTTAGAAATATTGTAGTATGTTTATTAGTAGTCTGGTTACCATAACACAAGCTCTGCCTAGTTTGGGATCAGACGGCCGTGTGTGAGATGTCTGAAGTTATTGTTGTTATTCCTTTTGTTGTTTTATTTTTTTAAATAATTATGTTCGTTTGATTTATAACCTGACAATAGCATCGCGACTTCACACAATGCTTTAGAAATCACAACACGTACTACACATCAATTATTTAAATCACACAGCCCATTCAAAAATTCAATTCACGTATATGCACCGGAATAATTTCGAAAAAACTAGTCTCCAATTAGAGAGCAATTGTACAAAAAAGAGGATGTAATTATAATCAATTAGAAAAGTGAACGCAATACGCGCTTTGCACGCATAATTATTCGTTGCACGCGATTCGCACGCGTTTAGCACGTGTTGCACGCGTCAGTAACGAGCGCCTGTGATCTTCCGATGATCATGTGTCAAAGACGTTAAAAGTGAAATTGTTACAGTGGAGTGCGTTGAGGATTATAGGCTCAGAGATAACGTTAGTTAGTACTCTTTTAGTCTGTTTATTTGATGAATATTTGTAACCCCATACTTGTCGAATGAACATACAAGCACGTCTCTTGAAACGAACAAGGTTACGAGCATGGTGTTTGCATGAATTTAAAAAAAGTATTTATTAAAATTAAAATTAAACACAAAGTATAGAGTGATTGCTTATGTAAAAATAAGCATTTTAATATTGTAAGGCAGTCGAATAACGACGATATCTGTCTGCAATAATTTCATTGTAAATGTTGAACTAGTTTGTGTAGTGTCTAGGAGTTAAATTAGCATTTGTACATAGAACAACCTAACAGGTTGTTATTTCTTTTTGTAAATGAAAAAAATTACAGCATTTACAGATTTACAGAAGTAAATTAAAATAGATTTTCCTTGTGTTTTACACGTTTAGATTAGAATACCAAGATAAGAAAACTGTGTGTACAAGATCCGAATGCTGACATCTGAGCACTAATGTATTGTTGTTGTAATATTATTGTATTTATTTAACCGTGGGAGATCTATGCCGACTGGAGTGATACGGCCTCATAAAAACCGTTGTTAAGCAGTTCTTTCGTTGTTTTTCACCGAGTGAGTGAGGCTACTGGAGACTGAACCTCGCTCCATACCTAACTCTAGGGGACTGGGCACTAAAGGGACGGCTGTAGTTACTATCAGGGCTATATTTGTACTATTTTAATATTGTATTAATAGACTGTCGATGGAATGTCGTCGAAGTAGTTATACACTTTTCGTATTATACTGACTATGACCAGACCAATGGCCCCCCAATGACTTGTCACTGAACTGCCACTGATAAAAATGTCGTCGATTTCTTTGTAATAGTTTGGTAAGCGGTATATTTTAATGTGTTAGAAAATGAAATATTACATTTGCCAGATATTTTACTTTCACTGTTGTTGATATTACCATTGATAAGCCATTGTCACTACATCGTCACTGTGAAATTATGTTAGTAGACTACCGATATTTTTACCGATGTCAATGGCATCTCAATAGCCTGTCAATGGAATGACAGTGGCTTGTACGTTAACATAAAATAGCCAAATTGAGGCCCAGGCGACCCGTCTATTTGTTTGCTTCCAATACCATAGAAATATACATATATATTTATTCTTGTTAATATTATTGTAATTCATCACCATCAGACAGAGTGATAACAGTTGACGTAAGTGAAATCTATCGATAAATTAGCCGGCTTAATAGAAATAGTATAAAAAATACTCCCTAATTATTTTTTCTTATAATGGCACCCCGTTGAGAGAACAGACCGGGCGGTCTGTTCTCTCAACGGGGCCGCGGCATCCGAACACGTGGCGGTTACATTTGCTCACTCACGCACTCAGTAATGAGTGATGGAGTGACCGCTCAATTCGCTCGTTGACAATAGTGATATCATTTAGCAGAGATTTTTAGACTATTATTAAATATTGGTTTGCTGAGAATACAATACGATACATGCTACTACTACTACTCCTACTGTCTAATATTGAATCTGTTAAAGATATGTTGTTCAAGTACGTCAAGCATGATGCAATATGTTGGACTGAAAGATCAACCTTGTCATTCTATTAAATAGTGTTAGAATCACGCTTTGTAATTATGTTTAACATGACCGTGAAAATACTTCCGCCTTTTTGTAAATTGAAGAGTTGTATAATGTTAACAGGCCTGCTGATCTAGTTTTTAGTGACCGTGACTGCTAAGCCAGAAATCGTGGGTTCGATTCCCGCCCGAAACAAATAGTTCTGTGATGAATGCGATAACTTTCCTGTATAATATTTTTTTTACTTTATTTTAATTAAAAAAAACAAATAGTATCTCGATCTAGAGATATCCACCTGAGCCACCAGCTAGCCAAGGCTTTGAGATCAAAATTAAACTGTCAATTTAAACAATGCAAAGCATGAAGTGGAGTTTGATTGAAAACCCCAATATTTTAGAAATATTTTTAAAGAGAATTGCGGACAACTGCTTCTAACGACCGACCAGATCTATAAACACTATAAAACTACGTACGAGGTGCCAACACATAAGAAGACCTATCATGAATCAAGTGCATAAAAAACCGGCAAGCCCTCGTTTTAACTTTGATTGTAACCCGCCAGCCTGATGGTATACCATATATAGTATATAAAAAATGTCCATCAGTGCGTAAACACATTTGGCAAGATCTGGTAGAACAAAGAAATACCAAGAACCTTTTGAAAGGCTAACTTTGTTCTCATTCCTAATAAAAGTGAAATAGTAGATACCGCGGGACCGGGAGAGGTTTAGAACTCTCCCGGGCCGGCTAGGCTCGGGAACGGGCCAGGTACCGCAGACGACTTAGGCGCCGGAGGTCGCAGAACGACCACCGTCATGGCCCGAGGTACGTCGGGGCACCAGGGATTTGGTACACCTGGTTCCCCGACTACTGGTACCTAAGGCGGCGTGCGGTTTTAGTTTTTAGTTTTAGGTTTGAGTCCGACATTGTCACCGGTAAGTGATATCCAAGGGGGTTTCCGGACAGAAAAAAAAGAAAAAGGGACACTACACAATACAATTTCTTAAATATTTTTTACCCTTCTTCAATTAAAAATAATACAGTTTATGTTCAATAATAATTACTTTAGACCAAATTAAAAGAAAGGGTTCATGGCTGGAATCTCTGGATGTCTGGAACATGGCCTCACCTACCACCTACCCAGGAGGGAGGAAGGTGAGGCCAAGTTTCTACCTACTCTGGACGGGAACAAGGTAACGTATAATGATTTTATGGATGTTTCGCCCGCCCCACCCTCATAACTAAAAGGCAGCAACACACATGTGACTCTTGAGTTGCAGGTGTCCATGGGAGGTGGTAATCACTTACCATCAGATGACCCGTCTGCTCCTTTGTAAATTAAAGGTATTGCCCTAATCATGATTCTTCGATTTAAATAGAACGAACATTTATTTTGTATTTTCGAACATTTGACACACAACGCCGTCTAGTTCCAAACTAAGCAGAACTTGTACCATGAAATCTAGATTGACTGATAGAATACTGAGATACTTTTTTTTCTTCTTTTTTGTAAATATACATATTATACATAGAATACACCCAAACTCCGAATCAATATATATGCAGATCATACAAAGATTTGATCCGACCCGGGAATCGAACCCGAGACCTCAGCACTACCACTGCAACACCGAGTCAGTCGAATAGTCGATAGCTGTCTATCATTTCATGTCTGTCTTAAAACACGAATTGAATGTGAATGTCAATTTATTTTATAATTAATCTTGTACCCGTGTTTATTTCTACCTACAAATTTCAACATCTACCCTACATAAAGCTTTATTGCTCTCTCCTAACTTGTAATTACTCGTACATACGCCACAAGTATTCCGTCAAGTTAATTCCTAAGCGCTTTGAACTATTGCGGGTAGATTCATATTTTCCCAGTCAATGGGCTCGAAAATTACTGAAATTATACGTGCGAGGTGCAGTGGATGGAGGAAGGGAGCTTTTGTCAGCGGGTTGATTTGATGGACTGCCTGATTCTTTAGTCCAGTGATCTAATTTCATAATATTTACGTATCAAATATAAATTTAATAAAATATTATCTTTTATCGTTTAGTCAAAATCTCTGTGGCCTTGTCACGCCATATAAATGATATAAATCTTGTAAACTACCTCACAAACTTATAAATCTTTATACCTATAGCATTATCGACCTAAAGTACCCGTAAATAAAATAACATAACGTACCACAAATAATAATCATATTTTCCGACATCTGGCACACAACGCTATCTAGTTCAAACTAAGCAGAGTTTGTACTATGAAAACTAGATTGACTGATTGAATACTTAAACACCCAAACTCTGAAACAAATATTTGCAGATTAAACAAACATTTGGTCCGACACGGGAATAGAACCCCAGACCTTAGCACAGCAATCGCAAACGCTATGCTAAGAAAGATTGACTGTTAGAATACTTAAGCACCCAAACTCTGAAACAATATTTACAGATTAAACCAATGAACCCTAGACCTCAGCACAACAGTCGCATACACTACCACTGCACGACCGAGGCAGTTAATAATACAGCAGTTGTCCTATTTCAGTGACAGACACCGCATGTAACTTACAAGTACATGCTTAACATGTTCTCTTATTCTTACAGTCTTAGAGTCTCTAAAAGTTGTATAAGCATATAGTACTAAGCTTTACTTTGCCAGCTTTGTAAGCCAGAACCTCGTAAAAACCTGATTATCATTATCTTTATTGCAGTCATAGAAGGTCCACTGACGGACATAGACCTCCCTAAATGACTTCTAAGGAGATCAGTTGCTAGCGGCCTACATCATACATATCGTACAAGCTTTTAGTATGATATACGACGTAGGAAATAATCCAACTTTCAATTTGTAACAGCCAAAACATTATTAAAACTGCTTCTGCAAAAGATTTAGGCATCGAAAAAATCCGATGGGGTTTATCAAACTCGTCAGAATTATTTCCGTCTCGTATACACTCATAAATAAATATAGAATTCCCAGACATTGTAGACACGCTAAAGAAAAAATATATGTAGTTATTTCACCAGCTATAATACAGCTTCCTTACTTATTTATAAATATTTGAAGAACATTTCTCTGAGAACAACTTGTCGGGAAGTTAAATTTTTCTTCGCGAAGTAAAGCGAGCGTCATTTTTGGTAATATTTCTCTAGTGCAGCTAAAAGACTCGCTTGTATTCGAGCAAAAAGAAAATGAGAATTCCTAGGTAATAAAAGAGCGCAACAAAGTTCTTGTATGAGTTCCACGAGCGAATAAAAGTTTACAACTTTCTGAATTGTAGTTGTACAAATCAGCCAATGAGTATAAATATATTACAAGAAAAGCTTTTCGAGTTTGAAGCTGATTGAAAACTGACCGAGGACATTTATTCATTGACTTAAAGGTACTTTATAAAGCAATTTCTTTATTTTATAAGTAAATGTGTTTTTCGTTTACTTTTAAACTAAAATTGTGGAACATACATTTCACATAACTAAATCAAATTTCAAAACAGAAATCAAATTTATCTAAAATTAAACCTATATACGCTCATTGAAATTAAGGTTTAGAGTGAAGAAGATCTTCTAGAATTATCTCAGCTCTTACAAAGTATTGTATTGTGAACAGATTCTAATGCATGTAAAGGTTAATATTTGCTAACATTGATTTTGATATTAACTGATAATATATTATTAAGTGGGTTATACACGAAATATCGCTCACGTAATGCTCACGAAAGGTTTTTTTTTCCACATATTTTTTTCTAAACGATACGTAGAAAATGTCATCGAAGGTTTATTTATTATCATATTTAAAAAAAAAACTTGTTTTCTAAGCGACGTTAATAACAAAGCTAGAAAATAAATTTACTACAGATATTATCTTCAATACGTAAAACAACTATCTCACTGATAATCTGTCAGTAAATTACAGTAATAAAGAAGTACGCAACAATACTGAATGATGTTCAGTAGTACAGGTATCTTGATCGTAATTAGCCATACAGATTTGCATTTAGATTGCTGAACACATTAGCATAGGGAAGCCATAATTCAGTGCTTGCGCTCGCGTCGCCCACGAGCCGGGCTAGATGCCTGATTAGCAAAAAGCATCCGTCCTTACTACATATAGTTCGTTATGTTCGGACAATGGTTCTCAATCTATTATTACCCCTTGGGGATCAATCCCAAAATATCTATTTTACTAAATACTAAAAATCCAACTGGAGAAGAAATCGTAACCATGTTATGCATGTGAAACTTACATACGAGTATTTTATGTCAGATTTATGAAGATGAGTTTCTAAGAATAAATAAAGTAATAAAAACTAAAAGCAAAATGACAATCAAAGCATTGTCTTATTTTAACAAATTAATTGTATCATTTTAAAATTGTTGCTGAAACTAACAATTCTGAGCTAATAACTAAAATGTCAAGACCAGAGATTTTGCGACCTGTGCCAATCGAAAATAAATACAACTTACCTAAATATGTACCCGAACTGTACGAAACAAGAGTTAAGGAATGCTTGGGGTCCTGATTACCTAAATAAACTTCCTGAGAAATTACATGGTATATAATGGGTTCGAAAAGCTTTAAGTAGTAATAAAAAAATATTATTTACAACTATGCATATAAAAGTGATGCATTTGAATGTATTGTTATAATTGTATTGTTGTATTTATATAGTACATATGTATAACAAAGAACGGTCATAAGTGATTCGTCGGCACCCAGAAAAACCCTGAGAGGTTTTCATGCTTTGGTCAATGTTTTGGAAATACAGCACAAGTAATTGAAAAAAAAAACTCAAACATCTTGCATACGGTCCTCTGAACCCTAACTAGGCAGAGCCTGTGCTTTGGCCAGACTGTTTATAAACATACTTTTATATTTCTAAATATATACACATCATAGATAAACTACACCCAGACACAGGACAAATGACCGTGCTCATGACAAAATTATTTGTCCTGGGTGGGAATTGAACCCACGACCTACGACTTATCAGTCAGGGTCACTAGACCAACGGGCCCGATAGCTATTGATTAATTAAGGAAATTCTAAATTATTTAAAATAGTAAGGTATAACGCAATCGACCGATAAAAGTGCGACCTCTTTAGATTTAGGTGAAAACTTAAGTGTTGAGTTTCGACAGTTAAATTAACTATGATTATATTGGAAGTCACTTTCCAACAGGTGACCCTACTGCTCGTTTGCCGCCTCTTCCATATAAAAAGTTAGAGGGCTCGGACCTTTGGCAATAGCCAACTTGAGTTACAGGTATGCGACCCTGACCTGCTCGAATCGCTGCATGCATTCATCCGTCTAAAAAAAATCTCTTTTACTGAAGTATCCGGTTGATAGCAACAGGCAAAATAGACTTGCCATTTTTTTTAAGTAAGTAGGACCAAAATTATAGTCGGCAAAATGTGGGCATTTTAATACGCCTCTGCTTATCCTGTTCGGGTTAGATGTGAGTATTTCTAATGACAGACGGTCTTAAAACAGAAAAGGCATACTTTGCGAAAAGTTTGACACCCATAGTGTATGTAGTTAGTTGCCAGTATTGTTTGTCTGTTCATTGCGTGTTTAGATCACTATTCTACGGAAATTGCGAACATGATGCGGGATCAATTTGTGTATCAATATACACTTGTCCATTATCAAACTAATCTAGTTCAATCTGCTCCCTATACTCGTAGAGTCAAGTTCGTAATAGATAAACAAGATTTAGTTGAATACCTTTGTTTTACTACCATTCTCCAAACATATTGTTTTATGGTGCAGGGAGCAATTAAACAGATGGTCACCTTGAAACATTAGAGTCTCAAGTGCGTTGTCGACCTTTGCAGTAAGAGTAAAGTACGTTTTTTTATAGGTGAGGAGGTCGTATCTATTACATTTAATATTATATACCAGGGTTCCTCTGATACCTTGGATTACACAAATCACTTTGTAAGTGTAATTGTTTTTTTAATTTACCAAGCATATATTGTATTGTCGGATTGAATTCAACAGGAAGCGCCGACAGAGACAGATGCTGTATGCTTATGTAGGAAATTCACATCAGTTAAGAAAGAAAACAAAACATTGTACTTTAACAACACAAAACGTTATAAGGTGTATATGTAAAAATGTGATTACTTGGCACAACATTTTACTAAACCGAATCTAAAAATCTTTTTCTGTCAGCCTTATTTTTTATCTTACAAATCTTGTTATTAATTCTTAAATACTAGATTTTGATGACTGATTGATCTGCTACAAATAAGTAATGACTTAAGAAGTAGTTATTTTTTTTGTAAGTGGACAATATACAAAATATGTTACAAGTGATATTTGGGATTAAAAAGGTACGCAAGACTCGTGACTTACTGCTATACGTACTCGTATTTCTAATAATAAACTTTTAAAATTAATACTTATCATATATATATATATATATATATATATATATTAAAATATTAGATTTAACAAAATCTTCTAAGCACTTCTTTGTTTCATCAATATTAAGAACAGGATGAAAAAGTAAAAGAAAAGTTTTATTTAGCAAATTCTCCGTCATTTTCAAGATAAAACAGCTTGCAACGAGATCAGACAGCATTTACCTCCCGATACACTCCACTTACTTAACTTACACAATTTCTTTTTTCCTAATAAGACTCCCTTTAAAGAATTACTTGCTTTTTATTATCTTTAACGCGCTGTAAACGAGTCGGGAACTCAGGACAGACATCAAAGCTTCAGATAATCCAATAAGGTACATTACTTGGCCTTACAGTCCGGATAATTTGAACAGGGATCTGCCTTAATCAACTTTGATAGAAAAAAGGACCTTTTTATATTCGTCAGGTAATAATCAGGATGCGACGGCTAGATGAATTACGATCCAAGTTTTATGAGCAAATGGATGTGCGTTTTTTGATTAAAAGAATTTGTTTATTTTGAACATTTTCAATATCAATAGATCCCCTTAAAAAACGAATATAGGAAGTATAATTATTTTTAAATGAAAGAAAAGCATCTAAATGAGTGATGTCACAGTACCTACCATTTTATTAATTGAATATTTATATTTACTAAACAATTACCGATATGGGAAAAGGGTGTAAAGTAAGAGAATAACTCTACTCTTCCCTTCGGAAATACTTGTAAATATTGTTATTTACGCTGTGAACTGTAATGTAAAATGTAATAGTTTAATAATTCTTCTAATATTATATTGGCATAAAAAATGTGAAACCAATTCGGTTTACAGGTCTTGTTAATTTGTAAGTAACAACCAGATTATTTAGCTTTTTTAGCTGGCACATCGCCGCAGGATTCATTCAGTAGGCATACTGTCAGCAATACCATATACACTCAGTTTCAATTTACGTACCTACTACCATCAACGTACTACCATTCGACTATCATCCAGAAGGAGACTTAGATTCGCTTCGATGGCATCAGATAACTCATGGCTTTAATTGTCACTTCCTAGTAATTTAAAGTGATCATGCATAATACAATTAAAGATTATAATGCCGTAGTTTTATAAATTAATAATCTTCTACTTGTGTTTTATATTCTAATAAATCGAAAGCATTATCGATAACACAATAATGTAGGCCTAGCAATAGTTCATTGACCTATGTATGTATGAATCGTTTCTTTCGATGTATCGCAATCTGAGACGCCCATTGAATTACTTTGTCATGCTAAGATTAATGGGATTATGTCAATGCCTTAGCTAAGGGTTTTTTTTATTTGTTGTAGATTTACGATGTTTTGTAACATTGAGATTCTTATTCTATTTAGGATAAATAAAAGTATTACCTATTCTTTTCCGTGTGGTGACGGATTAAGAATACGGAGTGTCTCCACCCCTATTATCACCGGTTTTCTGTGAAGCCGTGGTGTCACTCCTATCGAACCAGCACATTTATACCGAAACATGAATACTAGCTGCTCGCCGAAATGATGACAACACAGATGTGAATCACCCAGAGGCAGAAGTTCCAGAAGACGGTCATACCAGACCACTGAATAGCTGGAAATGCCAATAAGTATCGCCCTTCAGTGACGATCAGTCACAGTCGCAACAGATGGAAGCAGATAGTTGACAAAATGAGAACGATTAGGAAGAGAGATGAATATCAATAAGCACCGATTGAAAAGTCAGACGAGACCCTTACACAGGGTAAAAACATATTATTAAACATTTATTTTCCATTGACATTAATGATCATAAGATTTGGTAAGAATATCTCACAGCACGAATGTAAGTAACAATTCAAAAGTCGTTAATGTGTGCTTTTATCACAAAAAAGTTTTTGCATTGCCCTCCAGCAGCCCGCAGAGAAGTAGCCTCCGTAGAAAAGAGGAAACAAAAAACTGATTCTAGACACCTATTGTATGGCCAAAACAAAATCACAAAAAGGCTGAAAAGTCGAAACAGTTTCCTTGACATATATTCTGCCGACAAGGACAACGTTCCTGAGGCCAGAGAAAATATATCGCGTAATAAGTTTCCTCTCTCCAACTTTGTTCCCTAGGCAGAAAAACTACCTCCGGGAGATAAACTCTCCTGGCCAACCTGGACTCATCGTTTTTTGAAACCATGTATGAAACCATCGATGCACGTGTTAGACTAGCCTTTGTCCTGTTTTTTAAGTCCTGTCCTGTCCTGTCCTGCAGTTTAACATCAGACATGCCGCCAATGTGTTTAACAACTTTTTGTAAAAAATAAACAAAAACGTCAATATCCCAAAACAAACAATGACGAGCCAAGTTAAAGCCTTTGTGGTCTTTACTTTTATAAACACAAAGTTCGTTTGTGTAACCCTTTAAAATATCCACAATGAATAAAATTGCCCGAAGTTATTTCTCTGTAAACTCATAACAAATAAGCAAAACTTTTTCGTTCGTAATATGAGATTATATTTTAAAATGAAAGTTTAAGCAAATATTTCACAAACAAAGCAATAATATATCTAATTATAAAGGTTCGTCTTTATAATTAGATATATTATTGCTTGGTTCCACCATTTACTTTATTCTTATACAAATGTGATATGAAATATTGTAGACTTAAATACATAAATGCATTCATTAAAACCTCTGTGAGAGACTTGAAGCTTGTGCTAGGAAACCTCTATGTTACAGATTTCTAATAAAAAAATTTAATTACTTGTTAGTCCAATAGTCGAACTTTTGTAACATCGCCAGTAGTTCTGTTACCTTCATTTTTGAATTAAAAAAATCGAATGCTTTTAATTTTGATTTGATTATTTCCTTCTGTTCGCTTACTACGATTAATACCTATTGCATGCCAAATTAAAATCAATTGTGTACATTTTAAATTTCAAAAATAACCTCTGAAAATTTTGTTTTAACTAAGTTATAACGACCCTTCAATTGCCAAATTATTTATTGACTTTTAAAAAGTATCCTGTTTCAAGCACCACGTTTTCACCAGAAAAACAGTTGCAATTATACAGCATTATGAACATATTGTTCAATGTCTGATTCTAATTAAAGGTCCTAGTAACGAGGACTCCGTGAGAAAGGATGAGGATAAAATAGAAGAGTCACCTGCATTGACAGCGTTTAGAAGCACCGTTAACTGCTTACCTTAAAACGACCCGAGTCGTGTGGGTTTACATCATAAAATTTTCCAAAAATAAAATCTGAGTTTGTATTAAATAGAGTTTTAAAAACTAGCAAACAAGGTATTAAATAAGACGACAAAAAAAAATGATACACATCTCTTTGTTTCATAACTTTTTACCGCGGTTGTACGGTGTCTGTACTCTGTGCGTTTTTGTTGGAAAACTGTTAGCCAAATGTTTTACGGCGAAAGTTACGCTTAGCCAGTATTCTAGTGTACTACCCGTATATTCAGAACGGAGACAAACTATCCGAGGATTATTTTTTATAGCTTTTGTTTTGTTTTCAACTTCAGAGCTTGGCATTGCTTGCGACTTTAGCCACTACTAATGTGAATGTGAAGTTGTGAGCTTTGGAAAAAAGCTTTGGAAGCAGGTAATTATTTAACTAGAAAGCTTCTTTTATGTTAAAAAAATCAAAGTGGTAAATAGAGTAAATATAAGTTTACTCTAGGTCATTTTTGTAAAAATTACATAACGATACATGGTATAACTTAATGACACGTATCGTTATATGACATAACACAACATAGCACAGCACATCAGGACATAACATAATATCATAATAAATATAACATTTTTCTGCATTTCTCTTGCATATATAAACTTAAGTATTTCCTATTTCGAAAATCTCCGTTTGTAGTTATCTTCAAAATGTGTACAAAACTATTAACTTAATTTAATTGAAAAGAACAAAACTTCACTCTTTAATCACTCATTTTTCACACAAAAGTACGGCAAGCACAAAGGTCACAGTTAAAGGCAACAAAAAATAAACTTAATACGAACAAATGGTGAACGTTTGGTTACAAAAAACGTAGGCTGGTCTTTAATTGATTTAATTTGTTCAGAGTCAAAACTCCGCGACGGGGAGGTGTTGCTTTGTCGCATTGAAGTAAAAGTGACTTTACAATGGCGGAAAAAAATCACTACGACTTTGTTAAGCAGTAGTATGAGATATAAGTGCCTTAGGCCTTTTTTATAGTTCGCTGCTCAGACTGTTAAACTGACGTAACAACACCTAACACCTAACGGGTAAAATGTAAGGATGGTTTGTTTATGTGTAGGTCGTGGAAAGATCATAAAATTTACGACTTCATAATTCCATGTAAATTGCTTTTATAAGTTTTGACATGACTTTGCACCGACATTTAATGTACTATTATATTTTACGATGTGATTACTGCTGATTGACGTAGTCGTGCGTTCAATTGTCGATTGATCTCGAAAGCCCATATCATGTTGATATGGCCGACTATTTCATGTCATAAAGTGATCAATTCTATGATTTGACATTGACATTTATACGAATACCTCCTTAGAAAGGAGGTTTTGGCCTACTGGCCAGACGGGTTGGTATAGAGTTTGTTTCAAGTTTTCCTTCTCTTTGCAGTGAGGTTTTTTTTGTTGCTGTTGCAGTGAGTATTATTTTGAGTATTTTATATTAACTGTCAGCATTGCACTCATGGAAAATGCGATGTTAAAAATAAGCATCCAAAGGACTACCATAATAAACCATCTAGCATTACTTTTATTTAATGGCATTTTCATTTTGACTCATGCACCGGGTCGATAAAATAAAATTCTATTCTCTTACTCCCTTGAAATAGACTCACGTATGACTGTACACCGTATGGTTTAGTCGGTTCGATTCTGACATACTACTTCACTTTGAGCTATGATGTGATGAGGTGCTATGGGCTATAGACCCGTGGGGATTTCCTCATGATGAAAAAACGTATTTAATTATATTAAACTCTAAATTCACTTAGTATCGATGGTTTTACATCACCGATGTGTACGGTTCCTTACAAGTTCATCCCCGGGCTGCGCTTTTCCATTTGTTTTCATTAAAGCTTTCACGCTCTCTCTGTAAGCTGTCGTTTATTGACACGCCATGTAACAGCCTCAGTGGAAAACGTGTTGCAAACATTAAAACAATATTCTTAAATTAAAACTTATTTACTACTTGCGTTGTTTTACTGTCCCGTTATTGCAAATAGAGACATAGTATAATACCCGATTTTAAAGCATAGTTTATGTATGTACCAGGCTTATGTCACAGCTACTTCTACAAGTACAGGCTGTCTAATTTATTGAAATAAGCAGTTTTCCGACAGTTCAAAATACTGTTGATTTGTAAATATTACTTTACTTAATATTGGGCCATAAAGTTTTCCGAAGCCGTTGGTTGATCTATATCCAGCAGTAGACGTCTTTCGGCTGAGTTGATGATGATGAGTTAAGCTTTGTGAGTTAAGTAAAATACTCTAAGACGACTGATGTGTCATTGTCAATTAGTATCGTTCTTTCTATCAGTGAAAGGTATGATAATTAAATACGATCTTATTATCACGGGGTCATATTTTACCGGGCAATACTGCACGGGTAAATTTGTTATGAATGACACAATACGTGCAGTGACGGATTAAGAATACGGAATGCGACTACCCCAATTCATCCCGTTCGTGTCGTAGGAGCCGTCTAAGGGCGCAAAACAACGCAGGACACCAACACTGCAAAAAGAAGGAAAACTTGACACAAACTCTATACCAACCTGTCTGGCCAGCGTGGTATAGTAGACCAAAACCTCCTTTCTAAGGAGAGGCCTAGGTCCAGCAGTGGACTTTTAAGGCTGTTGATGTGATGTGATGATATGATTATGATATTGATTTGCATCCAAATGTTAGTTGTATCTTTAAATGTCTATGTCGAATATACTTTTTTTATTTTAAAAAGCAGCTGCTATATCCCTGTTCTATAATAAATAGATTTTCATTCAGCATCCAACGGGTAGGGAGCAATGCATCATTTTATTACCCCCTTGTGAGCCCCGCTGAGCACTGAAGCCCCGCATTGTGATGTAAAAGATTGATATCTCCTGCATAGGGGCTTTGTGTAGTTTCAATAGCATTTTTAAATGTTGTACGGTGTGTTTGTTTTCAATTACACATTTTATTTAAATTTTAAAACTTACGTGGCTTTTATTTTTGACAGGTTTTTAGATAAATTACCTGAATACGATCCTACGGAATTGGTTTATTATCAATAGGTTAGTTAATCGGTTTTATAGGACGATAACCTAGATATTTTTTCAGTTTAATTTCACTTGACAACCATAACGTTTAGTTTCAACTTATAACATTAGTTGACTTAGTTACTACTAAAAAAACTTGAAGAATGAACTTGTAGTACTGTATAAGTTCATTGTTCAAGTTTTTTCTTCTTTATAACTACAGACGTGTTTGAAAGAAATTTCTGCAATCCACTGTGACTTCAGGGTGTAGTTATCTTATCAATTTACGCCTGTCCTGAAAATGAAAATGTATTATTGAAAATTTTAATTCTTTGTTAAATGCAAATGAACCAAATAGTTAAAAGCTTCAAACCTAAATATATAAATGAAATCAATAATGCCTTCGACATTTATACTATCTACTCTCGTAAACACTACATATATATATAACACTAAGTAATATAAATATTGTACAAACATACTAGCCTATGTGTGTGTGCATGAGTGTTTTTATTTGAATAATACATTCTGCATACACATGTTTTGTTTTTAAAAAATGGTATTTAGTTAACAAAGTCGAACTTGTTATCGAAAATGTTAGTTACAATTTTATTTATGCATTGTACCGTTGGAGTTTGATCGGCCTGTTTATTAAAAATCTCATTTCTTTTATTCAAACTTACATTTAAAGATTAAAGATTTTTCATTGCTCAAAGAGCAAAATTGTATAAATTGAATAAGAAAACCTCCAAATCAATTTGTACAATTTTTACATTTCCATATAATTTATTTTAAACATTGATAATGATAGCGTGGGTGGTCACACACAAGGTGGTCCGACGACCTGTTGAAGGTCGCGGGAAGCCGTTGGATGTGGGCAGCACAGGACCGGTTGCTGTGGTGAACCTTGGGGAAGACCTATGTCCAGCAGTGGACATCTTTCGGCTGAGGTGATGATAAATAATGATGTAACGGTAAAAATATAATAATTTTATTAAAATTTCCAGATGTCATATCTTAAAAAAGAAGAGGAAGTTCTCAACTCATATGTACTATTTTTATGTTTGTTACCTCATAACTTCGTTATTTACATCGTAATTTATAAAAATCTTTTGTTATTTGAAAGAATTAATTCTAATAATTAAAAGATAACATCCCCAATCGTGAATATTAACAAATGTTGAAGTCGATAATACTTATTAATAGTTAATTTTATTATTTTAACCTTTATGTTTGTTTCAGTGTCATACGAAAACATTATTTTTGAATTTTAAAATGTTGTTTAAATTTACATAAAAACAGGAGGTTAATTTTTCAGTGCTATTATATAATTTCGTACCACAGGGTCGGCGGTAGCGGAGCGGCTCACACGAAATGCTGCTAAAAAACGCTCAACGGACTGCAAGCACAAAGCATAAAATTTATCGTCCACCTCACGTGCCCGAAACACACATACATAGATCTAGACATGTCTGTCACAAACGCTAACTATAAATTATTTGGATTTTAAGTTTTTATTTTTCATTAACGCAACTGACAGATAATCCTAAACTATTTATTGCAATGAAGGTAGTTCTTAAAATTAAGTTATTCATACTAATGTTAGTTTGCAGTAGGTATTTAGTAGACGACAAAAAAAACCTTAAAGTAGTATAAAACCTCCTTACTAAGGAGAGGCCTATGTCTAGCAGTGGACTATTAAAGGCTGTTGATGTGTGATATAGTTGACGGTTTACATGCAGTAATTTATTTTATGAAAGAAATCGTTTGTATACAAGTGTTTTGTGTGTGTGTTATACTGTTGGTTTTATACACTTTTACAAAACACTTTCATGAAACCAACAGTTGTAAAAATTACATAATTCGATTGCAGACGTTGCATTACATATTTTTGTATTAAATAATACTTGTTTTTGTACATCAGTTAAATATTACGCAAAAAAATATTTGCAAGTTTTTGCGGTTGCTGATTCCTTTGATAGTCTATAAGTTATCTTCTTATATTTATAAACAGAGCACAATGCATCCTCTGTTTTTTTTTTATTATATCTAATTCAAAAACTATAATTCGAATAAATATCGAAGCCACTTCCAGTCTATATACTTCATCGTGGGTCGCATTCGTCGTCCACGTAAACAATGCTCGCTACGGTACAACTTTCCCTCTGCGGTGTACATGGAATGCTTTTTCCGGTGTATATACACGTGGCAAATACCCGCGTGCGGTCGGAAGGTTTAACTACAGACGCGGTTAATATCTCGCAGATTTAAGTGTTATAATAAAGGGTATTATATTGTATTCGGATAAAATATACTTAGTTTTATTGTTATGTATACGTATGAGCACTCTCATAAATAAAATTTCGTTCTTAACAAGAATACGTTCATATACGAGTATAAGTACTAGTATAATAGAGTACTCACCATGGATTTAGTTAAATTGTAAATGTCACCCCAATCCTATTAATATGAACTATCTATGACATTACTCATAGTAATTGTAATTGAGTCTAGACCAGTGTAGTACAGGTTAATGTATGTTGGAAGGAGTGATCCATGCCAGATCGATATACCTATATATTATTAGGTAGCAAAACAAATGTTTGACTTGAGCGGGAATCGATCCCGCGACCTTTGAAATAGCAGCCCGTTACACAAACCACTACGCCATCCGGTTGTCAGTTTATTTACAAAGATGTTGATTTTTTTCTTCTTTTTTATGGACTCGGCAACTTATTATAAATTTTAATTGACATGATCTAGGTTCCTGAGGAATGCATTGCTAGACGGGAGGTTGGTAGTTTAAGTCTATTTTTGTGATTTAGTATGTATCTGGTTGTATATTTTCTCTAGTAGTATAGTGTTCCGGGTATTTTCGGACAAATTTACAAATTTCTAAAATGTATATAGACGGTAAAGTTAATATTTTTAGCTTTTGGAAATGGCTTTCATGAGTCAGTTTCTTCTATGTTCACTAAAATTCTCATTAGTTTTTTATCTATGTTGGAAGGAGTGGTCCATGCCAGATCGATATACCTATATATTATTAGGTAGCGTGATAGGGTGCTTACTTTTTCTCATCTACATCAATGGTCTGCCCAAAGCCATAGGTGAACCATGTGTATTATTTGCAGATGATATCTCTTTACTTGTCACATGTGAAAGTGGTTTAAATTTGAATGAGAAACTAAAGTCAATTTTGGAGAAAACATCGTTCTGGATGGCTGAACATAATTTAGAAATTAATTATACAAAAACAAAAATAATGCCGTTTCGCCCTCATCAAAAGGCACTAATAAATATTGACTTTAATTTTGAAAACTTTAAATTGGAAGTTGTTAACCAATTCAACTTGCTCGGCTTAGCCATAGACACTCATATAAGCTGGAAGCCGCATGTCAAAAGAGTGATAGCAAAGATTTCAAAATCCTCATACACCTTACTGGAAGGCAAGAAGACTACTGATGTGGAAACTGCTCTGGTCACCTACTACGCCTATACGCATATTCCTGGTTAAACTATGGCGTCATTTTATGTGGAAATAGCACAGATACACAATACAAATACAATAGTAATTTTTTAATTTTTTAGTTTGATAAAATAAAATGGAAAGTATTTTAATAAATTAAATATAAAAATAAATGAAATTACTTTATAATAATATCATATAACATGTGTGCAATAATATTCATCATAAACTTTGTCTAGGCACAAATAACAATAATTGTAATAAACTCTTCCTCTCTCCTAACATTGTGCTGTGGCCGACAGGGTTCATAATTGTAACTTAATTATAAGCTTGACATCTGTATCTCATTATAGAACACAATAAATGTATTGAGTTTTTAATTTTAATAATGAAAATGGCAGAACCTTTTCATGTTACTAAATTTAAAAATTAAGTATTTATTACGAATTTAGTTCTCAAAAAATACACCCATTTTCTTGAGCATTTTTAAGCATTTCGAGTCCAACACCAGAACTAATCACTAATTTGGCTGTATTTATATTCACCTACATCCTTGATTGGTGTTAGAATCCATCGGACTAATGTTAGTAATACAAATTACTTTAAAATTCGTTGGATCTCTAAATATGCTAATTGTTGTAATATCTGCTTATATTTTCATTTACTTTTGCTTTAGGATTCTGAACAGTCATTACTGCCTGAAGTCCTGTTTAATGTCTTTTAAAAGAACAATCAGTACTATTTAGGTTTTTAAATATCCGACCATTTGTGTCGTTCCGTAATGATCAATCAACATCGATGGTCACATTATTGGTGGTGTTATTAAGTTCTACTTTCTTGGACTGAAAACTCTATGAATTATCATAGTTTATACCACAACAGATATAAACCCATAAAAATAACCTCGTTTTTCTCACTATATGAACTGTAATAACACAATTTTTTTCTACCTATGCCACGACATAAACTCTAGATATTAGCAATCATGAAAACAATATGAAATTCACTAACAACTGACATTAAAATACCAAGTTACATTTAAATGAACAAAAAACCAATAAATACCACATTAAAAGTGACTGTGAACAAACAACTTTAACATATTAAATTATTAATAGCAATGAAACTTTGCTTAAGTACCCAAAATTTCTTCTGTAATTATATAATGAATGATGTTTGAAAGAACTCCTAACTAAGCTATTACATGTAGTTGAAATGGAATTAATTTATGTCACGATTGTATTCTAACCAGATAATGATGTCAATTATCATTATGTCTTCATTATTTATTTGCTTATTGATTGCAAAGTAATATAATGATAAAAAAATTTGGTGTGTTTAACCTTTATACAGCTTTATACAGTCGTATAGTCACTGTCATTGGATGGAAATCCTCATTAAGATAATAATAATAATAACTTCACACATCTCACACACTGCCGTCTGATCCCAAACTAGGCATAGCCTGTATTATGGTAAACTCCACGTCCACGACTCAGGAGTCACAAGGCTGTTGAGGTAGGAATACGCTTTTTTTTTGGAGGTTTCAAGGTCGTTAATTTGTTGCACAGATTGGTTGTCGTAGAGTGCCAATTACGGTATTAGTCCGAACAATTTCTTGAAGCACTCCCCATAATAAAATAGAGGAATTAATTCCTTTCAAACAAAACTGCCATAAGCTTAAAGATTTTCATTTAAAATAAGATCCAAGTTAGCTCTTTAGCTACGAAAAGTAACGTGAATTTTAAAAGGTAAGTTAACCCTAGTAATGCAGTAGACGCATCGCAGGTCGAAGATGGAAGGACAGACGCAGCTTTCGTAATCCCTTAAAGTGCTCAAAGTGAGAAAATAAGGGTTAAGTTTTGAAAGCACTTCGTCTGGTCTGGATTGTGGTATAAGCGATAGGCGGCAAGCAAGGTTACATCGCTAATATCAATTGATGTACATACAAATGCCTTGTTATTCGATTATTTAAATGTTTTATTAATATTCATACTACATCTTGATTTCAGCTTTTTTGTATTTAAAATACATGATATTACTGAAGTATGTATGTACTGTATGTCCGTGTGGTGACGGATTAAGAATACGGAGTGTCACCACCCCTATACATCCCATCGGTGTTGTAAGAGGCGACTAAGGGAGCTAACTTACACACACTTAAAGGACAACCAGCACTGCAAAGAGAAGGAAAACTTGACACAAACCCTATACCAACCCGTCTGGCCAGGGTGGTATAGTAGACCAAAACCTCCTTTCTAAGTAGAGGCCTATAATAATAATAATAATAGATAATACTAAAATAATAATAAAATAACACTCATGTGCAAACTATGAGTCAGTCACCAGAATCTATGGGAAAGAGAAGAGAATGAGCTAGGAGGAAAGTTCATATTTATAAAGTGTAAGTTCACCTGTTCTTAAGGGTTGGCTCCGAAACTAGTCTGAACTAGAACTAGTCTAACATCCCGTAAAACCACATACCCTTTGTAAAAAAAATGATAGTACATTAAGAAATCTCTTTGAAAGTCCGCCACGCTACTATCACACAAGTTGTGACACACTGAGAGAGTACATACGACAATCGGATCTGGATCTAAATAAATAATGAGGGAATGCCAGCACCCGGCGCACGTCACGACACTTTGACATTCTCTTTTTAATAATACCTGCTAATAAACGTTCGTTCAATTGTTTATTTAGTACTTTTTCTTTGTTCGTCGTAGGAAGAATACGAGTAATTACTTTATAGATTTTAATAAAAATATATTTTAAATATATAATAGTTGGCAATTAGTGTATGTATATATTAACGTATGTATGTATAGTATTAATGTATAAATATAGATTAGTAAATATTTCATATGTTAAGACCTTATTTATTTCTCTAATTTCTGTATACCTATCACCAGTTCAAAATGAATTCAGTCCATCCAAAGATTGCCTGGAAGAAATTGCACTAAGCGATAAGGCCGCCCTTTGTACATTACAGCTGTTGTTAATTACTTTGTAATGTCTGTAAAACCCTGGTGCACAAAAAAAGTATTTATCTATATATCTATATATATAAAATAAAAATATAAACTTACAGTATATACAACCAATTCCCTTATATTTATACTAAATTTCCAAAAATCAATATACATAAAAACTACAAACACAACGATTTCACAAATATCATTTAATATATAACAGAGACGAAACTTAATCGCCTTTACCTTTTCCATTATATGTAGTCCTCCGTAGTCATTATTTGGGAAAAATAACACTAAGATGGCCAAATCAAAGGCCAGCAACTCTCTTGTCACTATTAATAATCACATCAACGGTCTTTAATAGTTCACTGCTGGACATGGGCCTCACCTTCGATAGGAGACTTTGGCCTGTGTTGGTTTATTGGTTGACTATTAGTGGTCTGGTAGTAGATTATTAGTATTGGTAGTCTGATCCCAAACTAGGCAGATCCTGTACTATGGTAAACAGACTGCTGATAAACATATTTATATATTTGAAAATACATAAATTTTATAGAAAAATTACACTTTATTATTGAGTTGCAGATATCGCTTATTATCAAATGACCCGTCTTATTTACGTTAGCCCTCTATATAAAGAGACTACTGGGTAATTGATGTGGTGATGCGATGTTTAGACATTGTTGCAAAGAAGATATTTTTAAACCACAACTGATAAAACCACCTCTAAAGTAAATAAATCATCAAAACTTATGTTGAGTAATGATGTCTTAGTTTTTATCATTCTATCATCCTTATCATGAAAGTGGATTTGAAAAGAACAGTATTGTACAATTACATCACGTCAATTATAAATATAAGCAACATCAATAACTTTAAAACCGTTCATATAACTCTATATTCACATCTCCCAATCCTCCCAATCCTCTCCTATTTCATGAAATATTGAATTAAATAATTACTGAAATTTTCTCAAGTGAAATAAGAAATAAAGGTGAAAGGCAAATTAGATTGAATTAAAAATGATTTCAAATATACAGCAAATTACTTTGCTTACAAAATAATAAATCAAAACAACTTTAGCACATAAGTGTATGTGTGAGACCTCCACATAGAATGAATGGGAATGTCCCACTATATGATTCCTTCCACAAATTATTCCACCCAGGCGTTTCACACGATACACAATTACAGCGCTGCGTAATAAGCCATCAAACGGACTATCAGTCTGTCACAGAGCACGGTTATTACAATATTCCTGTTTGTAAATACCGATCAGTAAAGCCGTATAATACTGTAACGTTTTTATACTTTACGTGACGACACCGACACAGACTACACTGTCGTTTTCACGTTGCTTAATTTATATTTGTATAACTATTCGACTAATTTGAAATTGATATTAAATGTTTGGTTATTTTCTTTTATTTCCATTAAAAGGACCTGAGTGGCGCCGCTTTTCAAGGAGTGAAGTATCCTGGTCCGACTGTGGACTATGCCAGTAGTATGACGCCTGTCATCGTCACGGGAGAGCGTTTCACTTCTTCATCATACGTTCCTGAAATACAACAGTTATTAAAACTTTATTTTTTTCTTAAATTTGAATACTTCTCAAAATTATTTTTGTTGCCGTTCTTTTTTTTATGAGAGATAAATTAAATAAATTTTTGATGTATCCGTACGATTACCAGACGAATAAAATCGTATAATATTAATATCTTGTTGCAGAAAGGGGCCTGTTATTAAATACAGCTTTGAAGCGTCCTGCCTTCTTTGATACGCTATTTCTGTAAGCGATTGTCGGCTAAGACAATTATGAATGCAGAAAGTAAATGTATATTGGTGTTTGTCATTTAAACCTATTTCTGATCCTTGTGAAGGAAAAACGCTTGGCAACAATTAAATGTTTCCTCGTGTCATTGTATTTTCTATTCCCGGAATAAAAACCTTTGTGATGTTTTAATTGTTACTTGTGCTGGGAACTTAGTGTGCTTGGAAGTGTTTCTGAGATTGTTAATTGGGTTTTCCTTTTAGTTGTTTTATGAAAATGAACGTTTGAACAAAATGATTTTTAAACTAAAAATAAATAGTCACTCTATAGCTTTTTTCCAACACATACACTTTACATGCAACAATGACAGTTTATTGGATTAACAACTTACCTTAATCCAGCTTTGACACGCGCAATTAAAGTAACAACAAATCCAGGATAGTTTTCACATAGAAGAATGATGACATCTATAACGGTGTTGCTGTGAAATTACCTTTGTTCTCGTTGTCACAACTTGTTTACTGAACAAGATCAATGAAATTTTAATATACCTTGTTATGTTTTTCTACGTGCGTTAAACTTGGCTCTTATGTGCAATCCCTGACCTGGTATCAGTCTACATTTTGATTTATATAAAAAAATACTCTACTTTATACTAATTACACTAATTTTACTAATTTATTTTATTATTATACTAATTTAAAAATCATTTATATAAATTCACATGGTTACGATAAAATAAGCATTGATAAAAGTAATCAATTATTTAAATAGTAAACAATTTAGAAGAATTCACTAGTCAAGTTACATTACTAAATCTTTCCTATGTCATAATTATAATCCTAGTTAGATAGTTATGAGGTATATGATATATGGTAATGTCCTAACCTTAAGTGTATGACGCTTATAATCATTTTACTAATACACGCATACTATCAGTTTGTGTTTCTGCATTCGCTACGTTAATAATAAAATCGCCGTAGCATGTCCGTAGCACCTGCTACGAGTTTCAAGAATCCGTAAACATAGCCGTCCTTTGTTTAAATTAATTTGTTTTTTAAATAATTTAATAATGAATACTCACTACGTACTGGTTTAATTGTAGATAATATAAGACTAAAAACATCCTGTAATGCTCTTAAGTAACTTTACTGATTACGGAAGTAGAAAATCGAAGTTCTCCCTAAAAAGGTTAATGTACTAGATCAGTTTTTGTGTTAACGGAATCTTAAATAAACTACTTTCTATAAAATACTTTTATTATGGGTTCAGATTTTGTAAATTACTTCTATTATGATAAAGAAAAATTTGTACAGAGCTTAATAACTTTTTATTCGACTTGTAGAAATTAAACCAATTAGATACCTTTTTAAATAGTAAACTTTTACATTTATTTTTGCGATCATTGCGATTGCTATAGCTCTAACGAGAGGAGGGGGAAGAAGATTCATCAACTAGTAACTCGTTATTAATAACATTACTAACTTTTGCCCACGGCTCCGCCCGCGTGTTTTCCGGTTATCGCTGTAAAAAGTAGCCTATGTTACTCGCTGATAATGTAACTTTCTATTGGTTAAATAATTTTTTAAATCAGTTTAGTGGTTTAGGCGTGAAACCATAACAAACAAAAATACACAATTTTATTATGTAAGTATGGATTTTTGTGTGTGTTTTCTATCTTAAAACAATTACATAGTCATTAACTGACTATGTGTTGACTGTGATTATGTTTATATACAAAGTTATCACCTAACACTATCAGCCTGATTCTCCTCCTTCTCCATAACTCTGTTTATAACTGAGTTCAAAAATAGAAGTGTAGAGTATTGCACTCTTAAAACTTCACCTGAACTATAAGTGTGTGTTAATTAAGATCTTATCAGCATCTATACAACTCTGAGAGTACATTATGCTAAGATTATTTAAAGTTCAAAATAGATTTCCATACCCAGAACCACAGCAACTCAACCGTTCATTGCTTAACGCGATAATACTAACTATCAGGGCAAGCGTAAGTCAAGTTTAAGCGCCGACAGTCGGGCGTCGAGCACTCGAGTGGAAGCGAAGTGAAATATTACCAGCACAGTACATTTAGCGGAGAGGCGACGCGTGAGAATGCTCTGACGTGCTGCGGTCGGCTCTGACCTATGCTGTGAGGAGGTCCAACCGAAAATTGACAGTACTTTAAAAGATGTTGCCTTGTTAATAGCTAAATTTTAAAATAAAGCTTAAACTATTTTTGGTGTCCTTAAATAATAATTTCTGGAACTTATCTCTCAGTTTAGAACATTTTTTTATGGAATTAGATACAGTATTAATTGAGAAAGATTAAAGGGTATTAGCAAATTGTTGCATAGGACGATCGATTAATTATCGAACGATAGGATTAATTTACAAATTTTTAACTAAATAGATTTTATATCAATAGGCATTGTTAAATAATATCGACATATTCATCGAAATAGTAAATATATTTTTAAAAGTAATAACAACGAGAGACCAACCAAAACCGCGTCACTTTGCACACAAAACCTAAATGATTTAGGACATTTGCACCTTTGACGGGTTCCCGATAAATCAACTGGCGAACAAAAGAGATCCTGGTGTTGAAGTGTGAGTAACAGGTCACATAGGGCCACATCCCGGGATATAAATAGCGCGGTGCCGGAAAATTTGCGGGAAATTGATAGCGGTCCAACCCTATTTGCATGTTTTTTTGCTATTTACAAGTGTACCTTTTGTTAAGGTAAACGGTTTGTATGTGAGATATACGTTGCTACGTATAAAATATGCGATCATTTATACCGAGTGATGTATTTGTTTGGTTTGAAGGTTGTGTTTTTTTGTTTCACAAAGGTTAGACTGTATCATTACTGAGAAAATAAATGAATGGATGAATGATGAATTCTTGAAATAATCACGAAAAATAATTCTTAACGATACTTGGATACTTACAATAATATGATGTTACCTTTGTCGTTTCAATTAATCGTAATTTATTTTTAATACACAGGCCAGAATCAGATCAGAAAGTCAGATATCTGCGAACGGGAACTGTTTTTTTTTTAAAGACAACTGCCGCATTAGGAGTATACCCTGTGTCGCGGGAGACTTTACAAACGTACATGAAATGGACACAAAGAACACCCAGACTCAGAACGGCAATTTGTGGATCACACAAAGTGTCATCCCATTTCTTGATCGTACCCACAACACTCAGCGTAGTAGTAAGTGGCGTGGCGACCTCTTAAACCGCTACACCATCCGTGCAGTAGTAATTTGCCCTACCGAGGACAGGCACTGATGCTTATACTTACTACTTTACTACCTTTCAACTGCAATGAGCTTAAGTAGCAATATTAATAATTATAACTTGCTGGCTTCACTTTTATAAATATTTGAAATTATTGAAATGGTTTTGTCCACCTAAAATGTACCCGACTTCAACAATGGAAAATTGACTCTGAACCGCAAGAGCTTCCTGTTAATACCCGGTTCCCATTTTAAATCCTTATCTATTGAACCATTCAAAGTCGTTTAAATTTTCAGCTTTGGGGATTTTGCGGGAGTATTTAAATGGATATACTGAAGCCAAATATAACCAAGAGAACAATGAAATTTTTCACCCTGAAAACAAAAATTTCATACTTTGGTATAATTTTATGGATTTTCCTATTACTTATTTCATAAATTACCAAATCAATATATTCCCTAAACAAAAAAAAAATAAGGAACTGAAAAAAGATAGATACAGTAAAACATAGAACCTCCTCCTTTTTGAAGTCGGTTCAAAATATAAGTATTCATATAATAAACACACGTCAACAGTAAATCAGAAAGTAGCTTAACCTAATGATTTTTTGAAAAATGAGGTGGGAATAAATTACAAAAACATCACTTGCTTTTTTCTATAGCTTTTGTTTTAAATTTTTACATGCAAGTCATCATCATTATCGTAATACACGTAGCGGTACTAAATTTTTACAAAAACACTTTTTTTTTATACTTAATTACCCTCTTAAATTAGTCTCTTATACGAATTTCTTGTTTGAGGAGCTTTATATCCCAATAAAGGTTCATCAGTAATCAGCTAACATGCGGGTATTCCGTATTCTTTAATATCGTTCTTGAGTTATTCGTCTATTCTAATAAAACATTATAAAGTCGATATTTGTTGACCAGTGAAACATGAAAAATGTTTGTTTCAACAAAAAGAGTAAATTTTTTCTTCTAAGAATGAAAACGTTATTTCATATGACCGAAACTTCGGGCAAAAATTTAGGAAATCTCATTAACATTTTGAGTTGCTTATTTTATTGCAAATATGGTTAGTAAAAACAAGAACATACTAACATTTATATACTCACTTTTTCTTTTATTTCTTAAACATAACTAACGCACTAGGAATATATCCTGTATCGCGAGGACCATTCAAACATACATGAAACGGACACAAAGAACACCTAAACTTGTTAATAATAGTTGTTAATTGTTAATAACAAATAATTCTCTATACAAATCGTAACATAAACATTACTGGACAAAATTTTACTGCTTTGTGATAAAGATAAAAATTGTATCTTACAACTGACAAACAGAAGCGTCTTTAAGACTATTACGCGTACTTTCGTTGCACTCAACTTAAAGCGACTCTTTTGGCAGTCAACGCAGACTGCAATCAATATGTATGCGGAGAAATGGCAAACGATTTCGTCTGTAAGACTTTCATCAGATAGAAGCCTTTGTAATAAAAATTCACGACTTTATTTTTTTATTTTTCGATTTCCTATATAAATATTAGTAACTTAAATATGCAATATAATTGTAAAACATATTTTAAGGATACATAAGGTTATTTGTTACAGAGATTGCCTAATACCAGAAATTCGTTTGGAAATTTTATACACATATCCCTTGCCAGAGTGATCGTAGCTATTGATGGGCAGGGTTGCCATCGCCGCAGTTTTTCGCAATGAGAGCACATTGTACTGTAGTCGATTCGATCGTAGCTTTATTATCTATTATTTTTTATCTATTTAGATCCAGCTGGTTGAGGACCAACCCCGTGGTCTTGTGCCCTCCACACGGTCTTGCCCTTCAAGTCTCTCCATCTAGTCCAAGATATGTGCCCGAAGAGCTTCATAAGTCGTAACTGCACAATCGACAAAAACCTATTTCGCTCTGAAGCTCTTTTAAGATGGAGTTATTAGTGCGGAACGCTATCCAGGGTATCGTCAGTACAGTCGTACAGACGTCTCCAGCACCACATCTCTAAGCCATCGATTTTTCGCCGACCTTGTTTTCTGAAAATAATAATTTATTGAGAAGCTCTTCACAAGTTTTATAAAATGGCAGAAGCAGGTACTTCAAATCGAAGACATTCTATTACATGTTACAAAGAGTGATGGGCGTGTCTACAGCTGAACTAGGTTTTAAACCTGTATCTCAGCATGTAGAGTTACCCCGTTATATGTACGAATATATGCTATGTTACAAAAATGTCAATGCGATGGAAGATACTAGTTTTAGAGAAGACCAAACCTTCGGTGAATGTCTGTGTATGTATACATAGTTGTGTGTGACCCAATCACATATTTGATCAACAATCAATAACCTGCAAATAGGCATAAACTTTCCTCTTGCACTCCGCTTTACTAAGAGGACATATATTTTCCGTTTATTTACTTTATTATATAAGATTTGATCTAAAAATAATATAATTTACATCCAAAAAATTGTATTATTTTGGGTGGTCAGGACAACAAAACTGCATAGAGAAGGGATAACTTGACACAAACCCTTTTTTTTTTATGTGTGGAAACCACGTCGTCGTGGGGTGAGGGCCCGAGGCCCGCTCCAGCCGGTCATCGTCACTCGACGATGACCGGCTGGCGCGCCTCCACAGCGGCGAAGCCAGCATGTGGAGCCTCAGCCGGGACGACCAACAAGCCATCGTGGCTCGACGAGTGACCTCACGCCGCTCGCGTATCTCTTCGGGCGGGGGCCAACTGCCACTATCCGCCCGGTACTCAGTCATCCGCCTATATACTTCGACGAGCACTTTCGCCTCCCAATCCCACGGGGGAGTACCGGCCAATGGGCACGCCGGTGCACCATACAGTGCCATACAGCCATCTCATTGCGACGCTGGGTCCACCCAAATTGGGTAAAAGTCGCCCAAGGGCATACGCAGCGCCGACCAGCTTTGAACGAAGCTGTTGGCCTGAACCGGTACGAGGACCGAGTTGACCACGATTGTAGCGCCAGAGGGTGGACCACGACGGGGCCCATGGAATAATAGGGCCTCCGTCTTATCCAGGGCCACCCGTAAGCCCAGCGCCTCAATGCGCCCGACCACCAGATAAACTCCCCTGGTGGCCAGGCGCGCCGCCTTTTGAGAGTTCGCCCCCCGACCTGTAACCAATGTATCATCGGCGTAACAAATTACACCCAGACCAGGGGGGAAATCTTCTCGAAGGCCAGCCGTATCCTATGTTCCACAGGAGTGGTCCAAGAACAGACCCCTGAGGAACACCGCACGACATGGGCCGAACTTGACGTAAACCATAGGGAAAGACGGGTTGGTATAGACCAACCCGTCTTTCCAGCGTGGTATAGTAGGCCAAAACCTCCTTTCTAAGGAGAGGCCTATGTCCAGCAGTGGACTGTTAAAGGCTGTTGATGATGATTGATGAGGATGTTCTTGAAGAGTGTACGCGTATAGCTACATCTTAAAATCTACGTTTAGTATTATCTGCATTATAATTACTTTGCCGGTGTTGTCTAAGGCTAATACTTAGCAGCAACAATACTTAGCAACTTACTTATTGTTTTACAAGCACCACCCCAGGATGAGATACAACAACTAATTATGGACTGACAAAGAGTTAAGTATATCTGTTTCAGCAGTAGCGGCTCAGTCAAATGACGCAAGTTCTTGTAAATGAATATAAGTTTTCTAACTCTTGAGCTCAGGTGCTTTATATGTTCCTTAAATCCTCCTTCCTCACTGATCTATAATGATTCCCAAATAATTTCAATGCGTTACTTTTACTATTGGTGTACATGTGCAATCGAATATAATATATCGAATATAACACAATCATGAGTGTTCACGTCATAGTATTTTAGAAATCAAACCTAAACATTAAGTCAATTTTGTTATGAGGGACGATGCAGTGACCAAGATTTAGGTAATGATTGCCGAATACTGAAACTAATATATTTTGTCTTTCCTGAGTTTAGGGTGAGATTATTATTTAAAAGCCTCTCACAAGATCAAGTCCCTGTTGAGCAGTACTATAAATCTCGTTCCAGTTTTGAGAAAATCTGTCACGACTGATCCTATTTGAGTTTTGGAAATTTATAGGTTCGTTAGGTCGTTAATATAAACGATAAATAGAGTGGGACCAAATACTACCTGAGGAATTCTGTGCGTAACAGGGAGAATGGAACTCGCATATGTACCTACTTTTACACACTGTTTTCGTTCAGTTAGATAACTTTCAAATAGGATCAGTCGTGTACCTCTTATTACCAATTTCACCAACTTATGTAGTAAAACTGGTTCAGAGATCGTATCGAATGTTTTAGCCAAATCACTTTTCACTAAACACTTTTTTTCATGGTCTAGGCTTGTGGCTACATATTGTACTAATTTGTGAACTTTTCGCAGTGGGAGAAACACTAATGAAGCATTAGTGTTTCTTCCACTGCGAAAACCAAATTGGTTATTCGACAGTAATTTTTTATGTTCAAGATATTTTATTAGTTATTAATATTTTTTTCTAATAGCTTTGACTTTTTCTTTTTTTAGTTTGACTTTTTTTAGTTCTTAATGTTGTCTCTGTCACCACTCTTATAGATAGGTCGCACAACAGACAGTTTTAGATGAGTGAGGAAAATACCACATCCGAGGCAATTGTTGAAAATGTGCGTAACTTGAGGCAATTATGCAAGGGGATAAATACTGAACGAGACCAGTCTTCTGGCCTGGCTCCCATGTTTTACATCAGATGGTATACAAAAAGTAGACTCCTGTTTCTCATATTACCTTTAATATTTCGACCGGAAACTCATCTACGCCTACTGCTTTATTGCTTTTCAAGTGTTTTAATGCCGCTCGTACATTATCCCGTAAGATATCGGCTTCTCGGTCACCGGTGTACTGCTGGAAACATTGGTTGACTGTTTGGTTATTATTTGAGAAGAGAGATCTTCAGTACAGGGAGTACAACATCAACAGTGTCTCTGATCACAGTGACCGTCACTCTATGCGCTATTTCTATTGCCATTATATTATGTTAATGACACTGAAAACAATATAAACTAAAATGAATAACTATAGGTTGAGAATAAGTTTAATGTGCCTCTGCTAATAAAATTAAAATATACATGGACATTAAAACAAACATACTCCAAGCATTAATAAACCTCCTTAAAAATAACACAAAGTAAAAGAAAATGAATTACTCAAAATTTAAATTCATTCTACTTCGCTTTTGTCACTCTTCGTAAGACTAAAAAATCTTTTAACATCTTACCACAAATTTCCATGTATATTAATGAGTATGCAAACAAAAGGCGTTTCCCTGGGCCTCGAAACAGGCGACATCGGCGAAATCTCCTAGTATTTGCCAACCGAGGGATTAAGGTCTGCCCTCCGCCCTACGAGCTGCCGACAAATATTGACATTTCGCTGTTTTAATGCCGACGTCAAACAATCGACGATTTAGGAGAAGTTCTCGTTACTGCTACCGCATATAATACTGTTTTTAAGTAAGAATTCGTATATAATACTTATCAAAGAAAAATAAAATTGTTATCTTAATCTTCAGTCCTAGTTACACTATCATAAATATAGAATTACTACTTATATTTAGTGAATTAAAATCTAAGAAATTCTGATTGAGTTCATGTTGTATTTTGTATAAACGTTAGTTTGTGAAATATTTTAAGAAAATATGTAGATATCAAAAAGGTTAGCAGTTGTCAATTATTAAAATAGCTGGTTATGCCTGCAACTTTAAGTTAAAAAAAATTCTATATTTTAAATTTACGAACGTGAATATACAATACCCTAGAGAGTGAGTGAGTACGGAAAGTTTTCAAAAACGTTATGCCGTTAATGTAAGTATGGTATGATTTCACAAATACTGTTATCTACATACCTATCTACTTAATCTCTACTACCTACCTACCTACCTACTCCGAAATACAATCAATACATTCAAATTGAGACGAACGCTTAAAGCGCCGTGCATAATTTTTTTATTTTATAACTTTTTGCACAAAACATGCATCGGCGGCCTTAATGCCTAAGGCATTCTCTACCAGTCGACCAATTGGGCGATGCTAAGAAAGAATGAGGTAGGTGCATTTATGTGGGGGTAATAAATGATAGAGGTTTTCTTAAATACTAACTACATATCTTAGAATTTGGTGTATATGTCTGAATACTACACACATACATATATAAACATACATACACATATATATTCATAAATAAATCGTTTGTACATCTCTAAAATGTTTTATTTTCTATTTATGCTTATATTGGTATCAAATGTAACGACATTAATGAGACTTTACGCTTCGATAGGACGATAGCGCACACCGCAAATAAGAGGGCGCTCTTTGTTCAACCCCCACCGCTACGATACTGTCTTTTTTATTTTTACTTTCATTTATATCGCATCTTAATACCCTATAGTACGTGTTAATACCCATCCCAGCTTTGGTCGATTTGCACGTGTGGAGAATTTGTAATATAGGACGAATGAAAGTAAATCGATGTTGAATTTAATTGTTTTGTAGCTACTCTTTTTAAATATACAAATGATCTCTCTCTGATAATAATTTTATAACAACTAAAAATATAAAGAGTTGTCTCTCTAAAAAAATGTACCTACCTTGTTTTATTGTTGTCTATCTAATCATTAAATCGAAATCATTGTTTTTAAAAGGCACATCTAACAATAATCCATACCATGGGAAAGACCAGAAAAATATATACCCTTGTAAAATATCAGTTTGCTGGTACTACGAATCTGTTTTCCGTTTTCTTTTTTTTTCTAATTCTGTATTCGGGCTCTAAAACCTTAAAGAATACATCTATTATTATAGATCTTTTTTACAATTGAATTGGTCTACGAGAAAGCGGTCAACGCTATTACTTTCTAACGAACACGTTTCCAGACTTCACGCTGCTACTTAAGTGCAGAGAAACCCAACAGACATTTTTATTACTAGAAAATTGAATTTACATCCTCGTAAGTAAGAATAAAGGCCAACTTATGTCACGATACCAACGGCGCTACAATACATTTAATAAATTATGTTAATGTTCTATCAAGTATTTGAGTATATACTTATGTATATCTGTCCGACTGTTTCTGTCCATATCCTCAATTTATGATAATTATTATCTTTTTGAAACAAAACTCTATTTCTAGTGCACCTACTCATATATTTCCCCACCACCCAAAGGTTGACTAGGAGATAATGTCTGTTGTAATAAGTGCATAAAGAATTGAATGAAAAAATATAAAAAAATAAAAAAATTCTTTGCTTCAGTGAGCATGTTTTGTAACCTATCTTACAGTCTAGAGATCTAGTGGTTCGAAGTCCGATTGCTGTCCCAGAGGTCGTGGCTTTGGTTCCTTTGCAATATCCATATTAATGATATAATACTTATGTTATAAATATGAAAGTGAGTTTATTTGTTTGTTTGTTAGCTTTCACGCCTAAACCTCTAAACCAATTTTAAAAATTCTTTCACCAATGAAAATTACATTATCAGCAAGTAATATACCGTACCGTATATTACCGCGATAACCGACATACACGCGGCAACATACAGCCGTGGGCAAAAGCTGGTAATTAATAAAGAAGATCTCTGAAAAATATTAAGAGTTTAAAACAAACTAACATTAACAAGCTATTTAAAAAATAGAGATACTATTGTATCAGTTTAGGCCCACAGCTTTACCGTTCTCGCAATATATGCGTTTGCGATAATCCACAAAACAAGCTATCGGTATGACAAAGTTTATGTAAATTTGACGAGCCGTTTAATAAGGCAGGACATGCGCTTCATTGATGTCTTACTATTAAACGGAAAATTATGATTCGTTAAAAAAGCCTGGTAAAGATTTCACGGTAGTATTAAAGCAGTCTTGGAAGTCACGGCACAGCATAGTTCACGGGGATTTATTATTTTATAGTTTTATTAGGGGTGTTCGTTTTAGGGCACTGTGCCGCGCAGCGGGATATCGCCCTATACAAAACTCGTTCGTGTACTTTTCAAGTATGGTTCGTGTATCTAGGTCACAAATGAAGGGTCACATTCTTTTAATATAAATAAACATGATGAAATATTATATTATTTTATTGTAAGTGTTAATTTTATTAGGTATTGACACGAGCACATCCCACTATTTTATTTTGTCCGTACAAAATTCACGTGTTTCTAATATCGACGAATCTTCGCTTCTCATCAGTAAACTTTCGAAAGTATTGACCAATTTGATCGCTATTTGTTTCGTTTCAAATTTATGGTTTTTTTTTAGGATTTAGGTGGTAAATGGATCACCTGATGGAAAGTGACTGTCGCCGCCCATGAACGCCTTCAACTCAGAAGTCACAAGTTTGAGGTATAAGTACGCTCTTTCTTGAAGAGTTAAAGGTATAGTATATGTTCGTTAATTCCTCGGGGAACAATTTATACCAGTTTCTATACTTTTTTAATGTATACATTTTTATGACAATTAGGTACGTAATGGAACAATTATTAGTTATTAATTATTCTGTGGAACAAGTTATATATAAGCTGCGGTATTTCCAGACCGTTACGACCTTCAAACATTCAAGAAAAGAGCGTACTCCTTCCTCAAAGGCTGGCAACGCGCTTGTGGCTCCTGAGTTGCAGGCGATCATGGGCGGCGGTAGTCGCTTTCCATCAGGTGACCTGTCTGCTCGTTTGCACCCTATTCCATAAAAAAAATGAAAAATTAGTTTGTGGTGTCGCACTTAGCATGTTTGTTTTTTAATGTAAAAAACTTACAGGAACTTAAATAAAATATTTAAGTTAGTAAATCATGTTAAAGTTGGACCTCCAGACGATCTCTTGTATTTTATAATATGTTTATGCCCCTAAATCTTAGTTAGCTTTCTTAAAAGCAAATATTGTCCACCTGATATTTTTTAAACTAAATGCCGCTTTTGCTTTCTTTAATAATTCTTCATAATTCATATAATTAAGTAAACCTTCAGACATTCATACCTTTTGATGTACAACACAAGGCGGCATTGAGTCGCAGCTGTTGAAGAATTCATCAAACATTTTTCTTTTCATTCGTTCGTAATACACAAATTTGTTTGAGGAGATCCTCCTGGAATATAATTATAGCGTTTCGGGGTGACGTCCATAATCTGACGAGCAATTTTACGCCATCTCAATAATAAGTAAAAGTGTAGGGGATTGTGTTCAATTCATTGAAAGATGATATACATAGTACAAGACAGACATTATTTAACCTAGTTAGATATCCTTATTTAATTTAGTATAATACTCATACTGGTATTACGATTATTCTAAATAAAATTGACTAGAAATATTTTAGCACATATTTTACACAACATTTACACTGAGCGGGAATAGGACCCACGACAACGCGGGGTGGTACGAATGCACAAACATTGCGCCACAAAGGCATCGAAATAAAAGAGTCTTACCTATAGTTTATGCGAACATGAGCTATTCAACCAATAAACTTGATTTTTTTTTATATTCCTCATTTTTTTATGTTCATAAGCGAATGATACCTATTGTAATTTTCAGTCTATACAGATAAAAGTATCGAAATCGAAAAGAACCTGTTACTGATTTTAAAATGTACATCATGCTAGGAAAACTTAACATACATCAACTCAGGTAAAACCAAATTATTAAACAACAGAATTAAATAACAGTAAAAAATTTCAATGAATTTGGAATAGAAAAACCACAAAAGTCACACTGAAAAGAATCAGTTTTAATCCACATTTAAAATTCTAAAACAAACAGTTGAATGCATCGTTAACAATACTTCTGAGAGTCTGAACAAAATTTCATAACACAGAATCGAATTACACTCAATAATCGCTTCTAATTGTACGTCGCTTAAAGGCTAGATTTGCATAATTTTCTCTCGGCCCGATCCCGTCGAAACGTTTTATGAATTTTGCATAAATAAATATAAATGTCGACGCCTTTGATATGAAACACTATTGAGTTTAGAAGTTGTCTCTTGCTTCATGAACATTTTGTGGCAGATTATCTGTTGAATAAGCTTGTTGGAAACGTGAGAAATAGTTTCCTTAAAGTTACTAACACGTCTGACAACATAGAGGTTCTAGACTTTTCTTATCTTTTTCCAAAGGCTCAAGCTCTTTCTGGCGTGGGAACTCAAAGACCAGCAATGAACTTGGAACTTTTGAGTTGCAAGTATTCATGGGCAGCGATAGTCACTTACCATCAGAGGCCCATATGCAAGGTTATTTTCCATGTACTCGATCGTCACCCGGACCGCGTTCGAGACACGTCGAGGGCGAGTTGATGTTAAATAAACTCGCATTTGGGCATCTGATGACCCGTAAGCTCGTTTTCCCCATATTATAGTAAAAGAAAAAATATATATTCACATGAGCAATATCTCTTTCATTCGCGAGTAGCCACTGGACGGTAGCAGCCCTTTGAGGATACAAGGACAATAATATGTATAAGCAGTGACCCACCCCAGCTACGAATGGGTGCCATGTATGGGTGCATCACATTACAAATCTTTGCTTTCTCTATTCTCTGATTGAATCAGATTCTCTGTACTAAAATATGCATGTGCAAAGTCCCAACCCTATTTTATAACATCCGCATTTAACCATTTACACGTAGTTTTGAAAAATAAAAAATAAAATAGCCTAATTATTATTATTTTTGATAAAGAATATAATTAATTATCACATCACACTACATCGGATGTGATGATGATGTGAAGTTAAAAAAAATAGTTTCCCATACAAACATGCACATGGGAGGTTTTGAAAATTTTGTCACAACGCTTTTTATTGCTGTAATAAACAGTATTTACTGTCAGTTTGAAAACGCTTCCGCCAAAAATAACGAGGATTCATATGAATTTCCAACCCGTATTTTGCACCTTTAGGGGTGGAATTTAAAAAAAATCCTTTCTTAGTGCACACCTCAGTTACTTAAGGCACATTTGTGCAAAATTTCATGCTTCTAGACCCATCGGCTTCAGCTGTGCGTTGATCGATCAGTCAGTACATCACTCTGTCAGTTTCTTCTCTTATATATATACTAGCTGAACCTGAAACCGTTGTTTTGCTATTTACATTATTTAAGAAAAATAAAAAAATAAAATTCTTTAAATCCGTTCTTAGCTGACCTCTACTCGGTGAAAAGAATATTCCTACCAAATTTCAAGTCTTTAGCTCTAATGGTTCCAGAGATATCGTGATGAGTGACTATATACGTGGAAATCTCCTATATATATATATATATAGATAATGATGCCGACTTTATTCGATCTCACAATAGCAATATATGGAAAAATCAACTGTAATGACTCAATAATAAAAAAAAGTAAGACTTCCTCATTACAACATTACAAAGAAAGTTAAATTGCTAGGGAATACACACAAACAATTGAACAAAACAAGTGAATTATAAAAGTTTCAAATTCAATAAATTTACACTTTATCAAGATGGAGAGAAAATAACAAAATTACAACATTATCAAGAAACTCGAAAAATAAATCGTCATTGACAAATCTTTTAAGACTGTTTGTGGGCCGTCGTCTGAAAAGTCATCATAGTCAAAATACATTTGTACTACTTTCCATGGATTATAAATTAACAAGGAACCATTTCAAAGAAGGCTCAATAACTGATGAAGCCATTCAGGTGAGTTTTTGCATTATTGTAAGTACTCGTGCGGTAGCCACCGGCTCCAAGGAGTTGTAATTGAATTACACGACTTACACCGACCAGGGATACAGAAAGCAATGGGTGTACATTCCACTCTAAAATTATAAATACCAAAGCTAAGGTGACAGAACTTAAGATATTTATATTTTTCAATGAAAAGTTACTGTTTATTACTGGATAAAAGTTTTTCTTTGGTTGAATGCCTCGTCTTTGAATCTACCAATTTTGATAATTTAAAAGATTATAGACAAATAACCAAACGTCATGACACGACCCTTAGAAAAAATTGGAATGTACGCGTTTCCAAACAAGACTTCCTGACTAGACTAACAAAATTACCTTCTTCTTTGGAAGGAAATTTTAGGTAAAGAAAAAAGACAGGGGAGAGAGCTACGATTATGAACTACAAGTCTTTGAAAGGAAAAAATGGAAAACGGTTAATGAAAATGAATGAATTTTGTGCTTGCTGGCCACCTTGGGATATAAAATTTGAAAATCATTTTCAAAATTTTCATGCTTTATTTAACTATTATCTCATAAAGCTTGACAATGTTGGCCTCTCTACATATTCCTGTTCCTATACAAGTTATATCGCAAGACAGTCTTCGAACTACTATTCCTACGGATTCCTTCAGGAGAGCTTACATAACTTCAACATGAACTCATTCAACCAATATTATAAGGTTAAACCTTTATTAATGCAAGTTATTTATATGAAAAAGATAGCATTTTTAAATGTAATAACTAACTTAGAGAAAAAATTAGACCTGAATTAGAGTTACATTAATTAGACCTTTTTGTTTCATATGATATGAAAAACATTGAAAATTTTGCCTGATGTCTGTTTGTTTGTATTTTCAAGTTCCCAATAAACAAACAAATTACTTCTATTTTCACTACCCAATAATGTACTTGTGAATCTGTTGTACATTTTTTAATTACACATATACACTATCATGTATCAACTACTAAAAGGAAAAAAGTAGCATGTACTTTTCCAGACCATAACTTATATCTATGTCTCATTTCATACAAATCCTTTCAGCCGTTTCGACATAATTGAGTTGCAAAGACCCATACACTTATCACAGTAGTAAGATAAAAATAGTCCAAGACCCATCTGTGAAATTGGATTTTAAGTGTAATAACTATAATAAGTCTTAAGGCAAGGAGTTTGCTACTAACAAATTTTTATTGACAAGGAACAGTGGCAACGTTAAAATTAATATTTCAGGATTTTATCAAAAATTCAAATAATACATATTTAATAACAAGCTTTTCGACTTATTTACGATTCGTTGTGCCTCACAAAAGGTTTACTCATACATGTGTTACGCGATTACATTCAAAATGTACACGGCTTTGGATTAAAATGTGTTTATGAAATGTTTTCTCCTGTACAACTCATTGTATTAGATAATATTACGTAAGTCTTCTTAAAACCCTTTAAATATTATATAGTCTTTTATATCACATCATCACATCACATCAACAGCCTTTAATAGTCCACTGCTGGACATAGGCCTCTCCTCAGAAAGGAGGTTTTGGCCTACTATACCACGCTGGCCAGACGGGTTGGTATAGGGTTTGTGTCAAGTTTTCCTTCTTTTTGCAGTACTGGTGTCCTGCGTTGTTTTGCGCCCTTAGTCGGCTCTTACGACACCCACGGGATGAATTGGGGTAGTGACATTCCGTATTCTTAATCCATCACTACACGAACCTTTCTAGTCTTTTAGTCTTTTATATAATCTTACACTAATAGACAGAAGAAGAAAACAAGGACATTCAATAAAAAAATTACCAGTCCTTATGTGAGATATGTAAATCAGGATTTACTTACAAGAAGTACATATGTAACAACGACTTTTTTAGCATAAGAATGGCATTGGCGCTAATTTACAATAAATTCTAAATTTTTCACTTAAACAAGCACTAAACTATTACACAAAAGGTTGCAGCCATAAAACTTAGTCGACAAATATAATAAAATTTTAATACTGTGACTTTTATGACTTAATGAAATTAATCTATTACAAAAGTCATTAACTATGTGTTAAGCAGACATGCATATAAAATTATTTCAGGGGTTTTTTTTTAAATAAACATTAAATACACATAAATAAATTACAATAATAATTTACTAAACCATTTTTTTTTACTTACAGATTATTTACCACCAAGTATCCATACAAGTCACCAGAGCATAAAAACAATCGTCTTACAAATTAATATTTTTTTACAGTATCCATGCCATGCGCTTCTTTGCCCCCTTGTTTGAAGTATTTAAAATACGCACATAGTTTCTGCACTGTAAGCGAACGTATAAAAAGCGCACTAAACTCCCCCTGTTCCTAAGGTTTCTTTCTTCCGTTACCCACGATTATGAATACCATCATCAGCCTAGACGATTATCATATTTCACGATTATTACACACCTCTCGTCACTTCAAATTTAACCGTATGCGTGTTGAAATAAGATTCAATTCAGAGTGTACTGTATATAAATGTTGTTGGTCCTTAATGCAAGTAACAAAGGGTGGCCGCAACTAGTCTCAAGTCGCCCCGACAGCCCCCTTAAGTTTGTATGAGGTTTGTCTCATACACGTCAGAGTATTTGCTGAAAGTATTAGCGCGTTGACAGGGTCGTTTTCATTGTACACTTTTTTTTTGATAAAAAAGAAAATCAACTGCAAATATTTGTACGCGGTGTTTTATGTGAGCTGTTATCACTTTTAGATTTTGCGTTTAATATTTAAATAAGTTATTTTTCTGTCAAGCAATATTTTATCAAAAATATTGTATGTGCAAAGATTATAATTCCCCTTACTTACGGAAACCATTATAGGAAGCCCTATATCAACTATATCTATGTTTTGACGTCATCATCATCATCAACAGCCTCTACCAGTCCACTGCTGGACATAGGCCTCTCATTAGAAAGGAGGATTTGACCTACTAGGTTTTGCACACTTGTTTGTGAAGCTTACAGGGATGTGTAAATATACTAACTGGTCCAGCCATATACCAAAGAGACTAGTGAATATTGTGCTGTCAATAGATACACAACCTCTTAACTATCTTCACAAGGGCCATTTAACTAACGAAAGAAAACTCTTTTGTAAAAAAAACTAGATAATACCACTACGGCCATGCAAATTTATTTATTTTAACATTAATTAAAGCTGAATTTTAGTATCTTTAAAATAGTAACTTCACATCTAACTAAATTATTCTCAAATGATAAAAATATCAAGAAATTCATCAAAGACCTTTTATTTTTGATAAGATTTACAATATTTATTATACTCGTGAGAATAATGGGCACGCACACACGGCAAGTAACTTCCACTGTTTTCAGAGGGACGCTGTTCGTTGGCACCGACTAAGTGCCGCCAGATTTAACGTTCGACGCGCACTGATTTATGCGACTATCGAACATGGTGCCATGATGTATAGCCGATGTATAGCGCATGAAAATAGGACCTATTTCTAGAGGCTAACTAATTTTATTCTTAATTGGTGTTTACTTCACCAAATCTAAGCGAATTAAAATTAGATTCCAATTATCATATTTTCTTAAATGGTAATGTATTATTTTATTTGTGAATGGAAATTAATTATACTAACGACGCGTAACAGTAAGTCTTGAAAAATAAATAATATTAAACACTAAAAAAATGTAAAACCTATTGGTCTAATGGTTAGTGACCCTGACTTCTAAACCGGAGGTCGTGGGTTCGATTCCCACCCAGGACAAATAATTGTGTGATGAGCAGGTTCTTCCTTTTGTGTCTTGGTGTAATTTATATACAACACGTATTTTTAGTAATACTTAAGTATCTGTAGTCTCGTTAATACAGGCAGGCAGATGACCGTGTGTGAATTGTGAAGTTATTATTAAACAATTATTAATAAGTAATGAAATACTTCGCTGCAAAATGAGGTTTTTTCAGAAAAGTGTTTTAGTACATACGTGTATTTATAAAATAAATTATGTATTCTCTCTATATGTATCTACATACCAGCTCCTAGACCACACTAGACTAACGTTAAAATTTAAGCTTTTCTTTATTTGTCGATGTATTCATAATTTTTATACAATGTCATTAAAAACTCAACTATCAAAATGTCATTCATACCAAAAAGGTTTTTATGCTATATGCTAGCAGTACCTATCATACCAACGCTCCTGTCAACATAAAAAAAAGCATAGACGAACGTAGATATGGCCACATTAAAATTCTTTAGATAAATGATGTGATTATTATTTGTAGTTAGAACGTTTTTAAAATATCCTTAAACGATGAATTTAAAAGTGACGTGATTTTATAATTATGATAATGATTCTCTTCAAAATAGTTAATAATTATCAAATCTCGTAAGTGTTTTAATTTTCTATCTATCTAAAAAATATAATTATTCATTACAGTCATATTTTGGCTTCATTAATGCAGGACTTATTTAAAGAAGAATTCTTATTTTCCTCGTAATCCTCAAATATTAAAATTACTATTAACTTCTTAATTATTTTAAAAATTGATAAAAATCTGTGAAAGTGTTTTTAATAGTATATCATCTTTCTTAAAATGATGAAAATGACGTTAAAACTATGTAAGTATTTACACGTAAGTTTATTTATTTATACACGTGTTTGAAAAATACGATTACTGCGTGATAGACATAATTTGTTCTATTTCATGGTGTAGTTTGTCTCTAATATGTATGTATTGTATGATCATCATCAACAGCCTTTAACAGTCCACTGCTGGACATAGGCCTCTCCTTAGAAAGGAGGTTTTGGCCTACTATACCACGCTGGCCAGACGGGTTGGTATAGGGTTTGTGTCAAGTTTTCCTTCTCTCTGCAGTGCTGGTGTCCTGCGTGTTTCGCTCCCTTAGTCGCCTCTTACGACACCCACGGGATGAATAGGGGTGGTGACACTCTGTATTCTTAATCCGTCACCACACGGAAATTGTATGATAGCACTAGAAAAAGAAATAAAACTTAATACCTTACCCGTCTGGCCAGCATGGTATAGTAGGCCAAAACCTTCTTTCAAATGAGACGCCTAATGTTGTGGGTTTAAACCCCATATAGGACGACACTTGTGATACAAAAATTGTGTCCGTTTCATGTATGCTTATAAAGTCCTATAAACCTAATGTGCGAATTCTCAAAAAGCAAAGAAACAGGAACGAAAAGAAAACGGAGAGGCCTATGTCTAGCCAGTGGTCTACTCAAGGCCGTTGATGATGATAAAGGTATTTAGTAATATATAAGTATATTTGTCAGCCACAGTATCTAGTTTGGGATCCCACGATCGTGTGTATGATGTGTCAAGTTATTAATATAAATGTGATAATCTTACTGATTATACATTTGACTCCCTACATCTAAACTTACAAACGCTTGTTATGAAGAACCATACTCATAATTATCAATATGTATAGAAGAAGCAAGATATAATCCAAAGGAGCTTTTCTTACCCATCGAAGGGGAAAATTATATTGATCGGATAACTAGTTGATCGGATATGTGGTCCCAATTTAATTAACTACACAACTTTTGAAAGATAATGCTACAATTGTAAGAGGATTCATTTTAACAAGCACTTCTTTTGTTATTGTTATCATGAATTGTCCACACAGTGTTACTTAGAATGTACACAGCTTTATTACACATACTTACGCACACATACATTCGCAAAATGAACAAAATATATTGTTTAGGTAAGTATTTTTAAACTATATATGTTCCATTTGTTCTTTGTAAAAAAAAACTATCATATGTTTTTGGGCATGAACTGATTCCCAATATAAAGCTTACGGTAGTTTGGAAATCAGGGAATTGCAAATCAGTTGCATGTACTTTCTTTGTATGTACCTATATTAATAAATAAATAAATTATTTATTGGAACAAATCCAATAAAGAATTTATTTACTTATAAATTGTAGTTATTACTCTGCTCCTAAATATTGTCGCTGGTAACTATACTTGATTTGCGTAATCTATCAGATACAAGAAAATTGATAAAATCTTAGTGATGGTTTAAGATTTTAACACGTTATAACCTACAAACAAAGAATCATTTTACTATATTCCTAAAGATATTAACGTAAACGTGGCGTAATGGTTGCCGCGGTCGCCACGCCGCTTTCTGCTGCGCCGAGTGTTGTGGGTTCGATCCCCAAATGGATATGTCTTTAAAAAAATTACGTTTGGTGTTCAAAAATTAGAAGTAACTATAAATTTATTTCCTAAATTTCTCTTTAGTGGTTTATTTAACACAATCATTTAGGATGATTAGGCTACATACCAATCTATTTTTATTATATCACGCAGAAACTACTGATGACTATTTTCTAGAAAATGCCATAAAATATATCACGTTGGATATTGTGGCTATAAACATTTGGTTGTTCAGGATCCGTTTCCATGGTAACGCCCTCAGAGCAATTACTTAAGTATCTAACTTAGTGAGTGGTATACTACACCAGTACTTACACTTAGTAACTAGTTGCCAATAAACCATCATGTCTTTATGGTGGTAATGACTTAATTCTTACCCAAATGTAAAGAGAATTAGCCAACAAAAATCAAATATAAAAAGCTTTTCTAAATGTGTTTCAAGACCATGTGTGTAATAAACCACCAGCAACTTTCATGTATACCTTGCAACAAAGTTTCCGCGAAATTTGAACCTTCACTATGAAAACTTACAAGTACCTACCCTCGGACGATGTTTAGCCAAGTTATCTTGTTCTAGAAGTAGTATATCTACATTTCTATATATATTATGTTTACCTAACTAGCAGTCGTTACTACCAGCCCTTATTAAAATAAAAATGTGAAACATCTGTGCTCCAGTGTTTTGTTCCGGACAATTACCATAAAAGCACAGGAGTGGAGTAGTGTGCTGCCATTTTTTATATTATCTAACCATAGAGTAAGCATACAGAGGCGACAATAAAATACAGACTTATTTTATACTCTCTGCAAGGCAGTGCCTATCTTCTCTAGCATCATAAATCTAATTTTTGAAGTGAAAACTTCTTTAGCGGCGTTGTACACTTTTTGTAATATGTAAAAAATGTTAAACTCGCGTCAGGACACGTGACCTGATCGAAAATTCGTAAGACGGATGGAGAGTAGACAGCAGGAGCGGCGTAGGAGAGGAAGTATCCCCCTCTCTTTCTACGGCGAGGCGAAAATGTATGCCTGCGCCTGCTGCTTCGTTCAGGCGGCGCAGGGCGCTTGCGCGAATGTTCGTGTGTGTTTATGTTACACACATATAATGTAATATACACATATTGCAATTATAGATAGTTCAACTCAGTTGTGCGCGAGCGCGGCAGTCGTCGTCCAAGCACCGCGTCACTGCCACACGAATGAAAGTTGTATATTTACAAGCCCACGCACACATAGGGCCGCGCGCACAACTGAGTTGAACTATCTATAACTACTGGTACTTATATTTATTGTATTTAATTTGAACAGAATTAAGCTAATATTATTTTAAGTAATTTTTCCATGAATAATAACTTAATAAACTATAACGATGAACCTCCGAATGAACTCGATAATAATCGATGTAGTTCATATAATAATCGAACGCCGGCGACAAAATTTGTTGCTTGGTGGTGAAGCTACATATGAGATTGGGAACCTTATCTAGAAATTTCAAAGATACCAAAATAAAAATACTTTCATACGTTTATTTTTTTCTCACATATTATCATAAATAAAGGAGATGTCACATCTACATTGTTTATATTTTATTCATAAAAATATTCATGTAAACATACTACGGAGTGGTGTATTACACAACAGTGATTTATATTTACATTTCTAACGTAAATGATCCAACGAGTTACGTGAGTTATATGTAAAATGTCCTATAAATTAGCGAATAAAAAGATTTTCGAAGCTTTGGCCTTGATTTTTTTTTAAGGTTGGATATGACATAATCATGATTATAATTGCAAAACGTACGAATATATATTGTTCGTTAAATAAATATTTAAATTATTAAAAGCGGCAGACTAATTGTCAATTTAATCAAGGATTATTACCCACTTGCTAAAGTTCTCAATTAAATTTGAAGTAACTACAAGTGCACTAACGAGCAAACTCCTATAAAGTTACCTCAAAAACCGGACATAAGAGCATCACTAGAACCCATTATTTCACATTTCTCAGTAGATATACATCTATAAATCTGAAATCTAATTATTTCATGTTTACCTATTTTATCACTCCTCCGATACGAATTATATCGAACACATTTATATATAAAACGAATCAATTTTTTTAGTAAATACTAAAGTATAAAATGTGTACTTTGGTAACAAAATTGTTTACGGCAAATGTTTAGAAAGTTAATCTTGAACCCTACCAACTTATCAGTACCCTTTCTTAAGCCGAAACGGAGAAAAATAAAATATCAGGTCGATTATATCAACGAGTCTTGCAGCTAAAAGCTCAAAACTCAGGGCTGCATCAAGTATTCAAGTGCCACCGACGACAATACCACACACCTGGCGAGAATGGCGCGACGTAAGTTACAAGCTGATAGAACTATATATATTTCTGCAAATGATTAATGTGCAAAAGTGTCTATTGTGTAATATCGTATTTACTATATTAATTATATATATATATATATATATATATATATATATATATAATTAATATAGTATGTATATTTTAAGCGTATTTAGTATGTTTACTTGTATATATATTTATTATCTAAAGTGTAATAAAGTACACCATAGAGATCGCCGTGAGGGATAAGACCGCCTATTATAATACCAAAATGTAAACGTCCATCCATGTCTGTACAATATATACTGTAGCGGTGTACAATACAGATGTATAAATAAATAAAAATAATTGACATGCCATGACATAAAGTTCATTAAAAGTCAACTTTATTAGAGCTAAACATTAGAATTTTCAGACAATTATTATATCTTACTCGCTTTCGTCTTACAGCTTGCGTCACACATACCCTTTGTTTAGGGTCCGCACTTAGGCAGCAGGTGCGCTCTCGACCCAATCAATTCTCGACAAATTGTCCCTGCCAGCTCTTTGATGATGTTTGTCTTCGTACATCGGAATGCCATGCCGGAACAAGAGAATGGCTCACATTTTTACCATTGTTCCGTATGTAACCATTTTGTGTTACTGTAAATACATATTTATATATATACGTACATGTTTTATACAAAGAGCTTATGCATGTCGTCATATTACGAAAGGCCCTTGATGTGAATACGTCCTTTACGGTTCTTTTTTACAATCCTATTGAAATGCCTTGTTACATTTCTAGTTCTCATATTGCTTATTGCTACGTGTTTGTGGTGCAATGGTATTCATATTTCAATCTAGTCTTTCAATTTCTCTAACTGTATCAAAGTTTAGATTCGATAAATATTTACTTCACATATCTCACAGTTGGTAGACTGATCTGAGCCTGCTGATAAATACCTATATATTTCTGAGTACATACATATTTTAGATAAATTCATCATACGATGTTTGGTCCTGGGTGGGAATCTAACCCACGACCTACTGCTTAGCAGTCAGGGTCACTAACTACTAGCTGCCCAGTCAAAAAATATAAGTAAAATGTTAAAAATATAGTTATACATATGTTAATATATGTTTCGAATTTCATTTTCACATCTCATGTGATAACTGTTATTGCCTGGCCTTCGTTTTTTTTCAACCTAAACACAATTAACACTCCTAAAATTTAAGCACACCTTTTTGGAACACTCTGTATATCTTAAATCTTGCGATGAGGGTCTAGAAACGTATTACTTACAAGAACCAGCAATTTCAACAAGATATTGATACAGGTAAGTCGATGGATAGAAATTATGTGGTTTGCGGTATCTTTTACATACATAATGAACGTCCAGACTACCAACAAACATCTAAGCCATATAAATACTTACTCCCTACAAGCATCGAATCCGCACCCCTTCGCAAAAGAGTCAGGGGAGGCTCCATTTGTAATTGACGTCGTCTAAAGTTTCCCGATAAACTTTTTCGTTCAGTTAACTTATGAAATAGAAGTTTTAATAAATAATTTAGTACTTGATACCTGGGATATGCCACTGAGCCGTCTTTGTACTGAACTGCTTCATACTTGAATCGACTAATGTTATGTAGCCTATACTTAGACAAAGAATAGACCGAAAAAAGTAAAACAAAAATATACTTGACTGAAAGGATGGCGCAGTGGTTTAAGCGGCCCCCACACGCTGAGTGATGTGGATCCGATCCCCACATGGGACAACACTTTGTGTGATCCACAAATTGCTGTTCTGACTCTGGGTGTTCTTTGTGTTCGTTTCATGTATGTTTGTAAAGTCCCTTGCGACACAGGATATGTTAGGAACATTGCGGAAGTTTTCGTAAAAAAAAACTTACGTATAAAAACAATAATCATCATCACCACTACTGTCAACATAGGCTTCCCTCAATGACTTCCAATAAGTCCGGATAAAGGCAGTCTACATCCACCGTTGATCTGTAATCTTCGTAAGGTTGAAGGTAAACTACACGATGTAAAACAAATACTCTTAGCCGTGGGGATGTGTCCAGCTTGACCCAGGACAGGGCAAACACTTTTTATGCCGAGGAGCCTTATCAACAATTTCACTGAAAATAATTTTAATAAACTTACTATTACTATTTCAATTTAGGTATATAAAAGCCAGGTAGTATATATAAAAGCTACTTTAGTAGTTAGCTAGCTAGCTAGTTAGTAGTATATAAAAGCTACCTTAAATAGTATTTGAAACGAGGTTCACTCATTTCTTGAGTTTCTGATTACTCCATCAATTAAGCTACTTTTCAGACCTGAAAAAACTTTAAAATTGTATCTTACGTACTTCAAGACCCAAAACCCAAAAAAACAAGTATGGTTCTTTTGGGTTCTTTGACTTAATAAAATAGTACCCGCATGGATCGAATAGTACACGTAGATTGAATTTAGGTTACACCATGTATGTGAATTCTTAATAAACAGTTTGAGTTTGTATAATATTGAAAGACCTTTGTTTTATTATAACGATATTATGTTTTCGAATTTTTCTTCTTTCTCTTGCTGAGAGAAATGGGTTTCATTAGGAGAAAAGTTATATTTAAAATATTAAGGTTATATAATTATTAACAGGCTTAACAACAGGCTCGTTTAACAGGCTTTAAAATGAAATAAAAATATAGATAATTTATTCTAATACAATTAAAATATTAACATTATATACGTACAAGCATAAAAAAAATCCTCCGCATCATCGCCTACCGGTCACGTTCCCAGAAGACAAACAGCATTGCCACGTTGAATAGCAATGCTAATTATATGTGCTAGAAAAAGCCTTCTGATCACGAGAAGTGTCGATCAGTTGCTTAGCTAGTTGTTATACGTAGCACGAGCACTCGGACTCGACCCGCTCTCTCGACCCCAAACGGTTCAAAAATGTAATTTTATAATAATAAAATCTTGGGCATCTGACACAACGCCATCTAGTTTTAAACGAACCAGAGCTTGTACTATGAAAGCTAGATTGACTGATAGAATACTTATATATTTTCGTAAATAAGTATTCTATCAGTCAGTCAATACGTGTGGTAACGGATTAAGAATAGAGAGTGTCACCACCTCTATTCATCCCGTGAGTGTCGTAAGAGCCGACTAAGGGAGAAAACTACGCAGAACAACAGCACTGCAAAGAGAAGGAAAACTTGAAACAAATCCTATACCAACCCGTCAGGCCAGCGTAAGCCAAAACCTCGTTTCTAAGAAGAGGCCTATGTCCAGCAGTGGGCTATTCAAGGCTGTTGATGTGATACACAGAAAACACCCAAACTCTGAAACAAATATTTACAGACCATACAACCTTTCGGTCTGCCCCGGGAATCAACCCAAGACCTCAGAACAGCAGTTGCATACAGTACCACTGCGCCACCGAGGCAGTCAATTCCCTACTAAGTTTTGTTATTTATTTTATTTCATCCTCTGGTAGCCCCATTCACTCGGGTGAAACCAACAAAAAAAATTCTTACAGCGGTTTCTATGAGGCCGAGGCTCCTGTAAAACCTTTCTATTTGTGCCAAAACATATCCAGCGGTTATACTACTCATGTTGTTGACACACTACCGTCAGGTATGAGACGAATTTAGAAAATAAATCTTTCCTTGCCAGTAAGAATACAAAATTTATATATGATTAATGTAGTTTTGTCTTAAAAACAATACACTAAATTCAGTAATGGAATGCTTGCGGTGTAAAACCTAATAAAAAATATCTCGGGACACTGTGCTTGTCGTCGCACTTCTTCAAAACGGCTTGACCGATTTTAATGTATTTTTTGTATTCAAATGAATCGTAAAGTATTATTCACGAACCTACTCCCACCCCTTATTTTTCAATCGTGATTTTTGTATGAACATATTGGCTATAACTATAAAGTATTTAACGAGACTGAAAACTTTTTTGATAAAAATATCCTTTTTATTACACTAACTAATAAAAGATAGGAAATAATTTGGTAAAATATGATTGCTATGACGTCATAAACTCATATTTCATAATAGTTTCTGCAGAAAAAATATCGTTTTGACATTTAATAAATATGAACCGATTTAACTTAGCATTCTAAAATAGTATTCAAGTAACGTTCACGCTCTTGGGTTAAAACCGCAGTTTCTTTTCTGTACTAAACACATTACACATTTTACTGACCATTATTCTCAATGGCCGTTGTCTTAGAAAGGCTATCACCACATTGAGTCTACGTTATAAACAGTTCGGTTTATCACCGTAGCGTGCAGACCTGCAGTGCAGCGCTTCCCTTACTTCATGAGGAGCGCAACCTATAGCTTACATTGTTGCGAGATATTACTTTCCAGCTACAAGCTCAAGCATGTGAAACAACGTAGGAGGCTTTTAATATAATGTGTAAGTTGAAGTTATCTTGACGTTTTATTGTTCTTTTTTTTTAACTTTTATGGTGTGTGAACTTAATTATAAGTTGCTGGTTTACGAGAATAACGATGGAAGGAACAACTATTGATTTCAGAGAGCAATGAATTTGTAATTTATGCTATTGTATGTTCTCTTAAATAAATAATGATCGTGTCTTTCTCTAACGAACCTTTTCGTGGAATCCGTTTTGCGAGTCTATTCACAAAAAAACATTTTATCGTTTGGCAAACTGAGTTCAACTTGACAGAATTTTAAATGATATTGATGTTCTCGTAAACCAGCGAAAGGTATGGGTTTTAGTATTAATTATCGTTATGTGTGTTCTGTATTTTACTTCTTAATGATGATAACCAGACTTAGCTCATTTATCTTAATTGATGTTAATTAATGTTATTGATAGTTAATTCAAATTTAATAAAAACTCTTACTTCAAATTTTTATTCATCGCTCGCACAGGGACTCCTGTTAATAAACTATGAATAATGTTATTCATTCGACTGCTTTTGCTTTTTCGACCCTTTAGTCGAATAAAAAGTATTTTGACTACGCCACAATCAGATCCACACTTAATTTGTTAAATGTTAAAGGTTTTTGCGTTTTGAACAATGCTTTAGAGCGTGTGGCCATCATAAAGCTTTGACTAGCTTGAAGTATTTTAAGTGATTTTATCCATTGTTGAAAATGTTTTTTAATACATTGCATAGGTTACTATAATTGTACCTACACATCTCAAAAAAGAACTTAACACTTCATAACAACAATTGCTTTACTGTTACATAAATATTTTGATAAGTTAACAATTTCATATTGATTCATTTCAATAGTTTTATTATTTGAAATCAATAAGAGGAATAAGAATACAATAAGAATACAATAAGAATACAATAAGAATACAATAAGAATACAATAAGAAATAAGTTCCTGTAAACTACAATTTCATTATTGTAATACAAATTAATTGTTTTAAAGGACTAAAGATTTTGCTGTCTATAAAGTTAAGAATAATATTCATTTTACCATGTATGGTATTTTAGTTATCACGTCAGAAACTTATATGATTCCAGAATGATAATGTTCTGTATTTTTCTTGGAATATCAAAAATACTCGTACTTTAAAATCTCTTATTTTCACATGTTACTTCGCACTCAAAGTTCTGAACCAATTAAATTAGGAATTGAATGAATTATGGTTTTGCAAATAATGTTTCATCTATATTTACTTGTATAATTTGACGGGGCAATTATTAAGCATGTTTCATACATACGTGCCTATTGACGTCAAGTTCAAAGAGGTAGAATGTACATAATTAATTAACACATTAGTTCTGCAAGAACAATGATCAACGCACTGTTTGATTATGATCTCAGCATGTTTGTTATTACATAAACACGATGACTGATTGTATTAATTACAATTAGTTATAATTACGTATATCAACTACTACTACTTACAGCAGCACTGCAAAGAGAAGGCAAACTTGAAACAAACCCTTTTTTTTTTTTTTTTTTACGTGTGGAAATCCCCTCGGACCGTCACCCCGCCGGGGCTCTCGTTCGGCGGGGCGGTGTGTCGGTGTGCCTCCACGGCGGCGAAGTCAGCGCGTGGAGTCTCCAGCCGGAACGACCATCTGACCATGGTGGCTCGGCGAGCGGCTTCGCGCCACTCGCGCACGTCTTCGGGCGGAGGGCGAAATCCGCTCTCCGCCCGGAAGTCAGCCACTCGCCGATACACTTCGTCGAACACCTCCGCCTCCAAATCCCACGGGGATGTTCCGGCCAAGGCGCAAGCCGCCTCGGTGGACACCGTGCGGTATCCGCGTATGGCTCTGACCGCCAATATCCTATCCGCCCTATTCGGGGCGGTCAGAGCCGCCACCCACACCGGTGCACCATAAAGCGCCATGGACCGGACAACCCCCGCGTACAGCCGCCTCGTGGGAACACTGGCCCGCCCAAATTGGGCAAAAGTCGCCCTAGGGCGGAGGCAGTGTCCACCAGCTTCGGACTAAGCTGTCGGAAGTGCTCGTCGAAGAGCCACCTACCGTATTGGATCAGACCCAGGTACCTCATCTGGGCCCGGACCGGTACGAGGACCGAGCCGACCTCGATTAAGGCGCCGGCGGGAAACTTGAAACAAACCCTATACCAACCCGTCTGGCCAGCGTAGTATAGTAGGCCAAAACCTTCTTTCTAAGGAGAGGTCTATGTCCAGCAGTGGACTGTTATACGCTGTTGATGTGACGTATATCAGTATAAAAATCTATATTCTCTTTTTCGTAGTCTTTTTTCTAGATCTTGTTTTCAATAACTTTACAAGCATTTGAAATCAAGGTCAACACACAATGTGGAATGCTGCATATGATTTGTTACTGGGCGCAACAAGAAAAGCAAGTTATACTCTTTAGGTTGTGGCGACTCCCACATACAGAGAAACAGAAACATACTACAGTGACATCTAACGAAGACACACCGAACTACGGAGTAACTCCTGAATGAAATTTGCTAATCCTGTATCACGATTTGAAGATTTCTCTCGCTGATTAGCATATATACAACATCCCAACATCAACCGCCAGGACTGCAGCCCGCCAGGAATGATCCTTCCTTTGCTTTGGAGGGACATGACACCCGTTCCTCCACAAGGTACCTAGTTTTTTCCAATAATAATAATATTTTTGGACATCTGACACACACACCATCTAGTTTCAAACTAAGCAAAGCTTATACTATGAATTGACCGATAGAATACTTATATACTTTTATTTTCGTAAATACATATATATTATACATAGAAAACACCCAAACTCTGAAACAAATATTTGCAGATAATACAAACATTTTTTTAATAAATAAATATGTTTTTATTTTTGCGTATACGCAGTGTCATAGCTTAATATAACATAAGTATAACAAACAATACATTTGTGAGAGACTGGTGCCCGAGATAGGCATGGAAATACTTGTGTTACGGATAAACATTTGTATTTCAACACAATAACTTACAAAAATAGAGGTCTAGATAAAACGGTTACCAGATCCATCATGAACTTGAAAAATTTATAACCAATTTAACCTGCACAGATTCAGCTCACCCTCGGATTGAATAATCCAGTAGCCTTATGTAACACACAGTCCCAGCCTCTAATATTCCATTACCTTCGCCAAGTCAGGCTTTTCAAATTTATGTATGCTGCTACAGCCCTAGTCGACTTATCGGTGCCGATACCTGTGACACGACTAGGGCGGGCCGGGAATAGGCTAAAAGCAATATATTGCCGTTTAAAACTTCCCTCTTGAATTCACAATTCAATAGTCTTTGTGCTTACGTAACAAGCACGGCACAGGGACCAAGGTATTATAAGGATACATGACAGGCGTTCATTTTAATTTTATGTACAGAAATAGCTAAAATTCTACTTATAAGAAATTCAAAAGCAACGCTCCAAATATCTTGAGATATGGGTCACAATTTTCTATTCACACACCAATGGACGAGATATTTCAAATTCTGTTAAAATTGTGAAAGTCCGATAAAAATATTTTTATTTTATAAGGCAACTCGTTTATGTCGGCATAATAGTTTTCAGAATATTTTTAGGGATCAGCAAAATGGTCCTTTTAGGCTGTAAGATTGCCAATCAATTTCAGGCGTATTAAAAACTACTTTGTAATGTTTTAGAATAAAGATTGGTCTTAAGTGCCAAAATATTTTTTCTTTATTTTTTTATTTTCGAGACTTTCCGTAGATAGAGGACGATATTCCTACATAGGCTGCTTACAACGTGTGAAAAAGGTGCATACAGATTATTCTGTACTCCGATTTGACTACACGGATGGCGTAGTGATTTGAGCGGTCGCCACCCCGCTTACTACTACGCTGAGTGTTGTGGGTCTGATCCCCACATAGAACGGCACATTGTGTGATCCACGAATCAGAGTCTGAGTGTTCTTTAGGTCCGTTTCATGTGTGTTTGTAAAGTCCCCCGCGACACAGGATATATTCCTAATGCGGGAGTTGTCTTTTTTTTTAACTTGGCTTTCACAGATTCGCGGAAAATATTTCGATACAAAAACTACTACTGTGGTAGCGATGGCAGGGTATTAAAATTACCAAACAAGTTTTGCTCCTGCCAAATATCGGTTTCAATTGTATTATAATAATACTGGTTGTATATACAGTCATATCTCAAGCTTCGAATTGAATTCGACAAAAGAGGAACTTAAACTTAAATTGACTGTGTCTTAAAGGTCTGTTTAGACCCTTAAGACACAGTCAATTTAATTCAATAGTGACGTATACACTATATACACGTATACAAATATTACACTTACTTCTACTTAAAGTAATCAATGTTCAAATCCAAGACATTCTCCACCCCAATGTTGTACTTAAATTACTTAAAATTCGTGCTCTATCATACTTATACATATTTACAAAGGTTATTCTAAAGAATTCCCAAGACTCTGTTGCTGACATTACGTCCGTCTCCCAAATGGCAGACTGACAAACAGGGAGGGCTGTCGGAGGGAAATATCAATCGCTTCAAATTGTGCCCTCCGAGGGAGGACCTTGAATGCCAAACTCACTACTGCCTAATGATGCATTACTCTGATTCACGACGCACTTACCTATAAACGGTATTATCTGTATTTTAAGCTCGTTCAAACAAAATCCTACCTAATATCCTTCGTGTTAAGAGTATGTCTTGAATGGCTGGAGATGGTTGTTAGGTTATTTTGACAATAATGTATTGTCATAAGCAGGTTATCGAATGTTCCGCAACTATTCATTCTTATCGGAACGTCAAATGCAATTCAATATTTCATCGCATTCATAACGGAAATGATAATTTTTCTCTAAGCAACTTCAATGCTTAGAAATAAATTAAGCCACTCGGAGTAATGGTATAAGAAATAGCTTTTTCGGAAAGCATCTTCGGGAATTTCGTGAAAGCATTCTTATCTTTCATTAATCAAATGTCTAGAATACGAGTACATATTCACTCTGAACCTCTGTGGTCTCTGTTACACAGACATTACACAGTCATATAATCTTATGAACATTGTCCACTGTTTTAGAATTTCAGTCTGACAAAAGTTAAAAATTTGATTAAACAGTTAAAGGCTTGTCCAAAAACTTAATTCTTCTAAAATTGCTTGCTAAAATGCTTCTAAAATTTAATTGAAGAAAAAAAAGAATTAGCTCTGAAAATCCTTTCAGTACGTGTTTTTTTTCTTTGTTTCATCTTCCGATTCGTGTTTATAGATATGTTAAGAATTGATAACCGACCTAGAAACCGTTAATATGCTTAATTATGGGAAAGATCCAAAACTAACGTGCGATACAGTGGTAGAAAATTCCTGTAATTGACAAACTTTTTCAACTATTTATGTTCTTTTAAAAAACTTTATACGGTAATCTTTTAATATTGTATATACTTTTTGTAGTACAAATTATATCTAAATATATTTGATTTCTGAAATGTTAGGACAAAACAGAAAAACACTGTACTGGAAAAACAGTAAACATACAGAACACATAGCCATAAATATCTGCAAAACCTTTTAAAACGCCTGCAGTTTACTTAAGACTGCTTCACACACCTAAGTACCTAGAAGCAGACTGCGTTCCTTGCCTCGAAGCTATACAGCTCTAATGACCACAGCTCTTTACACAAGACAAGACTTTTTTTCATATCATTGCAAGGATAGTCGCCAGACGAGGAGACATCGTAAAGAACACTTGCAAGACGTTTTAAAGAGCCTGTGTAAAGTATGATAGCGGGTACTTTGTCTACAATGTGTGTATGGGCATGACATTATTAAGGGTTAAGAACGAATAATGATGGGAAGAAAATGTTTTAAACATTTTCGCAGAAGAAAAATGTTACTAGTTATAATAGTAAGTTTACTTTAAGATGTATGTTTATCGGTATTTATACGATTATTGAGTGACTATACGGATGTTCTTTTCAAACTAATCGAACTTCAACTATATATTCATTGGATTACTAGATGCAATTTGATACCACGGTCGCACAGAAAACCGGTGTTAAGCAATTCTTTGGTTGCCTTTCACTGTGTGGGTGAGGTTACCGGAGCCCAAATCCAAATCCCGCTGACTCGAGCGGGAGGGATTCCAAGGGCAGCAACGCACTTGTGACTTTTGAGTTGGAGGTGTCCATGAGTGGCGGTAGTTGCTTACCATCAGGTGACCATCTGCTCGTATGCCCCCTTATACCTTAAAAAAATGCAAACAGAGGCTTCACACTTTTAATATTAAAATACTATATAACTAATAATACTTTTTCTTTTTTTTAAACTTGTATAAAACTTTTCTTGTAATAAATGGTATATAGGGTGACGTAATCAGGGAAGAGCGCTGACGTCTAGGATACAGATTTTTTCCGAGATCAACTTCAGACACAGATGCCACCAATTTAAATTACAACTCCTACTAATTTAAATTATTACTACTAAGTAACTGTATGATACGAGTAGCCAAAATCATAAATGGAATTACGTTTTATTAATTAAGCAATTAAATATCGCAAATTAACTAACTGACACCGCTTTATGCTTCTCTTATGTGGTGGGTGTGAAGACAATGGCGAGAAGAAGTAAAGACATTTTTTTGTTAATAAAAGAATAGATGTTTACTGAGTTTATTGATTGGCTAATAGGTCTAAAACATAAATAATAACATAAAATAATTTACTTTTACACCTTACATTGTCAGATGCCAGTTTGACTGATTTTATAGTCGAGTTACAACGGTGGTTTCCTCTAAATTTTAATATTTGGTTTTGTATTTGATAAACTGTTTCTTTACTCCAAATTAAAATGAATACAAACTTACTAACTATTTACAATACATCAATATGCCGAAAGTAAACATTTATGCCTAGTGGATGTCTATGCATTTTACATTAGAATAGAAGTTTTAAATAACACCATACATCTTCATATAATATCGCTTGAATTCTTGATTTATGACATACTCGTAGCAACTAGAGCCAGTGCACTTTTTCTTTTTCGACTGCACTTTTTCTGTTACTTTGTTTTAAAACGTCAACTGTAAATTATGTTTCGAAACGGAATACCAGAATATACTCTTTTTCTTCTGTGCGGAAATCCCCTCGGATACCACCCACTGGCGGGATGGTTATGTCAGACTCGAACCGATCAAAAACCGCACGCTGTCTCGGATTGCTGGGGAACCAGGTGTACCCTAGAAAGGAAAGCCCTGGTACCCCGACGTAACCAGAATATACTCTAATGTTATATTTTGCAGTTTAGTCATGATCTATATATATAAAAAATAAATCGTAAAAAGTTGGTTTGTGTACGCTACAAAACACTCAAAAAGTTCTGCACCGATTGAGATCAAATTTTACAATATATAATGAGATACAATCCGCTTCCAAGACTATTTGAGCTATTTTTCGAGTCAGTTTGATCATCATTGCCTATCAATGCAACCACAATATACCACAACGAAGTGCGGCAGGGCACTGCTAGTTTATTATAAAAGTTCTACCGTGGGAGAGCCCTGCTTTGGCACAAAGGAGCCGGCTCTACCCAAGTGATCACGGCCTCACAGAAAACTGGTTGTTAGGCAATTCCTTCCTTGCTGTTCAACGAGTTAGAGAGGTTACCGAATACCAAACTGTCACCAGTGCAACCTGGTCGTAAAGTTTAGCTGGTCCAAGGAATGTAATATGTTTAAACAAATTCAGAAATTAACGTTATTAAGTAAAAGCGGTCTCGTACTTAATAATAAAATTAATATACATCATTTATATTTATATTATAATGATTAATTGATAAAATTTCCAAATTCACCTCCCTACAGCAACAGGGAACAAAAATAATAATGTTTTCGGACATCTGACATACAACGCCATATAATTTCAAACTAAGCAGAGCTTGTACTCGTACTATGAAATTTAGATTGTTTGATAGAATACATATTGTACATAAAAAACAACCAAACTCGAAAATAAACATTTGCAGATTATACAATAAACAATGTTCGTGTAATGTAAATTTTCATGCAATCCTACCAGAAGGACAACCATATATTGAAGCCATTATACGATGATTAGCGTAACCTACGCTATGCCCACAGAGTGGTGACAAAGGGACCGCGCCGTCTTTGTGAGAGTGTTGATTAAGTAATTAGCAACTTACAAACAGTTCTCACGAGCACATGCTCAAAGAGTTGTGGGTTTATATAAATGGAGGTGGTAATTTATTAAGGAGGTGACGATTCCTTTTTTATTTTTTATTTAATACTTCATGCACAAGAAAATGTACAAAGGTGGAATGTGACAGGTTGTAACAGGTAAAGAAATGTACAAAGGTTAATAGACGTTCACGGCTAGTTTACCTTGGGATTTCAGTGATAAGGTGCACAATACTTGAATATAAAGTTCCAAAGTAAATATAACAAGACTTACATTCACACGAAAAGATAAGCAAAGAAATGGGGATAGAAAAATGTAATATATAAATATATATTCGCATCCATTAAAACTTTTTTATTTATTTGTTTAACTTAATGCACAAGTTGTACATAGGCGGACTCAATGCCCAAGGCATTCTCTGCCAGTCGACCTTCGGGTGATGTAGATAAATGATTCTGTAGGTGCAAGAGAAAACAGAGAATTTGACTTTATTTATATTAAATTTATTAATTTAAGATAAATCTAACTTACATATATACACTATATACTATGAATAAAATAATATATTCTTTTACTACATATATATATATATATATAAAAGTATACACATACAATACATGAACATACACATTTATAAATACATGAACTTTTTTACACCTACATACATACGTACATTCGTTTCTGGATAAAGGTTAATGTTCGAATTTCAAATCTGATAATATCTGTTTCAGTCTTGGTAAAAATATTTTGGTCGAAGATTTCAAGTTTGTTACAAAGAAGTTTTTGCACTTGTGATGGTACCGCAAATACCCTAGCCTGAGCAAAGCAGTTTTTCAACTATTAAACACGTAGCCAGCTCCCCTCCCTGTGGGGGAGGTCTAACGCTCCTCCAATTTCCGCGTTAGGCTGTAAGACTCGACCCTGACTGGACATCTTCCCACTGGCTTTTAACGTTCGAATAAACAACAAAAGACCGCGATAAGAGGAAATCAAAGTCTAAATGAAATAATTAAATACATTGGTATTGGTTGTGCTTATCCCATCAGGCTTCCATCCATTGTGCACTTAAGCTTAGAGTGAGTCAATCAACTTCTACAACTGAATGCTCAAGGCCGCAAGGTCAGACACGTGAATACTGCTCGTCTGATGTGGCATTAACCCTTATGCTACCGGACACAACGCGTGCGCCGACGGCGGACTCGGACCGCTCGATCTCCATCAATTCATCAACAGCATCAGCGCTTTCCCGCAAACCGACCACCCAGGACAAGCCCATTAAGACACTCTCCACTCAAGTACACGGCACTCACTTTTTTTTACGTGTGGAAATCCCCTCGGACCGTCACCCCGCCGGGGCTCTCGTTCGGCGGGGCGGTGTGTCGGACTCGAACCGACTAAAACCACACGGTGTGCCCTCTTTGCGCTTCCAGTTTAGGAGGGGTCCAGGTAGCTATCTCCTTCTGGACCCCTCCCAGCGCCGGCCCGCTCCTGATGCGGGCTCCGTCTCAGTGGACCCTCTCTTTAGGCGACGTCCGGCACACGCGGACGCCACCCCCTCGCGGCTGGCCAACTAATGCGGGTGGAGGGGAGAACCCATCCCGTCCACCCGGGGCCACACTCAGGGCGGCATGAGGCGCAGGTAGGCGCGCCTCCGCCGCCCGGTTCGCCGGCGGCGGATCAGGTCCGAGTGGAGGTCGTCCTCCCGGGCCTTCTCCGCCGCCTCCTTCTGCGAGATTACCTCCTCGCAGAAGGTTGCGACCGCGGTAAAACAACTGTCGCTACCGGCCATGGAGCGAATTACGGCCGGTAGCGAGAGATCTGCTCCGATGACTGCAGTGAGGGCCCGGCGCTGCGTCGCCCATGCGGGGCAAACCGCCAGCGTGTGCTGGGCCGAATCCTCACTGCAGTCGCAGTGGTGGCAGGCGGGACTCGATTCCCTCCTAGCGACCGAGTACAGGTACTTTCCGAAGCAACCGTGCCCGGAAAGCACCTGCGTCAGCCGGAAGGAAAGGGTCCCGTGCTGCCGCCCTGCCCACTCGGCGATGACCGGCTGGAGAGCCTCCACGGCGGCGAAGCCAGCGCGTGGAGTCTCCAGCCGGAACGACCATCTCACCATGGTGGCTCGGCGAGCGGCTTCGCGCCACTCGCGCACGTCTTCGGGCGGAGGGCGAAATCCGCTCTCCGCCCGGAAGTCAGCCACTCGCCGATAAACTTCGGCGAGCACTTCCGCCTCCAAATCCCACGGGGGTGTTCCGGCCAAGGCACAGGCCGCCTCGGTGGACACCGTGCGGTATCCGCGTATGGCTCTGACCGCCAATATCCTCTGGGGGCGCCAGAGGCGCGCCCTATTCGGGGCGGTCAGAGCCGCCACCCACACCGGTGCACCATAAAGCGCCATGGACCGGACAACCCCCGCGTACAGCCGCCTCGTGGGAACACTGGCCCCGCCCAAATTGGGCAAAAGTCGCCCTAGGGCGGAGGCAGTGTCCACCAGCTTCGGACCAAGCTGTCGGAAGTGCTCGTCGAAGAGCCACCTACCGTCTAGGACCAGACCCAGGTACCTCATCTGGGCCCGGACCGGTACGAGGACCGAGCCGACCTCGATTGAGGCCCACGGGTGGTGGGCCTCAATCGAGGGTGGACCACGACGGGGCCCATGAAATAATAGGGCCTCCGTCTTATCCAGGGCCACCAGCAAACCCAACGCCTCAATGCGCCCGACCACCAGGGAAACTCCCGTGGCGGCCAGGCGCGCCGCCTCCTGGAAGTTAGCCCCCCGGACAGTGACTAAAGTGTCATCTGCGTAGCAGAGTACACCCAGCCCGGGGGGGAGACGCCCTCGTAGGGCCCAGTCGTATCCAATGTTCCACAGGAGTGTCCTAGGACAGACCCCTGCGGAACACCGCACGACATGGCCCTGCGTCTCAAGACGCCATCTCGGTCCTCGTACATGACGGTTCGCTCCTCAAGATAGTCTGCCACCAGCCGCCTCAGGTACTCCGGCACTCCGTGGTAGCGGAGCGCTTCCCTGATGCAGCTGAATGGCAGACTATTGAAGGCGTTGGCGATGTCCAAAGACACCGCCAACACCACTCCGCCGCAGCTCACAGCCTCCTCGGTCACGGCCCTAAGGCGCATCACGGCATCGATCGTCGAACGCCCCTCTCGGAAACCGAATTGGGCATCCGACAGATCGGGGCTAACCTCGCAAAGGTGCCGGACGATGCGGGCAGAGAGCACTCTCTCAAAAAGTTTGCCCGCCTCGTCCAGCAACACGATAGGCCTATAGGCCGCGACCGATTCGGCAGGCCGTCCCGGCTTCTGCAGCAGGACCAGCTTCCCGCATTTCCAGCGCTCAGGGAAGCGTCCGGCCGCCAGGCTAGCGTCCAACACTTCCCTGAGGTGGTCCGACATGTAGTCGAGGGCTCGGGCCATCACTCGGGCTGGAACCCCGTCCGGCCCGGGGGCAGTGTTCTTGGATCTAATCCGTAGAACAGCCGCCCCCAACTCCGATTCCCTGACGGGCGGAACCTCAGCCTCGCTGCCCCCGTCGTCTCCGGCTGATGCAGCCATCGACGGGGGTGTGTGCTCCGCCCGCTGCGGGAATAGGCCCTCGACCACTTCCTGCAGGAAGCTGGGCTGGAGAGTCTCCGTAAGGGGGGGGCCCGACGTGCGGAGCTTTTGACGCACCGCACGATAAGGGCGACCCCAGGAGTCACGCTCGAGACTCTCCAGCATCTCCTCTCTACACGCATCCTTGGCGCGGCAGATGGCCAGCCTCAGAGTTTTCCGAGCTTCTCGGTACTCCTCATGAAGCCGGTCCACCTCCTCACCGACCCCGCGGTGACGTCGCCGACTACGGGTGAGGGACCTCCGGGCACGTACACAGGCCGCACGGAGGTCCGCCAACTCCTGGGACCACCAGTAGACCTCCTTCCTTGGAGGCCGACAACCACGAACGCGGGGCATGGCCGCATCGCAAATCTGCGTAATCGCATGGCAGAAGCGACCAGCCCCCATGTCGACCTCCTCGGTCGGGGCCTGCGGAGACAGCCATGAGTGAATAATGGCCGCCTCCTCTAGTAGGTCCCTGTCGAGCTTGGCGACAGCCCACCGCGGGAAGCGGGAAGGGCGCCGCGCCGCGTGACCCCTACTGGGGGGCACTCACTGAACCTGCACTAACCTCCTCCTAAATACACCACAATAATAATAATAATAATAATAATAATCATTTATTTCAGGTATAAACCCATAGGCAAAAGCACAAAATCATAAAAATCATAAAATCATAAAATCCAAAAATCATAAAATCATAAAATCATAAAATCATAAAATCATAACATCATAAAAATCGTAAAAATCATAACATCATAAAAATCGTAAAAATCATAAAAAATACACAATTATAAAGTCGGAATACTAAAATTAGAACAAAAAATAAAATAAAATTATTATCACCAGATTCATTACAATATAAAATAAATCAAAATTAGCAACAAGTACAATAAAATACGTCATTTTACCTTTACAAATCGCATATTCTGTGTCGACAACTATGATAAACCGCCTGGACAACTGAGTTGGCAGTACTTCTGATTCTATTCATAAATGAAGCAGCCCTCTTTCGTAGCACTGCAAAGAAGTCGTCTACCCTGTTCCCGGCGAACATGCCAGATGCACTACACCGCCACGGCAGGTTAAGCATGGCTCTAAAAGCGTTATTATATTGTACTCGTAATGCGTTGTACGTTCTCTGGGTGTAATTCCTCCATAAGCTACAGGTGTAAAAGGACTGACAGTACGCCGCGAACAGGGTGACTTTAACCTCCCTACTGCACCTAGCGAAACGGCGTGCTAACATATTACTCTTAGCGGCAATAGACCTCCTTTGCCTCTCCATGTCATCATCGTCCCTAAGGTTATCCCTTATTACGTGCCCTAGATATTTGAAAGAGGTTACGGTTTTAAGTGGTGTCCCGCCAATAGTAATTACTGGGTTAAAGCTGTTAGTTCTGTCGTGTCTAAAAATCACAACCTCCGTTTTGCCCGCATTATAGGTCAGTCCATGACTTGCAGAGTATTTTTCACAAATGTTTAATAATGTACGCAGACCCTGAACGGACGGGCTCAGCAGAACCATGTCGTCGGCGTAGCTCAAGTTATTGACAGGTTCATTTGTCATGTGACAGCCGACTCCAGACTGGCCGAGCTCATCGATCAGACCGTTGACGTACAGGTTGAACAGAGTTGGTGATGTCAGCCCACCCTGTCTTACGCCACACTTAAGGGTATACTCTTTAGAAAAGCCTTTATTGGCCCATCTTACCACGTTACTCTGGGCACTATACCAGTACTTGAACAGTCCCAGCAAGTCACAAGGCACGCCAACCTCCTCCATCTTTGCCCATAAGATATTATAATTTATAGTCTCGAATGCACGGCTGAGATCAAGGAAGCAAGCGTACACACTCGTATTTTTACTGTTATAGTATTTTACCGTGTTTTTTAAAGCGAAGATGGCCATTTCCGTTGAGTGTCCCCCGCGGAACCCAAACTGTGCACTATTTATATTTATGTGACTTAATAATTCGGGATGTAATAGCCTCTCAAATATTTTTGACATAATGGTCGCCAGAGAGATAGGACGGTAATTCTTTATGTCAGACTTATCCCCCGACCCATTTTTTGCCATGGGCACAACCACTGTCTTCATAAAAGTTTTTGGTAAGTAACAGTGGGACAGACATAGATTGTAAAATTTAGACATTAGTTCAAACAACAAATGACCACCATATAGTATATGTTCCACGCTCAGACTGTCGTGTCCAGGCGATTTCCCTTTCTTCATATTTTTTACGCACTTAAATACGCTACATGGAGTTATACAAACACTGGCGTTAGATAATGACTCGCCGATTCGTCGGCTTCTACTCGCCGAGTCACACTGCGACTGAGGCGACGACGGTAACGGTGTCGGTGGCGGCGGCACCCCAGCGCCCCCCCCCAGCTGTTTGGAATTGCTGTGCGAACATCTCTGCTATTTCAGAAATATTGTGACTATTGTTGACTGTCACTGGCATTGCCGGTTTAAAAGATAAACTGTTTGTCGATTTCCAAAAGCTCTTGAAGTCATGATTTGACCTTCGCTCAGCAATTATATCCATTTTTATTTGATTAGCATTATTTTGACAAAATCTTATTTTATTCTTAAATAACCTTCTAGCTGTACACATATTATCATACAGCACCCCCTGCGACGGCCTACCGTTTAGCAACCATAGTTGAAAAGCATGTCTTGCTTGAGTATGTAATCCTTTAACGTGGTAGTTCCAACCCGTGACCCACGTCTTTTTATTGACAATGACAATGACAATGACAGGTCACCGAAGGATAACCGTGTAGCAAGGACCGCGGCCTGGTTGATCTGATCAACCAAGGTGGTCGTCTCGCCTCAGTTATAACTCCATTCACCACACTGTAGAGCACTATAAAGGGGTCACTAATCATTCTATCACATTCAAGATATCTTAACCAATACCAAATGCGTAAGTAAAATTTAGCAGGGAAACTGCATGGAAACTACATCTAAATTATTAATTAATACTACGTTACTCAGACCGGAATATAATTATGTATAATATAATAATTATCCTAAACATCAAACAATTATCCTAAACAAACCTAAATTATCATAACCAATAAAGACTCACCCAGCTGTCCTCAACGTTCTATATATTTAACTTACTCAAACTAACTGCAATACGCGCGTCCGAGCACGTTCAGCTTTTGACGAACCACCTCTGCCTCCTAGCTCCTAAGACCGACCGACTTGTCTTGCGATTCAAGACCAACTGCCCCGTTCCTTATCCCTTAACGTTCCCAAAAGGACTCCTAACTAAGGGCTTTTCTCACGCTTATTCGTGTGCTGGCTTGCACATGTGCCTATTTTTAACTGCTATCGTGGACCCTTGGCTATCCCTTTTTTATGGTATTCGTCTTAAGAACGCAATAAGTCTTTTGTTCATAATGGGCCGTCATCCACTTCGCAATACTTGAGATCATAAAGTTCACTTATTTATTAGGGTCTGCTTTTTGTTCGTCTAGACCTTAAATGCACGTGTAGATAACTTTCTAACATTACTTGTTTAAAATAACATTTATGTGAAGTTTTATAATTACGTGATTGTAGTACTATCACACACTGCAAACACAAATAATTTAGAAGCTGAAATTAAAAAGTAACTATACCCTCTCTATTTCTTCGTCATAAAATTCAAACATGTTCAAAGGAATTCGAAAGCGCGAAAGCAAGTTACCGCAATAAATCTGAACCGTTCAAAACTTCCCAACGTTCCCATTGAACGAGTGACGAAACTCACGGAACTCGGCTAATGGGAGCCCCGATTGAAACGTCTATTCCAATGATATATGGCACGCCTTATCACGAGTTTAATTGTCACTTGTTCCAAAGGGAAATTTCATTTGTGTGATCATACATCCGTAATTGTTGTTTTACGTAGAATAGTGCTACGGCGTAGATCATGCTACGTCGTAGATTATGTGCTACAATAACACTTTTGTGTTATAACACAACAATAACACTTTTGTCCGATACGACCTTTAAACCTTCAAGAAAAGAGCGTACTCCTTACTAAAAGGCCGGATACGCATTTGTGACTCCTTAGTTGCAGACGTTCATGGGCGGCGATGGTCACTTTCCATCAGGTGACCCGTCTGCTCGTCTGCCCCCTCTAACATAAAAAAAACCAAGACAACTTCACATTCAAATTCATTTATTTCATTACATTGATTACCAGCTATTCGGAATCGTTCATTATCCAGTTTTTCATAAAAATTAAAAGTTACAGACACAACACAAAGTTTCTACATAAACGTGTTGCTTTGCTAAATGTACCTATACATTATCTGTTGTATCTGAAAAATGTGAACAACAGATAATACTGTGTGTGTTTGTATCGATCTACACCAACCTGTTCCCAAATAGTTAAGCATTATGAGAAAGAATTAAGTAATGAAACTTGGAGCAAGGTAAATCGTATTACATCACTATCTTTTATCGTGCTATTGTATTACTTAGGTCAGCAACGCACATGGGCGTCTTAAGTTGAAGGTGACCATGGGCGGCAGTAGTCACTTATTATCAGGTAAATCGTATGCTTCTTTGCCTATATAATTATTTTTATTGATTTATAACAAGACAACTCCCGCACTAGAAATATACCCTGTATCGCGGTGGACTTTATAAACATACATGAAACGGACACAAAGAACATGCAGACTTACGAGTAGAACAACAATGTGTGGATCACACGAAGTGTCGTCCTATGTAGGAATCGAACCCACAACACTCAGCGTAGTAGTAAGCGTAATTAAACAACTACGCCATTCGTGCAGTCAAATAATATATTAAACATAACAAGAACTTTTGATTTAAAAACTAATGATTTAATTATTTAAACTTAATTTCACAAACACATGTTTTGGTTTTCTGGTATTGGATAACAATGTTATAAAGGAATGCTTAGTTTCACCGATGGGAAGTCATGCGCCCGTTCACAAAGCTACCTCGAGCGAAAGTAATCGTTGCTATTGACAGTACTAGAGGTGACAGTTGATAATGACGGTCACTTGTCATTTTGAAAGTAGAGGTTGCCATCTTATAATATCATATCAAGAAATCATACATAATATATTATTTTTCTTTATACTTAGCAGGCTTAAATCTTAAATAATACATTAGTAATGTAAAATTTTGATACTATAAAAAATGTACATGTTTTATAAAGAAACTAAATTAGCGTAAACTTAACCATCATCATTGACGTCGGTGACCATATGTATAAGTGTTGAGATGCTCGAAAGTTGTAAATGGAACGCATCTATGTCATATATTACTAAAAGGCAAATTTATTTGAAAATCTAACACAGAAGGCCAGCTATACAAAAAATTAAAAGTAGTCATCATTTCCCGCTTTTTCGTCTGCTACAATGGAGCTTTACCGTAAAAATATGCGTGCTATGATATGTTCCGACTTTAAATGTGGTTTATCTAAAGGTTTAAGCTTAATTTTAACGTTCAAAAATGTTTAAAATCAGCTTTAGGTGAGTCTGCCCCTTCCCAGGCAAGCATTTTTAAATGATTTAACTAATTTAAAAGGGAGGAAAACTAGGCTTGAAGATGATAATAGAAGTGGACGGAGGCCAACAGCAGTCACTGCTAAAAATGTGTGGACTTGTGAGCTAGAACTGAGTTACTGATACGTTTGGAGCTAGTGTGAATGAGTGACACTTTTTATCTTCGTAAATGATATATATCTTTTAGATTACTCAAGCAGTAGCTACGCAACTCTACTGTATGTCTATTCCGATGTCGCTGTGTGTGTCGCTGGCACTAAACACATTGGATTTGCACAAATATCTGTAGAGCTTTGCACGCACACAAGCATAATAAAGTCGACCTAAGGTGTTTTGTACGACGCTCTTTCTAGACATCTAAATATTCTGTGATCTAAAATAAATCATGAGTAAGTAAAACTCTGCACCGATAGGATTAACGATTTTTGATTGGTCGTTTCTTTATAAAGCTGATACGATCACGTATTTCGCAATATAGCGTATTAATACTTATATATTAAAAATAAAGGCATTTAGTTATTAAATATTATAATTGCAGGCCGTCTTCTCTAAAAAAACTAGCTTTTCCATATGGCTTCTGCGTATTATGTCTATTAGTTCAGGTATATACCTTCTTTTTGAGAGTAAAATACAAAAAGTTAATAATCAATTAATTAATTAATCAATCAAGTTTAACATTAAAATGTCGATCAAGCGATCTCTTGTATTTCCTAATAGTTATAATTATTGTTTACGTTTACGAAACCAAAAAATATCAAACCAACAAAACATTATCCATTCAAGGCAAAACATTCTGTGAAAACGGTAGATATAATTAAAAAATGCTGACGCACAAACTCGGGTGTCGAACCGATGGACACGTGACGTCACATCAGCAGTAAAAGGGTGTGTTTACACCGGGCACAGATGTGCGACACACCGGGAACACTTATACTAATCTACGTTGAGACAAATAGGCCCCTACACTAGGACGACAGACCATACAACATAAATAGTCTAGACAAGACAAGACAAATTTTCAAGTGAAACAAAATTCTACTATACATTCATGGTTTTTTTGTGTTGTTTAATAACGGTATATTGATTAAAGAACTAGTTTAAGATACCAACATATATTTTCCTGCATTCCCGAATGGTGCCAACTATAATTTCGTCACACTCGCGTTTCAGGCAGCGTACATCTACTATAATAAATATAAAAAATAGCTAGAAACATGATTGAATGATAATTATGGTGGAATTATTCATTTCAATTTATTTATTTAATTTGTGAAACATTTGCAATTGACATCTGTAACAATTAATAGAGCTATTAAAATTACACTTTAATAGTGCTGTCACGCCGATAGGCATAAAAATATTAGGTACATTCATTAAAACCTCGTCTATTAATTCGAGCGATATTTTGTACAATCTAGCTTTCATCTTGTAGATCTGTTTCTACAGATTTAAATGTAATCAAAAATTGTAATGAAAACGCTGTTTGTTTATCTTGACATGATAATCTTTAAAATAGGAATGGATTTATTTATAAGAGATTTATAACATTAGATAAATTTCACTTTTAATGCTAGTTTGGCAGTGCTATTGATTGTAAATATATAATATTACTTAAATTTAAATGAATAACTTAAAATAACTTTGAAAGAACTTGCACATATATAAAGACAATCTCCTCTACGAGACTATACAGCCTACGTAGCATCCGTGGGCGAACCCTTGAGTTAACGAGTTGCTCGCACCGTACAACCTACACGTGTCGGCCCAACACCTGTGCCCACCTTCTAACCATATATTTACCACATATAGCCAATCTTTAAAACATTTTAGTATCTTTACACAACACTGCGGGAAGGGAATCTCTAAACACAACATAACAATGCCGAATAGTTTAGAAGTAATGCAAACAACAAACGTGAAAGGGTCCTGACGGTGGAACCTATACAATGTAAACACAGTACCCTAATAATATTATATCTTGGGATATATTACACAGCATTATCTAGGCCTGAACTATACTTAGCTTATAATATAGAGACCTAGAGCACGAAAACATATTAGCATTGACAGTTCATGATGACCTAAGGACCAACACGATTATAAATACGAATCGATTTTATTTAATAGAAAGTTTGAATCGATACAAAAACAGTGTTGATTAGCAAAAGAAATTATTCTAATGCTATTGAGGTTTAAGTGACAAATCTAGTTTTTATTGTAGTTTTAATATTATCTTCCGTATGTTGATCTAGCTAAATCTATATATAATCTATAATCCAATGTTCACAACAAGAAGCCTTAGACACAATAGACGAAAGGCTTAAAATAAAATTCATAAATTAATTTATTAACATTAGAAGTAGAAATATTTGTTCTTACCGTTAGTTTAATCTCTTATTGCTGGTTTATCTACAAATAATTGTGTGATAATCATTATTTGTTCTGTGCTTGGGTGTAATTTATCTATTCTTATGTATGTATTTACTACTGTTTACCAGCAGACTGGTTAAAATAGTACAGGTTCTGCCTAGTTTGGGATCAGACGGTCTTGTGTGATATGTAAAGTTATTACTATTATTTGTCCTTTTAAGAAAATCGTATCACTTTTACAAGAAAAATTACATTATAAGAAACATTAAAAGTCTAATAACTCTTATATTTCTCAAGATATACTCAAACATAATTTTACTTGTATATTCCTTTTATTTTCATGGCTTTCTTTCTGTGTCTCGGTCCTAATAGAGGTGTGTAATTTATCTATAATTATAATCTGTATGTATTAAGTTCCAAATATTGTGTGTAAGAATACGTTTATCAAGGTTATCACAGTATCTGTTCTTATTTATATGAAATGCCAGCCATCTTATTTTACGAAAACTGATCGACGTACAGGTGTCCATAAAGATTAACAAACAAAAACACTGTACCACACCTCGCATATCAAAACGCGTTCTACACTGCATATCATATCTTAAATATTTTTCTCTTGTGAAAATGATTACCGCTAGTCTTATTAAGAAAGGACAATTGCATCAATATTTCTCGATATGTCAGAAGCATTTGATTTCGTAGATCATAAACTGTTTCTCTTTAAATGAAATGGTTATAGTATTAAGGCAAACGCGTTACACTGCTTAGAAACTTACCTAAATAATTGCCTACAACGCGTAGCGATATCGATACACATACTATCAGAAAAAAAAGTGTATAGATCCGCCTATCGCCGAAACTGCAATGGTGTTCCCTAGGGCAGTATATTAGGTCCCTTATTGTTTCTGTTATACATCAATGATGATGCTATAGAAGAGGTTGAAAGTGCTACATATTTGGGGATAACGTTGGATAGACAACTGGAAAAAACACATTTATGCACTAAACTGCAAAGATTTGTATATGGTTTCAACAGAGTGACTCGCGTAGCCTGGTATCAATGCAGCACTCTATGCCTATGAGGGTTCCGTAGCATCAATTATCCACTAAGGCATTATAAAATAGAGCAATTCTACTGATATCGTTAAAGAATTCCGAGCCCTGAAAACTGTATAACAGCAATAACAGATGCCCAACCACTAGAATAGCTGGGTCCCACTCTTCAAATATTTAAAAATATTACCATTCAAATCTCTATATATATTCAAACTCTGTATCTTTGTACATATTGATGATAATACTATTTACGTAATGCTGTTGTAATAAGAAAATATGTTTTGTTGTTAAGAAAAATGTGTTTATAATAAATTATCTAATGTTTATAAAAATCATAACTTCATGACATTTAAAAATAAATTATTTGACTTCCTATTATATAAGTGTACTCAACAAATGATCTTTTAAATGAAAATTTAATTCCAATTGTAAATTAGATGACATCTTGCCTTTGTATTCTCGATAATTGAATTTAATACCTGTAATATTGGGTTGAGTAATTATTGACATTGCATTTAATCATTCTTGACATTGTATTTACTAATCTTTGACATTATATTTAATAATCCTTGACATTATATATTTTGATAATCCTTGGCAGTGTATGGTTTTAACAACCAATTTTGAAATTTTGCTCTAATAAATATAACTGGCAGAATCACATTATGCACATCATCTTATATCTAACAACTGTATCTTAACAATATTCTGACAAATAAATCTATTATTAGTATTATTTATTTATTATTATAATAATTTCTTAAAGTTAAATAATGATTGTACAATATTCACGGTCACAATTATAAACCAATGTCACGGTCACAATTATATTATTTACCAGATACATCATTTTAGTATCGAGAAAATATTTTACGTTCAAGGAGGAACGTACAGAAATCCCATCACAAGCTACAATAACCACATTAAAGAAATTCCCGCACTGGCCAAGAATGCTCGAACGCATCCAACAAAGGATTATACCATTACGCAATAACTGAAGTACCTGGCGACGACACTAGCGCCCTCTAGCGCCATAAATCGGAGCCAGTCGCAACTGTCGTCGAACGTCCAATATACGAGAGTTATAGGCCAGGAAATTAATTCTGTCTACAAGTAGGGTTACGCGAATAGTGTGTTCACGGGACATGGATAGTTGGGATAGTTGGAGAATGTTGGTATGTTCAGCGGTTATTGGGGTTGAATGTATATTCATATCTTTCAATGTATTTGCTCTGAATACTTGATTCAATAATAATTAATGATATAAATCTATATTCTTCGCAATTACAATACCCAACATTTGCAGTTTTGAACACAAAAAATAAGATTGGATAAATCGATTAAAAATAAACTAAGGTGTGAAAATGTTAGCTATAAAATTCGTAATAAATGACAAATTCAAAGTTTTATTTTACTTATCTAATTAAAGTGTATTATTACAATCATGGTCACCCTAGTGGTTACACAGAACGAAATTGATTTTTCGCCATAAGCCGCTTAGATAGCACAGCTCGGCAAAATAATAACTATATTTTGATGGGTCCTATGTGAAGTCATGTCTCTTTTCAGCTTTGCGTATATTGTGGTCATTTGAAAGATACATATGAAAGGCAATATCGTTCTTGATAGTACACTTATAGTACAACATACTTATAGTTTGTTTTAAGATTTAAAAGCTTGCCAAATAATAACTCCTAGTGTTTGCAAAGTAGTCGAATCTCGACCACAATTAACTAAGTTTTAACTGATTAGTTTTATGTCATTATTCAGTACAACTTGTACTGTCATTTTATAAACAGACATACCATGGACCATCAAAAAACATACTGGAAACATATAGACATTTTCACGTGTTTTTAATTTTAAAAATTTACTAATTGTTTTTTTTATTTTTCAATTGCTTCTCCATAGAAATATGGTATTAAAAATTTTACGTATCGAAAGGCGTAAAAATTGCTTAAAAATTCTTAGAAAGAAATAACTTCAAGTGTATATATATAAACAAAATATTACAATTAAAGATTTAAACACAGAGTTTAGAAATCAAGAACATGAGCTAAAAGAACAGAATATGAGATGAGCTCACAACTTACGGTATATATATACGGTATGTTTTTTTAACAAAGTTGCAGGGGCGTGCGCTCCTTGTAGGCAGAAATGCAGTGCTTTACTTGCTATTCACAGACATTTTAATAAAACGTTCGTACGTTTTAGATGACTTTAATTAATAGTAAATAAATGAAAAAACAAAATATAATAACTTAAAAACGCCTACTATTTAAAAATAGGACCACACAAACATTATGTTTGCCAGGTGTTTACCGAAAAGCAAGCGCAAAGCAACTCATGCCGTCGCGTCCCGCATTACATTTGTTCGCATGTGTGTAGTAATTTTGGTGTCCGTGCACAGTTCGCAAACGCACACACCCATATATTTTATTACCCCGCCTCCAGCGGCAGGCTACCGAAGTTAGTTCGGGAGTAATCGGAAGTGTTCGTTTAAATAGCAGATATGTTTCGTGTGTTTCCAGGCCATATTCTTTACATTTTGTTTGCGCCAGTATAATTATAGTTTTATTTTTCATTTTAACTTTTGAAAGTTGTACATTTAACAGTTTATTACTGAGTTCCGTTGATTTTTTTAAAACGTTATTTGATTGTGAGGTACGTGTGGAAAATGTGTGTAACCGGAACCTTGAATATGTAAAAATCAGAAAATTGAAGATGACCAGTCGAGTAGTTATAATATTTTAGCTGATTATTTTACTTATTAGAATTTCTTCCGCCGCGACGATCTATCGCTGTTTTGTCTGCGTTCCCGTTGAAGATGTACATGAATAGTAGTACATCTAAGACTTGTTCTGTTGGCATGGTTTCCGACTTAGAGATCCGTCGCGTAGCTGTGGCTATGCTAAAAATCTATTAAAGAAAAAGTTTTTGTGACCGACTACTCCGCATACCTAGTGTCATAATCCTGTGCACGCCGCTGCAAAGTTTAGCACGTATAGCTTTAATCTATCGTCCTGCTGGGCATAGAGTTTATGAAATTTGAGATGAAAAAAGCCCAAAAGGCCATCATCCACCACCATGCCTATTATGGATCTTTTATGAATTTATACATTTCAGCAAACCTCTAATTTCTTTCTTGCAAAACTTTATGGAAAAAAAATGACAATATGTTTTTTCTGCTTTCTAAAATTATTTAAATAAAATACGTTGCGTGAGGATCAAAGTCAACTTACATATAATATCTGGTCTACAATCACTGATTTTACCAAATGTCTAATCTGAAAGATAGCTTTAAAACAAAATTGCTTCAAGAAGGGAACATTTCAAATACCGTTTGAAACATTAAGAAGCTTCAAAAGTATGAACTTTGCAAGTCAATATTTAACAAAGTTAAAACGGATCATAATTTTGTACTTCTTGTAGAATGTAACTCTCAAACCATTTGATCTGTTCAAATTTATTCAGAACTCCCTTTTGATCGGATAAATTTAGAATACTATTAAATATTAAAGCATACCTACAGCTTTTTATTACAGATAATGTCTTGTTGTCTACAAGCGCGCCTTAGCTTTTACATTGCATTGAAAAATATTTTTCTACGAAGCTATGCCGTCTATCAATGTAAGGGAAACCAGTAGTGGACTGTTGCCACAAATATCGTATAGATACGTATTAATATTTATTCATATTTTCGGACATCTGACACACAACGCCATCTAGTTTCAAACAATACATAGTCTTTACGGTGAAAGCTAGAGTGACTGATAGAATACTAATATATTTTTTTCTGTAACTCCGAAACAAATATTGGTAGATCGTACAAACATTTGATTTGACCCGGCCATCGAACCCGAGAACTCCGTACAGCAGTCGCATACGCACTGCACTACCAAGGCAGTCGTTCAAGGAATAATTTATCTCAAATTGAGCGTAAGCTATCCTTTGTGGTCTTAAGAAACTTTTCTATTATCTTTAGAGGCCATTCGTTTTCCTACACAAGAAATATTAGACGTAGTTTAAGGAAATATGAAATATTTAAATATTTTGCTACCATTAGGTTATGTTGGAGAACTAAACTAACATAAACATGTAGACTTTAATTTCATTGATAAAAAAACAAAAAAAAACATCACATTATAAACACCTAATATCGTTAGCCGACAAAATAAAAACAATTATTCATTCTGAAACAAAATAATTAAAATAAATAGTGTACCCGACACTAAGTTATGTCAAACGAGACAAGGGATCTTGTGCCGCGCTATATAACGCTGTTTAATTAAACCTACATCTTATCAACGACCGTCCTTTTTGGAGATATATACGATATTCTTTCTTGGAGATGTAAAACATGATCGCGATTCTCCCCAAACAGTATATGAGGGATGAGAAATATAAAAATTGTAAATTAATTATGAAACTAACTGACCAATAGTTTAGTTCAAATGGCTTACATTGACTTTGAATGTTTAGCAACGAACATCTTAAGGTATGTATTATACCTATTTGTTAAGCATCCTGTTAAGGCTGTGTTATTACATTTTCGTTTATTTACTACAGTAGAAGTAATAATAGTTTCCTGGTTTTTCTGGTGGAGACTTCACCACCTCGTTATTGTAAGAATATGCTTCTTAATGCGTTGTCACGTCGATGTTTAAAAAAATAGTTTAAAGACTCCATTTCAACAAAAAAAAGAAACAATTTCCAATGTTTCCATGTAATACTACCACTAATAGTTATGGCTTTTTTTAGTTTTTTAGAATCCTACTCAAGAATCTATTTTTAATTAATAATAGGGGTCTATACTTATTTAATACATTATAACGGTTATTTTAGATCCAAATTATAAATCTAAAAGTGAGGTACATAGAAACACTCAGCATTTATTTAAATAGGTTATAGATTCATTCGTAAAAACACTTTTTGTAAGTTTTGTTTTGGTATTAGTTTATTCTGTTTAAATATTATAAGTTACATTTGTAAGAAAATTTTAGACAGATCCTTTTGAATCAATCCTCAAGACTACGAGTAATTGTTTTAAACTTACAGTAGGTACATTACTGTAAATGAGACTTGTTTGTGTATTAGAAACTGTAACTACACTCAACTACACTGCCATCCAGGTTACAGGTGGATTAGTCCATTACATTATTAAATTAATAATATGCACACCCAGTTAGACTCTTTTAATTTGGTATTTAAAAAAAAACAGAAAAATACCACTTCGAATATCCGAGTTAATCCCACTGTATAATAAAAAGTAAATAAATAATACTTAAATGCGTTATTTGACAGACAGGCTACCTATTAGGTATTAACTTATGAACATAAAAACTGACACTAAGGTTTTAGGTGTAAAAACTAAAAGCGTTCTTAATTGAAACATGTTTCTATTCAGTTACAGAATACATTGAAGCAAAACGCATATAACTTGGTTGACAAATAAAGATTTGATTTGAAGTGTACATGTTAACTTTTACGAATTTCTTGACCATTCAATTTTAGATTTTACAAACTTTAAAATATTTTTACTTGGACATAATTATACAACGATCCAGGTTTTACTCGACAACTCGTGATATAAGAAGTAAACTCGGCATTCTTTCAGTAATTTGAGTTCTTGATATATTTTTCTATAATTCCTAAATTCAGAGATATAAATAATACATTACATTAGGAAAAAGTCAGAGATTAAAAGAAAATTCATCCTCGAGTTTCCGTAACAGCAATTATTTATCATAGCGTTCAAAGCCATAATCACGGGACGACAAAACGGAGACCACAAAAAATTTACATGAAAAATTCTCAGCGAGCAAAAGGCGGAATGTCGGAATCTAAATAATAAATTTTCTATTGTTAGGTATGGTCCCTTATACAAATGTATACTTATTTATGCAGACAACATAATGAATTCCTCTGGGATACGCGATTATGCAGATTTTTTACTCCTACTCCATTTACCGTGGCAGTATTATGAATTGTTAACGTTAATCGCTAGTAGCAGCATCACCTCAAAGTTGAAAAGTGACTTTGTTTGATGTTGTTACGCTTACCGCCTTAACTATGCAACAGTGTGTGCATAACTTCATCATGAACTTATGCACACACTGTTGCATGTGGTCAGGAATTTTACTAATGGAATTATAACATGTTTTAGTGTTTATTTTGGGTATTTTTCTTAAAAGTTTTTCTTAATATAGTCGATAAATTGCTTCAACATACATTTTTTATTATTATATAACGCGCAGTAACAACAACAAAACTGAATGATAAAATTCACAATTCATTATATAATTTGTGCACAATCAATCGATAGATATTCGATTGTGCATATCTAACCTTAACCTGGTCTCATTATTAATAATAGGAAAATTTGGCGGGTTTCTCAGTGGTGAAATTGAATACTTCAAGAACATCATCTGCCTACCCTTTTCCAAATTTTATTTGGGGTCGGCGCAGTATGTATGATTTTTCCATTCTACTCTGTCATGCGTCATCTCACTGTTTACTCCCTTGCTAGCCATATCCTCCCTCACGCAGTCCATCCACCTTTTCTTCGGTCTGCCTCTTCTCTTATACCCTTCAACTCTCATACCTAAAACTTTCTTCGCCACATTTTCCTCATCCCTCCGCATGACATGTCCATACCAAGATAACCTATTACTTCTTAACTTTTCATCCAGTGGCGCTACTTTCAGACTCCCTCGTATATACTCATTCCTAACCTTGTCCATCTGAGTCACACCACACATCCATCTCAGCATTCGCATTTCGGCTACGTTCAGGCGTCTCTCATCCGTTCTCTTAATGGGCCAACTTTCAGAACCATACAGTACGGCAGGTCTGATAATAGTTTTATAAATTTGTCCCTTCAGTTTTAAGGGGAAACTGGGGTCACAAGTGGTTCCCGTTACCTGCCGCCACTTCATCCATCCCGTATTGATTCGATGCTGTACAGTTCGATCAATCTCACCATCACATTGTAAGAGGGAGCCGAGGTACTTGAAATTGGAGCAGACTGTTATCGCTATCCCATCCAGCGAAATTGTTTCAGGACTGGAGAGACCGAGAGAATACTTCAAGAACGTTAACCTAAAACTAAAAACACATTTACACAAACAACTTCTTAAAATTTTTAGCCCTCTCAGGCCCCTTTAGCCAACAACGCCATCTTACATAAATTGTGCGAATCAACAAAGTTCGGTTCGTATATTTCTGTAAGCAGCTTTAACAAACTTTGTTGTTTGTTTATACATCAGGAGCTTTTTAAGGCAAAACACAGATGGCACCCTTAGACTATTTAATAAAGAAATTTTTAAACCGTAAGTTTTTTTAGGTATATGGCTAAATTAAATATTAATTATGTTACTTTTGGACATTGCCGTTTATATTTACAAGTATTACTTCTATGAGTTTTTAATCAATAATAAGAATTATTTCTTCAAGTTCTTCTTTAAGTTTGATGAAGTTATAGCTATAAGTTATATGAACTAGTCTAGAATATTTCAAGCCTTTAAAAAGTTCTTTATGCAACAACACTAAGACCGCAGAGACCTTACTTCTTATAGTGTACTTACTTATTGTGTATTGTGCGTGTGTTCACTTATTAGAGTTCGCTTGTTATTAACCACTATATTTAAGTAAGTCGCAGCACAGAACATTGCACAGGCTGTCACTAGTATTTAAAAACTACTAAAGAAGACGATTACATACTGTATTTAAAATTAGAATATAGAAAAGCCCACGGGGCCTTGTAAAAGTCGACTAAGGGAGCAAACTACGCAAGACAACAGCACTACAAAGAGAAGGAAAACTTGAAACAAACAAGCAAAAATCGCCTTTCTAAGGAGAGGCCTATGTCCAACAGTAGATTGTTATAGGCTGGTGATGTGATGACGTATCTTTGTTAATAGAATTACATTCTTTTAAAGTCGATTTTTTATGGTAAACGAGCGGATAAGTCCAATAATGATAAGTGACTACGACCCATCATAGATACATGCCACTGAGTCACAAGTACGTTGCCACGCTATGAGTACTCTTCCCTCCAGTAGGAATGGAATGCAGTAGGTATGGCATAAAATAACAATCACATGTGATAAATAATATGTATTATAAATCATATAATCACACCTGTGACAGATTTACAAAACCACTACGACTTATTATTAATATTACGCTAGCGCAAGACTCGCGAAAGGTCTAAATCTAACAAATAAAAGGTCGTAATCTTTGATAAAAAGAATTTTGATTGATTTTAATGGCATTTATCTTTGTTCTTGGCAATCGCTGTGACTAAAACAAATCATTTCATCAAATAAATATGATTTAAAAGCAGCAATAATTTTCATGTTTAGAATACAGTAACTCCTTCGGTGAAAAGCAATTGAAAATTGCTTAAGATCTGTGAGGCTGTGGTGTTATACCTCTCCGGTCGAGACGGCCCATTCATGCTGCAACATGGCCCTCCAAGGCTTATTCAGCAAAACCTAAAAATAACTGTGCTTGAGAACCCTGTATTTTTTTCAAGATAAGAGTACTTAATAAACTGAGTATTTTTTTATTCCAAAGCTTTTTCTAATTCTTTTACTACACAATTTTTCTTTGAGTTCACGTTATTTATTATTCTTACGTCAATACGCGTAATTACGCATCGCAAAGAAAAGAATTTTAATTGTGAACATTTAGTGCGTTAGTAACATACTAACGTAAGCTAAGCGTTCACAGCGATTAACTCCATAAGTTATTGCTTGTATATTTTAGCCTACACATCGTCAAATTGTAATAGCACGTCAGCTAATATTATAATAAATTTAACACCATTCCATTCTTTAAGGCATATTTTTCGTTTAAATTTTATGTTGTAAGAACACAAACATTAAGACTCATACACACTGAGAGCCTGTTTTCTTGTCATTACTGTGTGAGTGTGTGATGATACACAGCTGCTTATCGAGATTTGTTTACATTCGAAGACTAACTAATATAATGTTTTAATACAAGTATAATGTAGATGTACGTAGATTGACAGACCACGATCAATGGAGAACGATAATACATCTTTTTTTTTTAAATAAACCGTTTCGTTGGGTTCATTTACACGTTATATAACATTCGATGACATAGTGTTGCCATTACTTAGCGATGATGTACGTTGTTTTCATTCATCCCAATTTAAAAAGCGTGTTTGCACCATTTTGAAAATAAAAGATGAGCGTCAGAGATCAATGGGCGAGTGGTTAAAACTGTTTCCATAGTTAAACGATTAAAAAAAGAAAATTTTTAGGATGTGTGGTTGTCTGTAGTTTTACATAAGTTTATACACAGGTGTACTGTTATGTGAGTAGTAGATACTCATTTTGACAAAGCAGTTTTTACATTTGAGTTTGTAGAATCAAGCAACTAACATACACAATTTAAAAATTGTAGGTACAAAGTGCTCCGCTTTTGTTACTATTAGATTTAATTATATGATGTTTAAGATGCTACTTAAAACTCAGTCACTGTAAATCACTAATTATTCTATAAATCTTATTAAAGTCTTGTGGAAAGAAATTAAAACCACTATATAACTTCTAAAGTGAATCATTTTAAACCCCATAAAAATATTAACTACAATATTAATAAATTCATAGAAATTAAAACTACAAAAAATATTTTTTCTCAATTACGTACTAACTTACTTTCGGTACGTAATCTCGTGCAACAATGGACACGATTTTCTACGTTCACAAACAAGCCCACGAGAACACCTGTTTTCGCAGAGAAACGTTCGGCTACAAAAATAGTTTTCTGTTTAGTTAGTTTGTTGGCCACGGCACTATGTTCCCGCCAATTTGTGCGCTATCTAACCTACGCGTAACTTGTTAGTGGGAATTTACACTAAGGAGATGAAATAACTACAAGATTTTTAAACGTTCGTGAAGTTAATGGTTCTAATAAATATGTAAAACTTTATTTAATAATGTATTAAAAATTTATTTTTTGATTTACGGAAAGAAATTCCTTTAAAAAAGTAAAGTTAAATATACATGTGTAAATTGGACATAATTCATTTAATTATTGATTTGATTTAATTAATTATATTCAACAGAAAATAAAAAAGTTTGACTATTCATTCCTACAAAAATAAAAATGTTTAATTTAATTTTTTTTGTAGGGTTTCCTTTTTTGTATATTGTATTTTCCAAATAAACAATATATTTGTAAAATACTTCAGAAACATAGGCAATAATACGAGGTGGACTTACAAATAAAATTTAAAACACCCACCCACTAACACAGTTAAACAAATACTCGGACTAAAGATAATCCTTTTAAAAAAACCAAGACTTATACATACCTTGAATATCTTAATCAAAAAGGTTAAGGACAGGGCCTGCACTATTTAAAACTGTATGTTCAGACGACGGTTAATATATTTTATTTCCAGTATCATATTTTGATACACCAAGCAACAAATCGACTGAAATGTAAAATTGGAAATAATAAATACGACATGTCCTTAACATTGTGCCAATGGCCTCCAATAAATAAACAGACGGTTATTTTGTATGAAAACATAATCATTGTATTTGTTGAAACGCAGCCAAATCGCAGAAATTACGGCGCGCCAGTGGGCAACATCCTTAACACCGTCGGTCTCGTCATGTGACGATGTGGGAGGTCCAATTTATGTAAAATGACGTATATCAGTTGACGTCACATCCCCTCATATATTGTAAACGTCAGTTGGTCAATAAATATATTATTGTACACACCCACACTACACTCTCCTATACACAAACCATTACCTGTAATACCTAATATGTAGATGCATATTGACAACCACAGCGAAGATTAAAAATTTCACGGTTTTTATAAAATGTAGACATCCAAAATTACTCTGATCCCTAAGATAGAGCTCGACTGGAGTGACCTCACAGCCTCACAGAAAACCGCTATTACGGTGACTGAGTCTACCAGAACCAAAACTGAGGGTGGGAGGGAGTTAAAATTACTACTAAAGGGTGGTAGTAGTGACTACTAAACAGATGGTGTATCATCAGATGACTCATCTGCTTATTTGCCTCTTTGCAATACAAAAAACTTGGTAACTGAAAAGGGATCATCCAGTAATCAATGTATGCTTGTCTCCATAATAGTAAAAATAACAAAATGACAACAGGCACCAAACGCTTTTTTTTTTCAAATTTATTAAAAATTATTTTCTATTTTTTAGTTTGGTTTTCTATAAAAGCGTGTTTTTTAGTTTTTTAAACATTTTTATTTTATTTTATTATCTACCGACGACCTACAGTATATTAATATAATAAATTTGGTAAAAAAAACCTGTGTTCGACGGAGTTTCATCAACAATGATATATATTGCGGTCAAATAACGTACCCTAGGGTCCATAAGTTTGAATAAATACCTATAATCCGAAACATTATGGCTTACAGAGTTTTTCCTCTTGTTTCTTCTTGTTCTTTGCATCTCACTCTCTCTGTCCATAGACTAAATTGACAACTAGACAATAATATTAATAAAAATAATTCTGGCAATTATTTCACTCATCTCACACACGGCTGTCTGACCACAAATAAGACAGAGCCTGTACTGTAGCAACCAGGCGGCTGATAAACATACTTACATTTTCTAAATACATACATATCATAGATAAATTAAAACCAGATACTGGACAAATTACCGTACTATCGTGGGAATCAAACTCCCGATCTTTAGCTCAGCAGTTAGGGTCACTATAGAGCAACAGGTCCGAATAAATAAAGCGATGCCTAGGCGACTTTTCAGAATCAAATTATCATCGTACCTCGTTACTTATCATAGTTTGAAGACAAAGGGCTATAAAACTATTTATATTGACTATATATTAAATTCAACAGATGTCAGCGAAAAAGCATTGAATACGATGCCAAGGCATTAATGGTTTCAAGGATTAGAATAACAATAAAAACAAAAGAAACATCACAATTACTGGTTTCTTTTTTATATCTAAATGTATAAAAGAAGAAAATTACAGACTGATTCAGTAAATGATCGGTCAACGCACAGGTGAAACTGCTGGGTATAGAAGTATGAAAGTTTGTACAAATGTACCTTAGGTGACATAGGTGTGCACTTAGAAAGAATTTTTCAAAATTCCACCCGGAATGGTGCAAAATGGGGGTTGGAAATATGTATGAAACTTCGTTATTTTTGGTAGTAGCGTTTTCAAACTCACACTTATTAGTTTTTATTAAAAGGGATGAAAAACGTTGTTACATTTTTTTTCGAAATTACCATTAAAAAGGGGTGCAAGTTTGTATGGTATATATACCTATAATTTTGATTCATAGTATCCTCTACGAAATCTGATGTCGACCACTACGCAGACGTAGTCTCGGGCAAAAGCTAGTTTTATATAAAAAGAGATAATACCACTAAAGAAAAGAATGCGTTATCCACACAATTTCGACAAAACATACCAATAGCCAGATTTACGTGAGCCGCCAGATAGTGTTGTGTTATTGAAATGCCTGTAGCTTTATTCGTTTATATTCGTCTAAAAATAGTTCTCCGAATCAAAATAAGTTTCAAGGTATTTTCATTGGAATAAAAATACAAATATTATTGTGGAAGTCTGCGATTCTAGTGCTGCATAGATAAACTGAAGAAGATTGCGATGTGGAGACGGGCAGTTGTGCCAACCACATTACTTAATAATACTCGTATGATGAATTCATGTGTCCAGGCGGAGCGATGGTCGATGACATGTGTGGGTGGAAACCAGGATTAGACAAACGTAGTGTATAGCGTCCTGCGGCACGATAACCACTTGAGGGAAGTGGCTGACAGCGAATTGATGCGAGTTGCACAAGCCCTTGGTGGACTTGGTGGAAGGCCTTGGTTCAGCAGTGCACGGCGACAGGTTAATGATGATTATAAATTGTCTCGTTTCAGAACATTCGCTACTTTTTACCAATTTTCCTTTTTTCTGCAGATATCCACGTTTAGAAGTTATTTATATGTCTTATTAATTTATTCCTAATATTGTATGTATTATATAAATTGATTCCTTTTGAATTTTGCTAGAGCATTCCTAACACTAAATCGACTAAAACATCGTAGGCGTATAGGGAATCAATAAAAAAAAACTTTTTTTTTCATTTGTGTACAGAACACATATTATTATTTACAACAGAGCTCTCAATCACAATAAACCCCATTATGAAATCGTTTGGGAAGATAAAATTATGAATATTATTTTTTATTATTTATGGCAAACTGAAAGTTTCTGGATTCTATTAAATAAGACTAGATTTAAGACGATACATTTATTGTTTTTCTAAGTATATTTCCTCGCACTGAATGCATTTTTGCATTCCTGGTCAAGACTAGTCTTTCTTAGGGACCTCTTCAATGGCTTCATGGAACGCATTCACCGCAGATTCAGGGTTCGTAAAACGTGTGCCTCTAAGTGTTTCTTTAATTTTTGGAAACAAAAGGAAGTCGCAAGGTCCAGGGTGAATAGGGGTTATAGTGGTGAAGGAGGACATTCCTTCGAGGACGCTTTTCGCGAACTTTTTTTAGATTCAAGGCAAGCAAGTGTTGATGTACCGATCTGCAGTCACTGTCCTTTGATCTTCAAGTAGACGCACTGTCATCATCAACAGCCTATAATAGCCCACTGCTGGACATAGGTCTCTCCTTAGAAAGGAGGTTTTGGCCTACTATACCACGCTGGCAAGACGGGTTGGTGCACCTAAAGTTATTGAACGAAAATTTTCACGAGTTAAATTGATTTTGATAGCGACACACAATTTTCAAAAGGATGTCACAGTAAAAAAACAAATGACAGTCTCACAAATTGGAAAGTAACATATTCCCAGAGTGTCCCTTTTTCGAAATCCCTAATTGTTTTTTTTATTATTTTATTGTAAGTGGCCAAATCCAGAGACTTTCAGTACGCCCCACGTATCATATATTATACATACTATATTATCTTACGAGTAAAAGGTCTGGCCAACATAGACCTTTTTTTTTCCGTGCGGAAATCTCCTCGGATACCACCTATCGGTAGCATGTCGGACACGAACCGACTAAAACCGCACGCCGTCTCGGGTACTAATAGCCGGGGAACCAGGTATACCCTAGAAAGTCATACCTCGGGCCATCTACAACAACAGGTAGACGACCCCCCCTTCGTGTGGGAACCCCATGTTCCCTCTGCTCCCTGGAAGCGAGCGCGCTTCGCAACGCGCTCGCCGCCACCCCGGCCTGCTTCTGCTAGGGTGACAGATGGCCTCACCTGTCACCCCCAGGCCTGTTCTAACATAGACCTAACATCTCCAGCCATTACTAAATGAATCGTGGATATTTGATTGTTGATGAAAAGCAGAGTAATTAGCGTCAAAGTTTTTTTTTTCAAATTTTCAACTTTCAACGAAACTTTTTTTTCGACATCACTTAACAAGAAAGCAATATTGATTATTATACTAAGATAAAATGAATCAAGGTCTAAAATGTTTTTTTTTATTAATAGTTGTATAAGTATAAAAACAAATTTTTTTGAGACCTTGATTTTTTCCTAGTATTAATCGTAAGATTAGTACTACTAAAAGACGCTTTAACGTTGCAGTATTGTCTGCTAAAAAATATCTTAAATCATACAAGAGACTCTTCTATATCAAACAAATATTATTCATTTCTAATCTTCTGTGACGGAAAACTTGACACATGAAAAATAAGCAACACTTTTTTCACCTTTGCAATTACAAGAACATAGAATTTGTGACACGTTATTACATAATTCATATCTGTCCTTGCTGTACTGCCAAGTTCCATTGATATGCGTTGTCTATCTAAAATAGATTCCTTTTTTTATTATTAAGTACCTACGCATCTTGCCTGTGTATATTTAAAATGCGAATTGCCTGTAAAATTATCAAGAGTGAAACGAAGAATGTCACGAATTTGTACCGAGAGTTGGAAGTTAATAAATTATGTAAATGTGTTTGTTTCTTTGAATTGAAACAATTTTAATTTACGAACATAATAAAAATAACAACAGGCTGTTTAATAGTTTTGTAAATAAAACCATAAGAGTATATACATAGATAGAACTCTAGAACTAGAAAAAAAAATTGGTCTTTAATTAATCGAAATTCTAAATCTTAATCAAATTAATGATAAAAATAGTTTTCGTTATTTCAAGAATAAAACAAAAAACGTATGCGTCTCGGGACTCCCGACAGAGGTGATATCTTAAACTAATCTAAGTTTAACTATTTAATATTAAAATTGTTTAACGTAAGAAAAGCTTGGGTTATTACTTAAATTTTATGTAAAGCGTCTGTCCGAAATAAAGCTGTGGATTAGAGTGAGAGAGGAGGAGCCTGCCCACCGCTGCCGTATGCGTGAAAGAAAGGGAAGCCAGACGGACTGGCTCCGTAACGCGTTACGTAACGAAGCGGTTTACCCTCCCATTACAAGTTATTACTTTAAAAAGTGTAAACTACAACAAAAATTCAGTTTAAATATAATTGTCATATTTTATTTTCATTTTATTTTATTTGGATCTCCAACAAGAAATCAACTTTACATGCTAGATTTACAGAAAATGAAATGATATTTCCTGTGCTTCCTCAAGTACAGGAGACAAACAACATCGACGTTACAGAAATAGTTAATAATAAACAGTGGCCACAAATGGCCTTTGTAGATAAAAACAAAAACAAATAACTGTACAAATAGTTATAATTATAGATATTTCAATGTAGCTAGGTATGTCAACAGTGTATTAAACATTATTCACTATATATAAGTAATAAATAATAATTTTTTGAAAATATAAATAAAAATTCTGTATTTTTTTATAAATGGGCGTTAAAACGGAAATTTTAAATAAAGTGTCAAATAAATCTACATATTTTTGTCAGTTATGATTCATTTCTTGTATTTTAGTTTTAGGTATTTTGTACATAAACAAAAGTTGTGAAATGTATTTGATAAAAAAATAGTACAGAATGTTATGTAAATGGCCCACTTCTTTTTTAAACTTGGCGCTCACGTGAACAGTCGTTCGTCAAACCATCACGTCAGCATCGTAAGCGTTGACGCTGCGTCGAGCGTATGTCTGATCCAGTCTGATCAAAACGCGCTTGATCGTGTTAATGACGCACGGATAAAAGATGCGTTTTCTTGTTCTTCTTCTTTATCACATGATCAACAGCCATCATCTAAAGATGTTTCAAACTCAACCCTCTACAGATACATAAATACGTCACAAGTCCGTAACGAAAACGCGATAGTGACATTTATGCCTTTATAATGAGTCTATTTTCAAGATTTGGAAGTCATTTGTGTAATAAAATGTTTATAGGGCACGACACTTTAACACACCTATACTCACAAAAATATTTTCGGTGGTCCAAAGTCTAACTAATATAAATATATTTTAGAATATTCTTTAGAAAAATAAGATGTTTCAAAAGTTACATAGTAAAGGCTATTAACTGTCTAATCGTCATTCTTTTACTATTTAGGGTCATTACTTGCATTCACCATAATATTTATTATTTAATTTTACAATATTAAAATTACACTATTACCCTAATCTATACAGATTTTATATCCCTAAATAATTTGTTTCTCGGGATACTAGAGTACCTTAGAATACATCAGTTCCGAATCACTTATATTTTTTCGTTTCTTACAGTTAAAGCTAAACTGATTCATAAAGTTTTTCATCGAAATGGAATTGGTTTTCATTAGATTTTTAATTATATATTTTAACCACTTTTGCGCTCGACTGTATCTACGGGTAGCTTTGAATAATATATGTTTGTGGCGACTCCCACATAAACATACTACAGCGCCATCTAATGAAGACACACCGAACTACGGAGTAACTACTAAGATAAGAATTGCTAATAATGTATCGCGATATAAAGAATTCCCGCGCCGGTTAGCATATATACAACTTCCCAACATCAACCGTTGGGCCGCGGCCCGCCAGGCATGATCACCTCGCCTGGTCGGAGGATCCTCCCTTTGTGTTGGAGGGACATGACACCCGTTCCTCTACAGTGGTGACCACGACGTGTTTGGAAGCAGCCTTCAAAAGGAGCAGATCATCAGAAGCACCATCGTGTACACTCCCACAGCGATGAGCAGTAATCAAGTCTCAGCCAGCCAGCAACCTCGGCCTCTACAGGGATACCACACGCAGGTAGCGACCGCTCCAGCCTGGTTACCTCTACGGCCTCATCAGCGTCTAGGCACAGCACACTGCACCTACGGTCCACGTAAGAAGAGCATTTTCTCTCCCGTCTACGCAGCAGCCAGCCACTACGCAGCAACCGCCCCGACTCACTGGGGACTTCACCGCAGCACCGCGCACCGCACGCCATTCCGACTCACTGGAACTAGCGGCACTCATTTCCGACCCACTAGAACTAGCGGCACTCAGTTCCGTCTCACTGGAACTACTCACTCCTGGCACTAGCACGCTCCACAACAGGGCATAGACAGCTGACTCATCATATATCGACCTCCGGTCTTGGAGGGGAGTGATGTGGCGACTCCCACATAAACATACTACAGCGCCATCTAATGAAGACACACCGAACTACGGAGTAACTACTAAGATAAGAATTGCTAATCCTGTATCGCGATATAAAGAATTCCCGCGCCGGATAGCATATATACAACTTCCCAACATCAACCGTTGGGCCGCGGCCCGCCAGGCATGATCACCTCGCCTGGTCGGAGGATCCTCCCTTTGTGTTGGAGGGACATGACACCCGTTCCTCCACATGTTTTTTAAGTTTGAATGTGGATTCAGTTAACCAACAAAAATAAACATGTGGATTTAAACGAAACGGGTAGTAACGAGAGGCTCCAGCTGACCGAAGACCTAGCTAGAGGGGTGAAAAGGTAAATACTAGATGCGTGTGATCTAACTTCAGAGTTTTCACATTGAATCTATTTATAAATAAATGTTTTTAAAATGAGTTTTCCTTTGTTTTTATTCGCATTCTATTTTATTTTAAATTTTCATGAATCACATGATATTTTATCACACATATAATTTAGCAAGGCAACAACATATTATGGGATCACTGTAAATTTGTCTGTCACCAAATTAGTCAGAGCGCGGTTTTAATGAGACATCAAATTCTTGTAATATATACTATTGTGTATTAAGTAATTTATATACCTGTTAAATTTATAACATATATTTTAATTCACATGTTAACATTTAGAATTCACCTATTCTTAATTTCTCATTGCCGAAAACGCGTAAATAAAGGCAATAATAACACACGGTCGCCACGTGCCGCTTTCTACTACGCTAACTGTTGTGGGTTCGATTCCCACATGGGACAACACTTTGTGTGGTATACAAAATATTGCTCTGAGTCTGGGTATTCTTTGTGTAAGTTTCATGATTGTGTGTAAAGCGACACTTGACATGTTCCTTCATAAAGCCTATGGTCTTACGATTTAAGTCTTCATAAAGCTTATGATTAGTTGATGTCCTCATCCTAGTGACCTCTTAAATCATATTAAATCTGGCACAGTTTTCTTATCCCTTATTTCTTGGCTTCTGTCTTTGTCTCGTCTGAAAACGAGTACATTTCCAAGATATACATAAAATATAGAAACAGATACATACGAGTAGAAAAGATATAGATACATAAAAGAAACCAGTCAAATTCCTTCCTTCTAATAATATACCAATATGTTTACATTGCCGTTTACATATGTTTACATTTACACAAATTATGTATTTTTATGAAAAAGTGGAATATGTCCTACTTGAAAAATCAAACTATCTCCATACCAAATTTTATCTAAATCGGTTAAGCAGTCATTGATCCCCTATTCAAACTTCCACCTCCCTTTTCACCCCCTTAAAGACGATTGTCCGGGACTCGACCTATCTCTACACCAAATTTCATCTAAATCGCAGGACAGGCAGACAGACACACTTTCGCATTTATAATATTAGTATGGATGAGGGCTTCATTATGTGTGTATTCGATGAAAATCTGTTCTCTGTCTAATTAGCTTCGTAAACGCAATTTACACAACAAATTATTTGCAACCACAAAACGAATGGTCCTATATACGGACCTTTAAAAACACGACGCATTAAAACTTACGCCTCCTTAAACCACTGCCTCATCTGATCGAATATACACTTCAAAGTAGAATATAAATCACTAATAATCCTGTTCTGCTATGTTTACTTGAGTTAATGAAGTTATACCGCGGTTATGTGTCCGTCACGCAACTTCTATTTGAGTCACATTTACGACGTAAATTTCCAAGCGTGACGTTTCATGTTACGGTATGTCATGCACGGATTTGCGTTAATGTAAAACAAAAGATTCTCATGTTACGCTAAAAACTTGTACGACACCGGTACCGTCACTTGACCGTCTTCACAACAACTGTATTCAGTTCATCTTCAACCTCTAAGTACGACCATGTGTCCAATTATCGAACCCAACTGTCATGGTTACCTAAACGTCAGCTTGCGGCCCTTGACTACCCGTTATTCTCTTCTTAATAATTCTATAGCTTCACCCTATTACTTCACAGCTTAAATTGCTATGTTCCAACCATGACAGAGATCTTCGCTCAACTAATAATATTTTACCCCTATGTGCAATACACATTATTCTTATTCTCTTGTTCATTTCTCTTTTTCTGTCCAATCTTTAATACTATGGAATGCGCTTCCACTTGAGATCAGGATGTCAACAAATTATAATATGTTTAAAGCCAAAGTCCGTGAATTTTACAAGAAACAGATAGCAGAAGTATCCTTATGATGTCGTCACCTCAGATATTATTATTATATATATGTATACTATAGATATTATTGTATCTGTTTTATTCTATAGCAGTCCACTGCTGGACATAGGCCTCTCCCATTGCACGCCACTTAGATCGATTTTGGCTTGGATTCTATATGTTTATGACATAATTATTATTTGGCACACAATTAATCACAATTAATAAATTGTGATTTGATATTTATAAATGTTTAGGTCATAGCTTTTCTTCTTTTCATTGTATATGTGCACCTTCCATACTCCTTTAGATGGTTCAGTAAGGAACCATCTAAATGTTGATTAGTAGATAATGCTAAATTAATTTAATTAATTAATTAATTTAATGATTAATTTCGCCTCGTGCAAATTGTGTGCAGGAAGAGTAAAAATAAATAAAATATATGAAACTAATAATAATAATAAACAGTAAAGCGAGTTAAACTTTTTTAACTTCTGGATTTATTTGCCTGTAATATAAGCATATAGGTAGTTGGAAGTAAATGTTAAAATCAAGCCTTAAATGTGAAGTGAATATTAAATAAACCCATTTTTAAGAAAGCATAGAATGTTCTTTACATAAAAAAAAAAAACAAAAAAAAAATTGCATCGATTTTCAGCTTTTTTTACATTTTAACATTTTTAATACATGGCACATGAGGTTGTATTTTCATATTTTTATGATCAAACATACCGATGTCAAACATTATGTAAACCAAATTGGTTAACTACGTTGACAAATGAATTATCTCTTTAACACCGCCAACCACCTATACAGTGGATGTCTTCACAATTACGTGTAAAAATACTTCCAACACCTGAAAATTAGGAGGGCCAAACGAAAAGCCAGACCAGAACAAACATTTTACATATACAATTTAATACAAAAATGGCCGTTATTAAAAAATCTTTAACAAATGCATTTAAAGTGCATTTCTTTAAAAGTATTTAGATCACATCAGTTCAATTTCAAAAGCATTAACAGTACGATGAAAGATCGAAGGGTTATTCACACATATCTTACATCGTGCTTAATTGATGCACATTTTGACATAATAAATATTTTACGGAATACCACAAGATTCTGGTACATCCACAAAGCCATTAATCAAAAGAAACAGTAATAACTTCACACATCTTATACACAGCCGTTTGATTATAAATTAGGCAGAGCCTATGTAATGGCATTACAACTGCTGATAAATAGACTTATGTATTCCTAAATACATTCATGTGAATCCAGTTCATCCAGACACAAAACAAATAATATAAAATTTCGGACCACTGACACACAATGCCATCTAGTTTTAAACTAAGAAGGGCTTATACCCTGAAAGATATATGGTATGCTATATACTGTTTTTTGTCAATACACACATATTATACATAGAAAACACCCAAACGCCGTTATACAAACATTTGGTCCGACTCAACACAGCCGTCGCATATGCTACCATTGCACCACCGAAGCCGTCATGACCGTGCTCATCACACAATTACTAGTCCTGGGTAAGAATCGAACCGACGATCTCTGACCTATATCTGTTGTACCTATACCAGTCAAGATCACTAACACGTAGACCAATAGACCAGTCAAAGTCAGATTTGAAGTTGTGCTTAAGAAACTTCTTACAAAAAAAAAAAAATACAGACCGTTTTTTTTTAATAATATTATTTAGATCAAACCCACAGCAGTCAGCGCTGTAGCTAGCGGCCAGATGACCGCTTACATCACTAAGCCATCCTTGTAGTCAAATACCGTTACTATTACTATTACTATAATATTTTTGCGAAATTAATACCAAAACTTTTTATTATTATTTTCTTAGAAGGAATACTTGGAATTTACGAATATAAATATTAAAATATGTAGGTACTGCAACGTTTGCTGGGCACATAAGATCCAGCCAGAAATAATATTGATGCTCCTATTGATATTCTGTCAATCCATAGTAACGGAAGCTTGACTCAGTTTCACAACACTGTAGTCATACAAGGTCACGAACTACATTCCTTCCAAATGACCTACTGCCTTTAATTAACGAGAATTAGTTTCATGGCCCATGGGTACAAAAATTAGTAGATACCTGATCCGTTTACAACATGTTTTGTTTTCGATAATTCTAAAATACTTTTCTAATGCGCAATCTGAAAATTTTATTTTAAGATGAACAACTTTTTCTTGTACTAAACAAAAATAACATCAACAAAAATGCATTTACAAAAAACGTAAACTCGTCTTGTTCTTTGACATGACAGACCAAAGCTAGCTATTTTAAGACATACGAACGCATACTTGCCGACAATAACTCGAACTAAAATGAGGTCTATATATAAATTATTGGCAGGGTTAGTCAAAGAAGAAAACTCTCCGTTACTCTTCTTTGATTTTCAAGTCACACATTGCTGATGACTGTATATCTCATCATACTTCTGTAGTTGATTAGTAGCAGAAACAGTGAAAAAATCCTAAATGACACTATTCGATAGTGTCATTGAGGATTTATATGAGACAATAAATCCTTAGACTAAGTAATTAATCATGAATAGTGTATTACTGTCAGAAAGAAATCTTAGGTTAGGTCAGTTTCGATTTCTGCATTTAAGTCATCCGTGAACGAGTTACCATTGAATACAGGGTCACAAATAAAAATTGAAAAAGGAAATCGAATAATATTTTGTATATCAAGGAACGATCCTCCAAAACAGTACTTATAAAAATAGTTTATGACAGAGTGGACAACATAGATCTATAGTAAACCAGGACCTTTTCTTTTGGTGAAATTCGTGGCATGCTATGTTTGGTCGAAATATACGAACAAATATAACATAATGAAGTAAAGCCATATCTAACTACACAATAGCTGATGTTTTGCTTCTCAAGAAATAGGGATTTTCTTATGAACAAAAGCTTATAAGTATTGGTCACCCCTGGCGTAATGCACAGGTCTATATCGAGAGACGCATCAGCGCTCGACATCGGTGCAGCATGAGTCACATCACGTGAATAGATGCTCTGAAGTTCAAATGAATTTATGTGTTTTTGTTTAAACAGAATGTTATGAAAAGATTTATGGTCAGAATGTGTTTACGTTTAAAGAAGTGTTACGAAAGAAATTACGGTGGTACAGTTGCTGAAGGACAAATTACCAGAATATCATCTAAAATTGCAATAACCCCTTCGACGATTGTGTGCAAGATCAGTTTTGGTAAGTATTACTTAAGAGTGTGAAATAAGGAAGAATATTATAACTTGCGTTTAAAATCAAAAATGCTTTATTAGAACTGTGTTGTTGATAATGTAATTACAAAATAACGCTGTTGTGTGATGGGTAATTATAACCTTACCTTATTTTTATAAACCCCTTTATTTTCACTTATCATACCTAGTCTTTATCCAACTTAACCAATTTTAAGGGCAAAGCTCTACTGAAAGAACGTCTTTTACTTTCTGTTGTTTCTATCCTTAGACTAAGGCCCCTTAAGCGTTTTTCTCTTGCTTCTTTTGTTTAAAAAACAAAAACAAAGATGATGACTGACTGATGAAGACTGTTTTCTAAAAAAAATCTTATAATCTTTTGTTCCTTATGCTATTATAAAATAAAATATAAAATCTATTAAAAATGAGTTAGGCTATGCCTTTATTCTTAATACTTGCATGCATATCCTTTGAAACATCAAAGTCATCGTAATTTTTCTCACAAACAGTGAAACTCCAAAGTTGGCGGACTGCCCGCTGGTGCAGCGGCACTTAAACAGTCACATTGGTACTCAACTACACAAACCACAGTCATTAAATGAGTTTGACACATAAAAGATTACACGTGCTTTCCACAGCTATTTATACTACCAAGGTAACAGAGAGAACTAACGATAACACTTGGGTGCAACCAACCTGAAGGTTATAGCATATATATATGGCAACTCAACCAGCATAAATAATTTAATATACGAGTAAAAATGTATCTTTCTTTCAGGCAAAACTTTGTCACAGACAATAAATATATAAGTTCTCTTTTGTATAGTATATCTCAGTATTATAGGGTGTGAAAATAAAAATGCACAAAAAAATGTAATAATATAATAATGTCTCAAGTGCTGTTGAATATTATTCCTCGTGTAGATGAGACACATGTGAAAGAGTCGTTTTCTGCAAGCGAAATATTGTGCGTTAATCGGGCTTTTGCTGAGAGGGTTTCATGTGCCTTCCTTGTCCATCAGCAATTTTAAGGCCTATTTTTTACGTGTGGAAACTCGCTTGGGCCGTCGCCCGCACCGGTGCATCGTACCTACAGTGCCATTGACCGGACAACCCTCGTGTACAGCCGTCTCGTTGCGACGCTGGGTCCACCCAAATTTGGTAAAAGACGCCCAAGGGCAGACGTAGCGCCGACCAGCTTTGAAGCAAGCTTTCGGAAGTACACGTCGAAGAGCCACCTCCCGTCGAGATATTTCAGGCCCAGATATTTCGACGGGGCCCATGGAATAGTAAAGCCTCCGTCTTATCCAGGACCACCCGTAAGTCCAGCGTCTCCATGCGCCCGACCACCAGAGAGACTCCCCTGGTGGCCAGGTGCGCCGCCTCTTGCAAGTTCGCCCCCCGGACTGTGATTAATGTATCATCGACGTGACAAATTACACCCAGCTCAGGGTGAAAATCAACTCGAAGGGCCCAGTAGTACCCTATGTTCCTCAGGAGGGGTCCAAGAACAGACCCCTGTCGAACATCGCACGACATGGGCCTACGCCTCAGGTTACCGCCTCGGTCCTCGTATACGACGTTACGCTCCTCTAAATAGTCTACCACTAGCCGCCCCAGGTACTTTAGCACCCCATGATAGTAGAGTGCTTTCTTGATGCAACTGAATGGCAGACTATTGAATGCGTTGGCGATGTTCAATGACACTGCCAACAACACGCCACCACAGCTCACCGCCTCTTCGGTCACGGCCCTTAGGCGCAGCACAGCGACCGTCGAACGCCCCGCTCGAAAAACACACATATCGGGGCCCATCTCGTAGAGACAATGCGGAGAGTACCCTCTCAAACAATTTACACGCCTCGTCCAGCAACACGATGGGCCTGTAGGTTGCGACCGAATCGGCCTGCAGTCCCGGCTTCCTTAACAGGACCAGCTTCCCACTCTTCCAGCACTTGGGAAAACGTTAGGACGCCAAGCTCACGTCAAACACCTCCCCGAGGCGGTCTGACATGTGGTCGAGAGCCCAGGCCAGCACACAGGCAGGTATCCCGTCTTTCCCCGGCGCAGTGTTCTTAGAGCGGATCCTTAGAACAGCCGTCCCTACTTCCAATCCGTGACGGACGGAACATCATCCTCGTCCTACCCGTCATGTCCGACCAAGGAGGCCATCGATGGGGGTGTTTTTTTTAAAGACAACTCTCGTACTAGAAATAAATACTGTGTCACGGGGAACTTTACAAACATACATTAAACGAACACGAAAGACACCCGTGTGTTCCGCCCGATGCGGGAAAAGGTCCTCTACCACTGTCTGCAAGAAGCTGGGCAGGAGAGTCTCCATAAGGAGGGGGGGGGGCAACGCACGGAGCTTTTGTAACCCCAGGGGTCACGGTCGAGACCTTCCAGCATCGCCTTTCTCCTTATTTCTCTGGCGCGGCTAATGGCCAGCTTTAAAGTTTTTAGCGCATCTCGGTACTCCTGATGAAGCCGGTCGTCCCAACCGTCTCCGCAGTGACGCCGCCGACTGCACGTGTCGGACCTTCGTGTCATGTATTATTACCCGCTGCACACGCTGGGCAGTGAGGGGCGGCAGAGCATTCTACCGCCTTCAGTTGACTGCAGCGGATACACAGTCCGCCGCAGTCGAAACATCTGTCGCACTTGATGCGAGTGTGTCCCGTGGCCAGGCATTTGCAACACCTCATCGGTCTCGCCGCCAGAACCCTGACTCTGGCATTCACGAAACCGATGAGGATCTTGCCGGCGTCACCCAAAATTTTGGCCGACGCTACGGGACACACTGCACCAAGGGATGTTGTCCGCGTTGCACCCCGTCTTCTCGCACATTCTCTCTCCTCGGCCGTTGCGGAAAAAGCGTCGGCAAAGGCTGGCCTTTGCCGACGCTTTAGGGCCCGCCCTCGATGCAACCGTCTTGGCTGCTCTCTTGGCCGCCGGTTCTGCCCTCGGTGCAGCCGTAGGAGCAGACGCCGAACCCGCCGCTGCATATGACACGCGACCGCCGGAAGGACTAACAGGAAGCGAACTCAGCGCTGACATGACTTTACGCCTATCTCCTGCGAGCGGCGGCCAAGCAACAAGGGCGGGGGACAGCCAATGAGATGCCAGTCTATCAAGCACCACACTGCGTCGGTAATTTGGCACAGGTGCGTCTTAGCCGGCCGCTCTCGCTCAGGGCCATCCGCCCGAAATTGGGCGAACTGAGCGCTGAGCTTAGCCACCTGCTCCGTCAGGCAATCGTTAGCCGCCTGAAGACGAATATCGTCTCCAATAAGGGTCTCCACGACCACAGTAACAGCGGAGGAGGAGTCCCTAAGGTAACTCCTTAAGGTAGGTCCTCACAAAAGTACCAGTTGATGGCAAACTTTTCGATGATAGCCACCGCCGCTTTCGCTCTTGGTGTTTTGGGGGATAGAACCCCCTACCATCGGCTCCTTAACTTTCAACAGTTGCGTGCGCGTTTCCGGCTGTCGCATGGATCCATTTTCATGGACTCCAGTGCGTCCGTCCTCATACAGGAGTTATCGCCCGCGCCGTCCGACGAAAAAGCGGATCAGGAACGCAGACGTGCCGATCTCCTTCGGCTGCCACTGTGCTGTGATAGGCGTGCTGTGTAGATATGATTTACTATTATTTTATTAGACTATGCAGTCTAATAAAATAATAAAAAATTATGCAATTGATATATGAGAGAGAAATATAGGTCGACCCGGGCAGAGATCCCCCAATACCCGATCAAGCGTAGATTTATATACCCAACCTAGAGGTCTGCAGGTACCCCGGCTGGGAGTGGTTATTGTCAGAGTTGAGTAACTGAAAGTTATTAATTTACCTTCTGTATTAAGGTACTGATTTATATACACTTTGCCCTCTCGGGACACACATTGCAGCTAATAAAAACATTATTTGAATATTTTCACAGCGCTCATTCCGAATCATGTGGCAAACAATTAAAAAATCAGTGAGGTTCTTAAAATATAATTTATTGCTTTTTAAATCTGTTTTATCTTTAGTCGCGAATAAAGAGAACAACGCGAATGTTGCAAAATGAACAGGGAAAACACAAATGCTCATATTATAAATTATGTTTTAAGACTACTTTATATCTCTGCCATCTCTCGATAATAAATTTCTTTATAATTTATTTACACTATCGGCGGTGTGGGAAATATTCTTGAAATGAAAGACAATTCTATACAGCTGTTGTTGCTAAACTCAATGGGAGCTGTACTGACCTTGATTTCTAATTAGTCATATAAGCAAAAATGACTGTCACATGATAAGCGGGTCCTGTTGGTGTATTGGATAGTGATCCCGACTTCTAAGTTGTGCTCTGGATTTCCACCCAAGATAAATAATTGTGTGACGAGGATGATTATTTGTTCTATGTCTGGGTGTAATCTATCCATAATATGTATTTAGAAATATATAAGCATGTTTATTAGCAGTCTGGCTACAATAGTACGAGGTCTGCTAAGTTTGGGATCAGACCACCGTGCGTGAGATGTTTACGTCTGTTACGATGTTACGTCGTCTTTGTTTGTCCTGAATTCGTTTCATGAATTAAAGTCGTTATATTGTAGGCAGTTTACAAATGTAACACAGTTATACTCATTAAAGACCAGAATCTCGGTCAACAGTAAAAGCGATGTTATGCCAAGTAACATGACATTGCTAATAAACATTAAAAATTATACATACGTAAGTTAGAGATTATGTAAAATGGCAATGAAATGGATTTAAGTAAGTGACGGGCCTGTTGGTCTAGTCTAATGGCTAGTCTAATGGCGGTTCTGAATCACGCGGTCAAAAGCAAAATGAAAGAATTGCTAGAAAATTTATTTCTGCATGTGACATACCTCTTACATTAGCTTTTTACATTCAATTAAACTGTTGTGCTGTGCAACTGCTCTTTACTACGAACAAATGTTACCACTTAATTGAAAAGTACCTGAATATACCTGAATATGTACATCCAAAGTGCAAACAACTCGGTTTCAGTTGAAGTATGTATATTTAAATTAAATTTAATAAGAGAAGGAATATTTATTTGCCTTAATTTCTTTTAAAAAAATAAAAATATTCGTAAACATCAAGATGAAAAACAGGAAAATTAAAACGATTTAAAACGAATTATCAACTGAAAACATTGACACAAAAACATAGAAAACCAAGCAAAACAATATTAGTGCATGAACATATATTACTATTTTGAAGCAACAAAATAATAAATTAAAAGCGATACATTTTCTGCGAATGAATAATACTTGGAGAATGCCCACGAATCGGAAAGATTAAACACGACAGATGACAAATCGCTCAGATTTAATTTTGAACCTTTTCTACACGTTAATTTTATATGTTTGTACAAACACTCTTAGTGTTTACTTAATAAATGGGTAAGAATTAAAAAAACCTTTCGCTTATATTTAATAACGAAACTGCACGGAAGGCGTAGTAGTTTCAGCAGTCACCTCGCCGCTTTCTACTGCGCTGACTGTTGTGGGTTCGATCCCCATATTAGACAACACTTTCTGTGATCCACAAAATTGTTGTTCAAAGTCTGGGTGTTCTTTGTGTCCGTTTCATATCTGTTTGTAGAGTACCCCGGATATAATATAAATAAAATAAAATAAAAAAGCCTGTATTTCCGTATCCTTATATTCCATTTCAAATGTTGGTATTGGTTTGTTAGTGTTTAGTTAGTTATACACGTTTTGTTTATTGTCTAAATATTAGTAAGGGTTAGTTTTTTCTATTTGGATATGGACCCCTCCTTGGGTGAAGGCCTCCTCCAGTCCTTTCCACTCATCTCTGTCCTTGCCTATAGTTTGCCAGTCTTTTCCTATTAATTCGGTTATATCGTCAGCCCATTTTCTTTTTGGTCTCCCTACCCTTCTTTTGCCGATTGGCCCTTTCCACCTTGTAGTTTTGATCGTCCACCTGCTGTCTGTATATCTCGATAGGTGACCTGCCCACTGCCATTTCAATTTTAGAGCTCTCTTATCTTTGTTTTCTGTCTGATTTCTTTTCTCCTGACTTTTTGTATATTTCTTATATTTAGGATGCTTCTCTCCATAGCTCTTTGTATTGTTGTGATCCTTTGTTTTGCTTTTCTTGTGTATATCCAAGTTTGGCAGCCATAAAGTACACAAGGCAGTATACAGGTTTCTAATACCGTTTTCTTAAGGTTTATCGAGTAGTCTCTTTTAGAATTTCCTGTGAGTGACCAATTTCTTCCAAGCTACGTTTGTTCTTCTTTCAATTTCATCTTCATCGTGTGTTTTCAAAAACCATATTTGTTTGCCTAGGTAGATGTAACTGTAGACATATTCTATAGACTTTTCTTTTACATTGATGGGCTATTTGAGCTTGCTTCAGCAAGAGCGCGGAGCATATCTTGTAATTCATTTGCTGTTTCAGACAGTATAACTATGTCGTCCGCGAATCTGCGAAGGCTTAGATAGCTGTTGTTTATTTTTATGCCTTTATTTTTCGAGTCTGTGTTTCGAAATACATCTTCTAAAACCGCAATAAACAATTTAGATTCTCTTAAATCAAATTAGACTCTCTCTAGATTCTAGCATGACATTACTTATGCTGTTGTTGTATATGTATTTGATAATCTTTATAGATTTCGAATTTATGTTTAAATATTTTTTGTGATGTTCATATAGAGTTGTGGCTTATGCTGTTAAATGCTTAGCTGTAATCGATAAAACCTAGATAGAGTGGCTTGTTAAACTCTTCGTATTTTTCTATAATTTGTTCCAGTGCCTGTATATGGTCTAGTGTGCTAAACCCAAAGCGAAAGCCAGCTTGTTCTATTGGTTGTGCGTTTTTAATCTCTTGTGTTATGCGTTTAAGAATTATAGATGAGAAGATTTTGTTTATGTTTGCTTACTAATTGGTCTATAGTTGTTGATGTCGAGAGGGTTTCATTTTTTATATAGTAGTATGATGTCTGACGTGTGTTCCCCAGATATACACAGGATATATTCCTAATGCCGGAGTAGCCTTTTTTTTAAGAAAAAAGGACTTTGATTATTCTGTTTGAGATGGTCCTATCTCCGTTTAAAAGCGTTTACCAATGTAACCTAAATTCATAAAGCGTGGTTACAACCATCAACAGTTAGGTAGTTTTTTAAAGAATGTAAGACTGTTGAGGAGATCAACTGTACAATATGTACTTGCACAACAAGGATCACAGAAATCGTAATAAGTGTCTTATTATTTATGAGTTCTATGGCGGCGATAGTCACTTTCACTAGTTACACTTCACACACACACTCGTACTCGTTTTCCTTGTGGTGACGAGTGGTGGTGAGTATGGCGGATGAGGGAGAGCTTCCAACCCCAGCTCTTGCAGCTTGGAGACTGTATGTTGCGCAGTATGGGGTCGCGCGTTGTCGTGAAGGAGCAGTGGGGACGACCGATTGACCAAAGCTGGTTCCAGATGTGACCACCAGACCTTGCACCTACCGACTATTACTTTTTCCAAAATTTAGACAACTTTTTAGTGGGTAAAAAATTCAATTCCCGAGAGGCAGTACAAAATGCCTTTGAAGAGTTTGTTGCCTCCCGTCCAGCTGATTTTTACAAGAAGGGCATCAATAAATTGCCAATGCTTTTTCAAAGATGCGTCGATTGCATGGGTGATTACTTCGAATAACAGAAATAAAAAAGTTTGAAAAAATAAGTACTTTCACTTATTGCATACAAAACGGCAATTACATAGGTAAAGACCTATTATTAAAAGCTGTTGATTTGATGATGTGATGTATGCACTCATGCAATAGTTATTCTTATAAACTGTCTTTTTTCTTACTACAAATCTTTTTATTAGCTTACTTCGTGTGTATTCAAACTCTGTTATAATCTCAAAATATAAACTTTTAGAAATGCTGTGATAAAATTATTCATTCGTTATTTTTATACGTTCTTATTAAATTTATAAGCAGAAGTGTCCTAAATACAGAAATTCCTGCATTCACATCAAAATCTAAATTTGATAACTACGAATATCTAAATTTTCTTTAACATTAATTATAAACGGACCAAGCGTCTTGAAGAATGCTTTTATAAAACTTCAGTCGACAGTTAAATATTGAGTGAAAATGGGACAAGCACACAGAAAAATGTGTTAAAATGGTCCCTAAACACCTACTGAAATCTTCGCACGTATTTTTAGTGTACACAATTATGTTTTCTTTGTACTAATAAAACTTGTAATAATCTACATTTAACAGCTTTGCTATTCATCTGTCAAATATAATAATCCATTTTGAGCAGTCTTAGTTGGAATTTTCAGCTCGCCTAGTATCACATTCATGTTTCCGAGAATGTTTTCATCAAGTGTACAGCTGTGGAAATAAAAGACAGACAAGTCATATGGTATATATTAAGCAGGGAAGCTTTTGGCAAGTAAGGTGAGTTGTGAGTAAGGTGTCGCTAATACCTCAGATGGCTGAAAGATACAATAGCTAAAAGTCGTTTGACTTTCTGTAACTTTAGACTGTTTTTTTTTTAAAGATAAGTAGATCCAAAACCCACACTGAAAAAACATTACAAGAAAAAGTTTGCAGATATGATAAGACAACAAATATTTATTACTAAACCCTTAAAAGGCAAGAATAAATAATTCAGAAAAAAAATCTAACATCGGCATCATTTATGACAAGAACAACTGATAATAAGGGCTGACCATTCTTACTTGTATGTTAAACTTTTTTTTAATCATTATTTTGTCTAAAAGCATCAGCAAATAAGAGAACACTTATTTTATAGATGAACTATTAAAACCAAATGCCAAATAGCACTTAAACACCTGATCTTGTCTAACCAGTTGGCAAAAGCCCAAATAATGATACCATGACTAATGCAGGGATCTGATTGGGGACAGTATTTATTTGTATAATAAAAACATATGCAATACATTATAAAAAAATGTGAGAGAAGACTGACATGAAAGAAGCTACAGGCGATACATAGCAAGAAACCACTATACTATGACACAAACCAACCACAAACCACAAACCAACCAGACAGACGTGTCTAGACGGGTTGGTTTGTGTCAAGTCGGTGGCTCTGACCGCCCGTCGGTGGAGGCGCTCCAGCCGGTCATCGTCGAGAGGGCAGGGCGGCAGCACGGGACCCTTTCCTTCCAGTTGACGCAGGTCCTTTCCGGGCACGACTGCTTCGGGAAGTACCTGCACTCGGTTGCCAGGAGGGAATTGGGTCCCGCCTGTCACCACTGCGATTGTAGTGAGGCCTCGGCTCAACATATGCTGGCAATCTGCCCGGCTTGGGCGCCGCAGCGCCGAGTCCCCATTGTAGTCATCGGAGGGGATCTCTCGCTACCGGCCATCAACCGCTCCATGGCCGGTAGTGACAGATGTTTCACCGTGGTCGCATCCTTCTGCGAAGACGTCATCTCCCAGAAGGAGGCGGCGGAGCGGGCCCGGGAGGACAACCTCCACTCGCGCCCAATTCGTAGCCGGCGAACCGGGCGGCGAAGGCGCCTCATGCCTGTAACCTGCCTGGTGGCGGCACTCCATATTCTTAATTCGTCACCACGCTTTTATGCCATAACAGATCTGGGACCTGCACTCCCATAGTTTTATGTAGTCGTTTTTACATAAATTTTAACCTTAGAACATATTTTGTTTTATTTAATTTTTTCAAATAACATCACTCAATGTTGAATCACAGTACTTTCACAGCCTTTCCTTGAGTCTCTAAAATCACTGGAATTCTTGGTTCCTGGCAATTATTATAATAATATAATATTTCGGACATCTGACACACAACGCCATCTAGTTTCAAACTAAGCAGAGCTTGTACTATGACAACTAGATTGACTGAATAGAATACTTCATATACTTTTTATTTTTTATAAATACATACATATTATACATAAAAAACACCCAAACTCAAAACAAATATTTGCAGATCATACAAACATTTGGTCCGACCCGAGCATCGAACCCGAGACCTCAGAACAACAGTCACATACTCCACCGAAACAGTTTGATTAGGTTAAAAGGGTCTTGCATTTTTATTGTATATTTACTTTTAGAATTATCTTTTACCAAATCCTATTGCCAGAATGAATTCTTTTTTTGAATCTAGTTTTACAATAATACATTGTAAATAATATTATACCTATAAAATACCACAGAATGACAGTAAAATATACCCAATTCATTTCGAAATCAGTTAGTCGCTTAATCAAGTTTCAATCTGCTTTTCAACAACAGAACATATAAGCTCTAGTTAAAAACATGCCATTTATAACTTGTTTTGTCCCCATTTTGTAGTGTGGTGATGTTTCAAACATTCGTGTCAAGGGAATTGCGACGTTGTTATTTGCAAATTTATGGGGCTACGTCATTTTGTGGCCTTCTCGATAGATTGACTGGTCTTTATTCTGCTGATCTGCTATATAAATTCATGACGATAGATTCAATTCAATTCTTTATTCAGTAAATATAAGCATTACATCACCAAATCGCTTATATAATCTATACTAATTTTACTAAAAAAAACACATACTACTGTAATTATAAAACTCAGACTAGCAAAAAGAAAACCACTTTGCATCAACTTAGGAACTAAAAATTACTCTTTAACATTTAGGTAATATGTTTTAAAATTATACTTTGGGAGTCAAAAAAATATAAATGTATCTGGACTACATAGATTATTTTTTTTATAAGCCACAGTCCCCGAAGAGGTAAGCAAAAAAGTAATTAACATTAAAGTAATGTGGGGCAATCTGGCTATTGCTACCAACCGACTTAGTGAGTTAAGAATTGAAAAATTTAAATTAGGTACATATATTGATTAAGTAATTTAAATGGAAAAGAAAAAGTTACGCAAGAAAAGGATATCCATATGTACATTCTTATACGGGTGGTTTATTTTTGAATACTATTGCCACTACAGGTATTTGTACCATTAATTCAATAATTAACGCCTATCCTGAATTTGAAGCCGTTTCTTTTGTAAACCATTTATAAATATACCACAGAAAATAAAATTATGTAAATCCGTAAACGATTTTTGTCGAAACTGCGTCATATTGTACGATAATTACAGAAGCAAGAATTTATTGCGACTAAAACCTCCAAACAAACTTAGTTCAAAGTTTACAAATCAAAAGATTTATTTAACAAACGGATTTGTTTACGGGTGCGGCGCCAACGTGACCGTCCGGCATCCATCCGGCAAAAACTATATCGAGACAGACGCATTCCAACTTGACGTTCTTGTTTACAAACGAATACTTGGCATAATACTAATTTAAATGTTTTTTTCTCTGATGATAAACAAGTAGTAAAAACGCATATTTGAATCCACTGAGTAAACAAGTTTTTACAATCTACTATTTAGAAAACTTTCCACGTAAAGTTGTTATGAAGAAACGTAAACAAAAAAGTTGATGGTATCCTAAATTGTCAGTGGATAACACATCTCTGCATACGTATCTTAATTGTCACTTCATTTTTCAGCTCGATACTCAGCAATACAGAATTCATTGACTACATAAAGCACAACTTACAAAATATGGAGTTGTAGTAATTCGGGGAACTCATACAAAAAGGGAGCAGCTTTAATTATTACTGCACACGTGTCGCAATGGTTAAATTGGTCTCCTTGAAGATAGAACATAGAAGGGCTAAGGAACGTCCTTCGTGTCCGTTTTTGTCAATATTGATAAGTCTCCATCGATACAGATATAATTTCTAATGTTAGAGATGTCTTTTAAAAATAAATTTTAATAGTCAACTTTTTTTAAAAGGTGAGTGCATGATACTTTAGGGACTAGTTTTCTAGTCTCTAAAGTATCATGCACTAAAGTTTAAATAGTATCATTCACATTTCTATAACCCACTAACTGTTTCCATAAGATTTTAACTCCTTGGCTGGTTGGTACAATACAAAGGAAAATCCCGTATCAATGTATCACTAATCATTGGCAATAGATTGCACATCGGGAATGACTGGCCTGTTGGTCTAGTGGTTAGTAACACTGACTGCTAAGCCATGGTCGTGGGTTCGATTCCCACCCACGACAAATAACTGTGTGATGAGCACGATCATTTGTTCTGTGTCTGGGTGTACTTTATCTATAATATGAATGAATTTAGAAATATATAAGTATGTTTATCAGCGGTCTGGTTGCCATAGTACAGGATCAGCCTAGTTTAGGACCAGACTGTCTGATGTGTTCTTTATTAATTTATTTATTACAGACTATGGAAGATTTACAGCTATGAAAATCAGAATTAAAGCAGTAAAGAATACAGACAGCCAATGACGAACTCTCACTTATATATAACAGAATAAAGTTAAAGTGTACAAGACAATACAGGGTACGAGTAGTATCAACAGGAAATATATACAATACAAGCACAGATACACTTACACGCTACACACAATGTAATAATATACACACAATACAGACAGGACTCATACACAATAATTACTCGACCCAGTCACCATTACCCCTTAAGAAATTAGGGCTTGAACACCTCCTCGCAATTGAAACACTAACATTAAAAGTATTATTATTATTCAACCGCATGTTTATGTAGCATACCTAGTAAGCTAACTCGTTGGTGAAAGAGACTTTTCAAAGTTCAAAGCAAAAGATTTCCCGTTCTTCGAAAATACAGTGTCACTCTTACTGTCGGTGTTATTGTGAGAACCAAACAGTACCAGAAGAACCGTGCACTTATATTGGTAGATCTAAATGATACTGAAATTTGCCTTTACCACATATTTACTCGTGCCAGCATATTATAGCTCCATCTCTGACCTGACAGACACATAATCTCGTGACATTTAAATACATACTTCAGTTTAGTTCAAACTTAAATAACTTCAGGTCAAATGCAATATTCTGAACGACCTAAATAGGCTGACTAAAATCGACAGACATGAAAGTAATAAAATTGTCTGCACGTGTATATTTTTGTAAGCAGTTTAATGATAGTGATTAATCGCAGAGACAGAATGACAGACCTAAATTAAGTCGTAAAATATTTTTATGCCTAGTTTTACTACTACTGTATTTCAAAGAAGCAGACAATCCTTCTGATCGTAATTGTAAATCGGTATCAGAATTGTTTCTCCTTAATTGAAAGAAGAAATGTGACTACTACAGTACTACCATCTTAACATATTACTTCTAGATGAGTATTTTTTAATGTGGTAACTTCAACTTACAAAAAGGCTGATTAACTACCTCCTTAATTAATAACAAGCATAAATTCAAAATATAAAATGTCCTGACTTAACAAAATTTTAATTGAATGATCATGTGTTTTGTGATTAAACAGGATGGACCCGGAACGTACGCGTACGGGTCGCGTACTTGTAGACTGTCTTCGGGTTACTGCAGTCTTAGCCTCGTTTCTGCACCCAGGACTTGCCTTATTCTTAACTAGCTACTTTCCCACAGAAGGCTGGCTATAAAAGACAGGCAAAACTCCTTGCAATGTTACTCATTGCGCAGACTCCAAATAGAATTGAGCAACGGTCAGGAAGATGATGCTAATGAATAAAAACATAAAATATGATTGGTTAGTTGAAAACTAGGCATCAGAACGAGCAAATTGAAAGAAACAAAGTTTTAATTAGATTAAACCTTCCCTGATCGTTGCCCATGGAAAGATGTCCATCACACTTGCTGCATTGCCGCTGCGTTGAATGGCAATGGCCAACCTTTGCACCAGGAATTAATCGGAGTGGGAGTCACTATTGACTTCTGTGAGTTTTTGATCTAGTTCCTTTATACATTTCTTAGTGACAGCATCCCAGATGCCCATGGTCAACAACGCCACAGGAACGAAATGGCATAACTGCTTCAAAGTTGCATACTTTTTACTTTTTTTTAAAACACTCGCTTTGATATTTTTTTGCATAAAAATCATTTTCGTTTTAAAAAAATAATCATTTTTATTTAGACACTGATAATAATATATGTATGCATGTTTAGATTCAAAAGGCATCAAAGTCACTCGAATCTTAAACAATTAAGGAGGACTAAATCCGGTCAAAATCGAGAGAAAAAGAGTCAAAGAAAGATTTCTTTGAGTTACACCACTTCTCCATACCCCGTCTACTTTCAATTATTAGTAACTCAGACATCACTCTAATGATTTTGTAATATAACATAAGAAATATTTAAACTGCGAGTAAATTAAGATAAAATCCTCATCCAGATGGTAGGAATGCCTGGCATGCAAGCGACTGTAAGTGGGTCGACAGCATCCGGCACAGAGGTATGCTCTCTTATAAAGTGTATATATTTACACTGTGACTCCACGTAGATTTAGTTTTAAGAACTAAGTATGTTATTATGTATAAAGCTTCTTATCTAAGCTTAAGCTTCGGACTGCAATCAACTAATTTAAATTTGGGATGTTTAAAGTTCACGACCTTCAGAGTCTTTCATGTTTGTGTTACTACCAATGCTTTTTAAAATGGTCAGGCTGTTCAATTTTATTTAGAAGATTATATTATGTAGATTTAGACTTGACCAAGTGACCTTTTTCGCTTTGAATATTAGTTATGATTTTTATATAAATCTAATTTTTGTTTTTTAATTGTGGACTGTTACTTTTTTGCTATGACCAATATTGTTTTCATTACTCTTACTTTACTTATTCAGTTTAACTTTATAACATTGTAGAAAAAGTAGTTATTTACTTATATTCTGGCACATTTTGTATTTTATTGATACTTTAATAAATAACATACATACTCGTATTTATGACCTTTATATTGCACTTGTTTCATATCATGATTAGTAAGGAATTTCTTAGTTGCTGCATTTCGGCGTTGGCTACGCTAGCTCGTTATAAACACAGTAATCTGCCGGAGGAGGAGATAAACTTCCTGGCGTTTAGCACTCCCGCTTTTGATCTATGCGCTTCCTGGCATTCTTAAAATGTGAAATAGGTGTGCCACTGTCTGAGTTTTTTTATAGAATTAACCAACGCTATTCAGCTGATCTTTGTGAAAGTCCTTCAAAGAGGATAAAGAAAAAGATGGCGATGATAAGCCAACTGTTTAAAAATTTTTTTTACAGAAGTGCAAATTATTCACAATATTTATAGAAATAAATATTGCAGATAATTGGCATTTTCACTCATCAACTTTTCACACTCACAACACACTCGCCGCTCGACACTTATGAATTTTCAGTAAATTGAAATTCATAAGTATTAATATTCAGTGTATTCTATTGTGGTTTTCTAATCCTATACATATAATCCAAGAAAATCCGTAGATGGCTCTGATTCAACTCAAACCTTAACTTCCTTCCATCACTAAACAATTAGTCTCGTCAAATAAAGTTACTATTTAATGAGGATAAATTTGTTCTTATTAATGTGAAATTGTTTTTTTATTAAAATAAGAAAATATCGCAAAGTGTTGCGTCGCGTCACCTCCCGACGCGTCTCATGGAGGCGCTTCGTTTGGCGTTGCGTCGCATAAGGCATCACTTGGCGCCGTTTCGCTTTGCATCGCATCGCTTGCCATAGCATCGTATCGCGTTGCGTCTCACCCTTTGGCATCGTTACGCTAAGCTTCGCGTCGCCTTGCATCTCATCACTTAGCATCGTTTGTCTTAGCGTCGCGTCGCTTACCATTGCATCACTTGACGTTCGCTCTACGTTACATGACGTAACTTCACATAGCATTACAAAAAATTTAAGTTATGTCACATAGGTGTATATATATACACCCACATGAGTGTGAGTAGAAAAAAACTAATCTAGCCTCATATACGAGTATCTCAATGAATTTTTAAATTGATATTTCCAACTACTATGTTTTCAGTACAAACGACATAATTTATGGAATGTCTTGACATTGAACACGTTAAACATGATATTTTACAAATTCAAGGGCTCTGATTAAAGTGAATTGTTTAGATTGTAATTCCCAAGAGATGACGTCAATGCTTTACATATTCTTGAAAAATACTGTCCAATGTATACACAGACATGATTCTTTTAATAAACTTCACTAATGTAAAAGGAACCTGTGCTGTTAAAAAGTTTTTACGCTTTACATTCAGGATATTGAACCGATACGATCTTTAAACCTTCAAGAAAAGAGTGTAATTCTTCCTAAAAGGCCGACAACGCGTTTGTGACTCCTGAGTTGCAGACGTTCATGGGCGGCGATGGTCACTTTCCATCAGGTGACCCGTCTGCTCGTCTGCCCATTCTAACATAGAAAAAAACTGCCTGGAGTATGTTTAAGGCTCAGAACACTTACACAACATGGTTCTACTGCAACTGCAACTATCGTAGCAGGTTGTGACAAGTGCTACAAGTGCTACGAACAGATACTTTGTAGCTTTCAGTAGCAAATAAATTTGACTAAATCTACAATCATAATAACAAAATAGAATAACAATTTACGACTGTATAGAGGAAGCAGCTATCATAATATCATATGAGCTGTTATAATTTGTAAAACATAATAAATCTGATATAATGGAACATAAAATTAATTGTGCGTTTGTTGTTATTGCAAATTGCCTTCTTTATTTTTCATTTTAAATTTGCCGGTTTGAGTTTCTCTTAAATTTATTATTTCAGAAACTACGATTGCATGCGTTGTTTAACTAGACAAATGTCTATGTCTCAAGATCAGTTATGTATCGTTAGTAGGGTTGGCAGTGTACTTTTTCAATTTTCAAGAATTTCATCTTGATTGAACATATGTCGATTTCTCACGCAGATAACTAAAATGCACTAATTGTTGTAAAGGTTAATACTTTCGCTCAGGTATGAGTGTGACCAGCTTTTCAGGAATCATTTTGCCTCGCACAACCAATACAAATAATTATTTCCAGACTGATACAACCTTCAAGGGAAGATTGAACACCTATCTTAAAAGCTATTAACTCACTTGTGGTTCTTTAGTTGTAGGTGTCCATTGGCAACGGCAGGCCCTTACCAGGTGACCATGCTGAACGTATGCCTCGTTGAAAAATGTCTCCAATCAATTAACCACTATGAAACCGTAGATAATTGGTAATATAAAAATACTCGGTGGTGCAGCTATGCGATATGCGACTGCTGTGCTGAGGTCTAGTATTCGATTCCCGGGTTGGACCAAATGTTAGTATCATCTGCAAAAATTTGTTTCGGAGTTTGGGTGTTTACTATATATAATATGTATGTATTTACAAAAAATGTATATAAGTATTCTATCAGTCAATCTAGCAGTCATAGTACAAGATCTGTATAGTTTGAAACTAGATGACGTTGTATGTCAGATGTCCGAAAATAAATAATATTAAAATAAAAATTTGTACGTAAGTCTAAGATTAGTGATTGATAAGAAATATTGTAATCCTAATTTGCTGCAAAAAGTTTTTTTTTCACTAGCGAATTATATATAGTGCTTTCAACCACAAAAAATACTAATACTGATATGAGAACAGTTACCTAAAGATGTGTATCTATTAAATAAGCCGAGTGGTATTTTAAAATAAGCAATGGTGCCATTGACCTTTATTTATTTTCAGAAGAATCCAACTTCTATCTCACTGAGCCGTGAAATTTTATATAAAACGAATTAAATTACTCTTTTTATAAGATATTTTAGATTATGTTGAAGATATTTTACACTGTCAACGGAATAAATTTATATATTTCCTCGTCTTATACGAAGTGAGATTATTATAATTTCTGCGAAAACTGGCACACCAAAAGTAAATGAAATATGCGAATACCATTGGTTACATCCAGGTAACTATAACATAGGACTTGACTTAGTCGTGTGGTGACGAATTAAGAATACAGAGTGTCACCACCCTTATTCATTCCGTGGGTGTCGTAAGAGCCGACGAAACTATATGCACGACAAAAACACTGCTAAGAGAAGGAAAGCTTGAAACAAACCCTATACCAACCCGTCTGGCCGGCGTGGTATAGTAGGCCTAAACCTCCTTTCTAAGGAGAGATCTATGTCCAGCAGTAGACTTGTAAAGGCTGTTGATGACGACAGAGACATTCAGTCAAATAGTCTTAAAGAACTACTGAACAATTAGAATTCATCATCATATGAGTCTGGAGGTTAATGATCCTTACTGCTGATCTAGGCATTGGATTTCCATCTAGAAGAAATAAATTGTGAAATGAGCACTATCATATGTTTTGGGGTTGGGTAATTTATCTATAATAGTTAGTAAAATATGTTTCTCAGAAGTCTAGTTACGTAGGTTAGTAGTTAATGTCAGCCTGATTTGAAATCAGAGGACCTTGTGTGAGTTGACTTAAAATATTAGAATATTTTCATCATTATCTTACAGCTATAGGATGTCCAATATTAGACAGATGAATTTGTAAATTAATAACTGCTAAGAACGTCGATTAGTAGCAACCTGCAACCACCGCTGACCTTTATATGATTGTCTGTCATGTTTTACGCTGAGTTTTCCGGTCCGTGGTCTCCATTTCAGAACTATTGACCCATCCGCAGTCTGTTATCATTAATTTAATACTATTCGACTTACATAATACTATATCTCTCTTAAATTTGTTTAAAGCAATACATACGTGTGCATTGCAGCATTAATTATATTTTGAATTTTATCACTGTATTATTATTTAAGAATTTTAAATAAAAGTTGACATTTATGCAAAAAAATAATCAAATTAAATTATACAAAAAAATCAAACATCAGCTGAATTTGTATATTATTTCCTTTCAATACCTTATACCTTTTAATCTTATGATGGCCGTCTACTCAGAACATTTCCACCTGAGTACATAACTCGGCCCTCCAATTTCAACATGACCATTAATATTTCATTTGTAGATTTGTTGCGATGACGTGGCGCATACCACAACGCGTTGTCATGGTGGCGCTCTGCCAAATAATGAATACCAACACCTCGTAAATGCGTCGGTCGCAGGTGTAGGGCCAGCTTTATATCGCAAAAGGTTACGTGAGTTTATGAATACTTTTAGGATAGGTAGATAAATATCGATATCAGTATTTACGAAAATGGATTTATTTATCTGTATATTTTATGAATATATTTTTTTTCAATTTTTAAACAAATATGGTGCCTAATTCATACTTAGAATACTAACCATTTTTGTGCAGAAAAAACAAGAAAAAACTGAAGAATGTAAGGTTTAAGTTAAAAATTATGTATTTGAAAACTGTCACATAAAAATATACAGACACAAAAGTCTATATAATGACATTTCAAGTTACACTGATATCTAGAATACAACAAAACATTCAAACGGTAGATTTTCGACCGACCATTCGTCGAACATATCTTGGCTATTCAACATATGGTTACAGAACGCGCAAGCAACACGTTTCTTAGAGATAGATCGGACCACAAAGATTTTGCCCTGTTTTTCTTAGATCTAAGTTTTATACAAACAAAGCATAAAATATATTTACATATGTAAGTCAAATTTTAATGTTTTTACAAACCTCAATATACGTCACGGTCAATCCCAAAACGTATTTTTCTAATCTCAAAAGCGTATATTTAAGAAATGACACTACTGGACAAATTTCATGAGTGAAAATAAAAAATAAATCAACAGAAAATACTTTATAGGTTTTAATTTGTTTCCAAGTTTCAAAATATGCTACATAAAGGACGAAATACATTTGTATAAATAAAAATAATAAAAATACTTTCATACTCAAAAAAATAAACTTCCTGATTTTTCAACGTGATAATTCGGGTAAAAGTATTTATTAAGAAAAAGCTGAGAAAATTAAGGGCGAAAAATCGAGGTAATAGCGTGTTTTCTCGTAAAGTTTGCTCTCTCTCATTTTCTTCGGTTATATATTTTCGGTTATAAACCGTTTTTTTCCAACTGATCGTTTTTTATTTTCAATAACGAACCACGATCCGATTTTTTCCAAAGTATTTTTTTTAAACTAATACCTTTACCCGAGCCTTGAAAAACCAGCCAATTTATTTTTTTCTATCTGAATGTACTCAGTCTGTACTTATTGCGTTCTAAATTATAAATAACCAGTAAACATTCCTTGATTACGTAATATTTAAAAGTTTTTGTTTTGATGCCGAACAGCTAATGTCAGTTTACATAAGGCAGAATAAATAGATGTTCAAAACAAGCAGCGCCTACGTTCACTGTAAATAGCACTGTCTGCCCCGTGGGTGAGTAAGGTGACTAAGAGGTTACGCGAGGTTGGCTAGAGATGTTCTAAGATTCGGCAATTTCTTGTCGCTAAGAGACTGCAATGAATACACATCATACAAGAAAAAAAATTGGCTTCATCTGGTTGTAAAACAGATCACTGTCGGTAGTTTCGTGATATTTTACTTTCAGTAATAACTTTTACTGATTGCTAATTGATGTACTTTATTATTTTTTTAATTTTCTCTTTTCTTCATTAAATAATAGGATTCCAAACACAAGTTGGATGCTATATATCACGTAAGAATAATCTCCATATTACTTTTATATTAACAGAGCCATGTGTGTACCATGTGATGAAATCATATTAAACTAGGGACTACCTAACAACAAATTCTTCATCACGCAAAGAAAGTTGCGAGGTGTGATCACCCCATTTGGCAAAATCGTTTATTCCTCCACAATAGTATCAGGCGTTTTGATCAGAGATCATATTATTTACGCAAGTACGGCGTAGGCAAATAGCCTTGACTCTTCATTGACTTCATTCACTTTAACAATGATAATACGTACAGCGGCTAATCTAGAGCCACCAGCATTTAATTGTAATTACATCTACTCTAAATAATTACAATCTACATTACGTAGACACTTCATCTCGTTTTATTTGCACGTGTAAAAAGTTGTGTAAAAATAAACGTATTATCTAAACAACTTTACTTGCGTACATTCAATAATGTTTCTAAAATAAACTAGTGCATTTTAAACAGAAATAAATTGAGTTTAAATCTAGACTAGTCTATGATTCACGTTTAAATGACTGTGGTCTTCACACATTTGTTCGAAAGTTCGGACTCGCTCACGCCAGATCAGCTAAATGGAATTAGGCGGTTATAGTACGGCACAGGCATATAAGAGATTTTCGATACGTATATATTTAGTTGTCGGGTATATAGTCTAGCAGTGGACTGTTAAAGGCTGTTGATGATGATGATATATTTAGTTTGCTAAATATTTGACAAAACAGAGATTGTTGCTATTGTGTGTGTTGATCTATGAGTTTAGAGTCTACACAAGAAACGATTTCAAATACTATTAGAAGTTTTATGAAAAAACGATAATTTGAGTTTGAAATAGATTTGGATGAAACTCGGAACAGTCACAGTACAGTACAGTATAATCTAGAATAACACATTTGATTGTAAAATCTACACAAACAACAGTGACGCTGAGGGGATAACAGCTAATATAGAACATATACATAAAATAACAACGTTTATTGACTTGACGAACTTGATACCTAATTTACTAAGTTATTAAGCATGCCTTGCATTTAAATTTTCAACAACATTTCAGGTTAACCTCAATGACATGTTAGAACACCAGTCTAAAGTGGCCTTCATTACCTCTTTTCAGAGGTGGTAAGCATTAGCAATACTTATTACTAGTATTTTTTATTAAAACATGTTAAATCAACGCTATCTGCCTTCCGCCATCTCTGGTTGTTGGAATAAATTTAGTCTAGATTGCTCACATTTGAATCGTCCATGCAAAATCTCACGCATTAGCTCAGGCATAAACGTGAAGACCGGCCTTATCATCAATCACTTGCAACATTGTTCGTCTATACTTCCTAAAGCTTTGATCACGAATTCACGCCCTGACACCGGCACAAAGATTCTGCCAAACATTTATCTTCAACGTTCTACACGTTCTTAACAACACGTGCTAAAATTATTTAGCGTATATCTGTCATCTTAAGTTCTACGGAAAAGTACAATGGTACTGAGTGATGCTGTACAAAATAACACTATTATATCATTCCGTTTAAAAATGATTTACTAACATTACAATGTCTAATCCGGACAGTTTTTTAACCAATTTTATATTCAATACTAGCTGGTACCCGCGATTTCGTTCGCGGAGCATTTGAAAAGCGCTGCCTTAGCGATATGCGACTGCAATCTATGAGGCTTCAGGTTCGATGCCCGGACCGGGCAAATTTTATAGGGTTTTTCTGAGAGGAAAAATTGCTCAAGTTACTCCTTATATAAACAGCTACCTCGTAATAAAATAATTGGTTCAGCCGTTTAGAAGATTACTCGGAACAAATATAAAGACATGCAAAAGAAAAAAAATGAGTTTTAGGCTAAGGTATCGTGCAAATAACCGTGTGAGCATGAAAGACACGTTTTATTTTGACAATACTAACGGACATTTCAATTTTATTCAATTGTATGTTGTATATTATACACCTATTATCTTATAAACTTAGACCCCCAAAATAAACAGTCACCGTGACTGAAATCGGCATGGGATAGTATACTAATACATAAGATAGTTTTACCGTGTTAGTTGCTTCGGCACAAATGGAACGGTTGGACCGGAGTCATATCACGCCCTCACACATTACAAGTGTTAAGCAGTTCTCTCGTTGCTTTTGAGTGAGGTTACCGGAGCCTAAACACCCCATCCTCCCCTTGTTTCTCCTCCTATACCATAAAAAAGTATAAATTATAAATGCTCAATACTCTCTCTCTCGGAAGTGCTCATGGTGTCAATTCGGGAAGGGCCCTAATTAACATGGTCCTTGTCCTCCCCAGAGTAGGAGGTAGATAGGTAGGTAGGAGAGGTAGGTAGTGCGGCCGGCTCCGGGTCGGGGTGGTTTTTAGTGGAATCACCACGTACTCCTGGCTCGTGAGTCCCCGAGGAGCAGGAGATCCGAAGGGATTTTCCACTCCGTTAACAAAAAAAAGGCTCCTGTATTTTTGTTTGAGTGCTATGCAGCATATTACAGGAGGGTCTTTCTGTATATAACGTATAGAATTCGTAAGAAATGTAAGTTGCGATTTTTTTTGAATACAAAAACTTTATGACTACCTGGTGGTAGCGTAGTGGCAGCGTATACAATAAAGGCTATTGATGATGAGGATGATGTAAGTAGGTTTCCCCACTATTACGTGTGTAGGACTAAAATTATAGTCAAAAAATTAAAACGTTAAATTTAATTGTAAATTAATTTACACATTGATTACTTTAAAACTGTAATCCTTACATTTTAACATCATTAACCTATTCCCTTACCTTCAATTCCCACTCTCTTGTCTCAATACAACTCAATACTTATTCAAATATTTCTGGCTAAAAGTTTACGTAATCTAGAAAGAAAAGCCACAATCCGACCTATTACTTAAAAAAAATAATCAACAACCAATATTTTAACAACTCTACAATTTTCTCAAATTTTAATACTTTTTGTTCCCTTGCGTGTGGCCATTACTGCGGTAATAGTGCGGTTTCACTTGCTGTAAATCAAGTTTCTTATAGTTTGTTATACAATTTCAGGAAATATTTGCCCATATCTAAAAGAGAAATTGAAAGCCTTACCTGATCAGAAGTGAACACTCACTTCTGATCGGGGAAGGCTTTTGTTGTCTCACGCATCGCCCGAGCATGCCGGATTGGGTTTAGATACGGACGATACCAATCATAACAAATTCTTTATTTAATGTGAGGTTTTATTAGTAGTCACGTTTCCTACATTATGGCCAAAGACAAACAGTAGTAATTAGCCGTCAGCCGAACATATTTAAGTACCTACATGAAACACCATTCTACGACTTTTGGCAAACGACTTGTGGAATTTATTCATTAACAAATATTTAGTGATAGGGCTGGTACGCATGAAATTGATTATTTGTATTAGCACAGAATAAGCGCTGAATGGTTTTACTAAAAATAACAACAGAGAAATATTAGTATTCTAGAAAAAAATGCTGGATGTTAGATGGATTTGTATTGCCCATAACCTGTCTTGTGTTAACAATAAAACTGAGCGTAATCTCCGAAACTGCTGATCTAAAAAAAAAACTCAACATTTGAAGGGCTTCTTTGACGAGCACACTTTGACCACGAGATAAAAACACATGAAATACATAAACAATTTATTAACCAAATCATTTCTTGAAACTCACTTTAAATGCAAAACAAAGCAACAACAATGCATCGGCGACGCGACATGATATTTAAAATAATTAAGGTAGCGGAGACTGCCAAAAGACAGGTTTATAACCTCGAAATTGAGAACAAAGATGATGATGTCACCTATATATTGTTAAATTCATAATGTTCTCGTGACTTAGGTCAGTTTTCTAGATCAAACGATTATATAATTACTTTTATGTTTGTCCCCCAGAATGACATTAATGATATTTTACATACGGTACAATTATTTAGCTTTTAAAAAATGTTTTTATAATTATGTCTCTGGGTTTCTTCAGTCATTATTTCTAGATAATTTGTTTTTCGAAAAGAACACGTGTCTGTTAGGGCAAAACAAGCGCTTCTCTATAAACTTTTTGCTTTTTTGTTAATCTGTGGAACTAATGGTCGCGGTTTTCCGGACAGATTTGACCTTAAAATATTTACATTTTGTTAGAAAGGAGAGACTTATAAAAGATCTCTAAATCTAAAGATAACATTAAAAAAGAAGACATCGTGAGATGTATGCCACTTTTTATTACCTTTCATATTACAAATAGTGTTTAAATTAAGGCATCAAATAACACTACAGCAAATGTACCTTTTCAAAGTTAGTTAGTTTTTAAATTATATTGGATTTAGTCTAATTCAGAAAGTTTTACAACAACACAGTTAGCACCATTAACTGTCTACTGATTCTTAATAAAATTCACACACGAATTAAAACTATAGTTAAAAACTTGTGATAAGCAAAATATACAATTAATAATAATAATTAATAAATAATTATTTTTATAAATATACAATTAATAATAATAATTAATTAATAATTATTTATATAAATATATAAATAAAAATAAAAAATAATTAATATAATAAAAATTAATAATATAATAGTAATTTAGTTTTTCCTATCCACGGTGCTATTTAGGTTTCTAGTCGAAAACGACTAGTTCATAACCTCGAAATATAAATTTCCTGAAATCAATAAATTACGAATCTTGTCTAGAGAGAAGAAAACCTACAAGTACCCGTAGACAGAGACTTAAAACGCACATGCAGACAAATTACTGGTCAAATCAGTCACAGCAAAAATCTCTGGCTCAGACAAAAACTTTTGACGTTAGTTCATAACACTGTTGAAAAAAAATATTTGATTTTCTTCATGCGAAACAAGTTGTATGATATATAAATAAATATTAGTAATTCTTTTTAAAGACAATAAAAAAAGTACTTCACATAAAACAAATTATAAATATAAACTGTCTTTGACTTGTCATTCAACGACGCAGCGACGATAGTAATGGAAAATATAGCCCATTAGTACAGTTATTAGGTAGTTGGCCTGAAGTTTTTAAAATTTGTAATTTTATAGATTTTGGCAAGACAATTTTGCCCTTCCAATTTTCTACTTCATCATCATCATCATCACATCAACATCCTAGAACCGTCCACTGCTTTACATAGGCCTCTGCTTAGAAAGGAGATTTTATTAATTTTCTACTTAGCAACTTTTTATTTTTGCCACTCGCGCTCGATCAATAATAGGCGACCTTTGAATGGTTAAGAATTGTCTGGTTTTTTTTTGTACTCCTTTTAGGATAAAATTTTTGCTACAATAGAACAAACTAGACAAAAATAATTTTTCTATCAGATTTTTACCATATAATCTTTTTTTGTGAAAGTCGACGAATAATTAATAAAATAAAAGAACTACAGAATTATAAGCAACAAAATACACGGATGATGAGCAAAAAAATATTAAAAGAAATAAATAATAAAGATTCTATGAAATCTTTTTGATCGTTAAATAATTTTTTCAACTATAACTTTAAAAAAAGAATCAACGGATGAAGAAAATCTGTTGATTCTACTTATTAATATACTTCTTAACAGTAGTTAAGAAGTATATTAAAGGCCATATAATAAGAGCCACCTGCTCTTGGATATTAAATTATAAAAATGAATTCAGTATGGAATATATGTAGAAAATTATATAAGTGAGGTATGTGGACGACAGCGCGAACGAGCCCCGGCTAGGAACCTCAATATAAATAGCCAGGAATGTGCGCCGGTATCCGACGACACCGGGAAAGTTAACTGTCCCGCAATTTCTTTCCAATTCCAATGGATCTTGGATTCTGAGTCACACGATGTATATTTAACTCATCAGACGTTTTTAACTATAATTTTAATTCGTGTGTGAATTTTATTAAGGATTAATAAAATTCACACACGAATTAATAGTGAACACTACTACACGACTAGACAAATAATGGTGCCAACTGTGTTGTTATAAAACTTTCTGAATCAGACTAAATCCAAATCCACTATAATTTCGTTTAGTCCTGCACAATGATAATTTCTACCATTCATTAAAATGTATTATTCAATTTATACTATCATTTTATTACTTTAAGATTGCCTTCTGAAATATCTTCTATTTTATTTTGATTATGTTTTTTCTTTTACATTGTAAAAAAGTTATTTTTTTTAGTTAAGATGCAGTACCTACAACGAAATTTGAATATGTTACCTAACTCATTTATTTTCATGTTCCTGTGATTTTAGATGTTCTTTTTGCACATCTGAAATTAAGTACAATTCAAAATATTTGTCACTAATATTTAGATGTCATAAATAAAACAGGACAATTATCATTATTATTTTAGGAGTAACTCTGTGCATTTGTGTATGTGTGTGTAACTAGTAATAATAAATTCAAATTATGCTAATTGAATGGAAACTTAGAGAGGTCAAATTCAATTTCACCATAACTCTGATTAGCGTTTATAATCTAAATAGAAGCGAACGGTCCGTAAAATTTAGAGTGTAGTCATTGTTCTACAAACTACAATTAAAAACTCTTGGAAGTTACTTGAGAAATTATCTGTACACAGTGAGTCATCTAGTTTTATTTCGTTTCTTATAAGGCGTGGGACGTCGGGGCTTTCCAGGCTCTTTAAATTATATTGTGGTAGACTCATACATGTTAGGTATATGTATGTATATAAAAATATAAAATAAAATGATAAAATCTATTAACTTCTTTTTTTCTTTCTAACTTTTTACACAAATATGAAACAGACTCAAAGAATAATTACTTTTTGTAATTCATCAATTTTTAAAGACAACTCCCCGCATTAGGAATAAATACTCGTATATCCTGTGTCGCGGCTTTACAAACATACATGAAACAGACACACAGGACACCCAGACTCAGAACAACAATTTGTGGATCACACAAAGTGTAGTCCCATGTGGGGATCGGACCCACTGCACTAAACCACTACACAATCCGATTAATAGTAAATGAAGCAATTGGTTGGTAAAGATGCCAAATTTGAATGTGATTTGATGATAAATCCATATAAATATGTAAGTATGTTTATAGGGATTTATTATTCATTATATGGACTGTTATATTTAATTATCATACTTTGAAGCCAAAAAGGACATTGAATAAATTTTTCACTAATATTATTTTGACTATGAAGACAACAAAAAATTTAGTTCCAACTAATGATACAGATCCATGAAAATAAATCGTGCTGTGTCCACATTTAACCAGCAAATTTTAACGTGAAGTAGAAAAAAGTTAGTTCTTTATAACTCTACTTCTTCTAATTTCTTTATTCTTTTCTTTTCAAAAGAGATGGCGATAGCATTGTCTAAATCCTATCGCGATCTCTTTTCTACTTTGCTTAAAGCAAACGTAAGTGTTATTGTACGTTTTTTTTTCGGTCATTATTTATAAAGCTCTTGGACATCATAATACACGTCTCTCTCTAGGACCATTAGAAAAATTTGTTTACCAACATTATCTTTTGAAAATTCATCACATATTTTAAAAGCCTGTTATTTAAAACAGTTGGGTACAATGACCAAAAACAAAAATATAATAAATCATAATATATATTTCAGTTCGAAATAATTTCACAGTGATTTAGAATCGTAAATATTTCACTTCGCATACTTGTATGACGATCTAAAGGTCGCACAAATATTTATAAGTGGGATGGAAATACTCTCTAGAATGTTAAGGAACTGGGAAGGTCGGAGAGGGAGGCCGTCTATCCACTACTTCCCATAATTAACTCATAATTTATTGCTTTTCATAACTGGTCACACTATTGGTCACAGGATATAAATGATGATACAATGAAACCTAAGGTTGAAATTAATTATTAAAAAATAATTTAATGTTGGCCAAATACAAGTTAATAAACTGTTGGCTGTACTTTGCCGCGCTTCGCTGTGGCACTTTGTGGTTGCATTGATGAAAGTGAGCAACAAAACGGACACAAAAAAAATATAAAAACTAGTTTTGAATGGGGTTGTACTCGTATATCATGTCAAAATTTGAATTCAATCGATGCTTTTGAGTTTTTAAAGCGTACACAAACCAATTTTTTTTTTAAATATAGACTAACTTTTATCCGCGATTTATATACTTAGTAACGTAAATTTTAATTATAAGTAAAATCTTTAAATTTTAGTACATAAAAATAACGCTATTTGTAAATTGAGAGTTAATATGTAGATTATTTAAAATTATATCTTTTATGAATTGCTCCCATATATGGCAACATCTAACTGCTAGATACTGAAGCAGCAATAACATACGGCGACAGGTAGTTCTAAGGCACTACTGGTGGTCGCCGGAGATCGCATGGCTGCGCCAAGCCTGCATGACCGCGCGCAGCCAGTGGTCCAGGTTCCGCAGGAGGCGTCGCCGCCCTGAAGACGTGGCAGCGCGGGAGTCTTAGCTGTTAACGGAATACAGGGTCGCCAGGGACCCTTCAGGCAGCGATAAAGCGGGCCAAAAGTGAGGACCGCCGCGAGTTCCTGGAGACACTGGAGCGGGATCCGTGGAGACGCCCCTACCGTATGGTTAGGGGCAAGATGCGCCCTTGGGCCCCGCCGATCACCTGGTGTCTTCAGCCAGAGCTGCTTAAAGGGGTAGTCGGCTCCCTGTTCCCAGGTGTGTTCCCAGGTCCCTGTTCGTCTGTGGTGGAGCATACTCCACCACAGATGAACAGGGACCGGGGAACACAGATGGCTCCGCTTCCGGTGTTCGGGGCGCCTAACGTGGATGACAACGACGTGCCTGAGGTCACTTGGGCAGCACTAAGGGTGGCGGTACTACGGCATAAAGCCAAAAACACCGCCCTGGGACCTGATGACATCCCAGGCCGAGCGTGGGTCCTGGCCTTAGATGACGAGGCTCTCGAGCCCCGACTGAGAGGGTTCTTCAGCGCATGCCTCGAGCGGGGCCAGTTTCCGAAATTGTGGAAGATGGGGAAACCGGTCCTCATCCGAAAGGAGGGGCGCCCGGCAGACTCACCATCCGCCTACTGGCCCATAGTGTTGCTTGACGAGGTGTGCAAAGAGCATTGCAGAGATTGCATGGCGCGTCGTCAAGCATCTCGTGAGGGTTCTGGCGAAGGAAGCACTTTCCCATTACGAAGTGGTATTGGCGGTGGTCGCCAACGCGCTCAATACTTTGACCTGGAATTGAATCAGGGAGGCGCTCGTGTATGACAAAGTGCCCCTCTGCCTCCGCCGCATAGTCGGGGCATATTCGTCGGAGAGAGCCGTCGTCTACCCAAGTAGGACCGGTCTCGGTAGACGTGAAATGTCGGCGGTGTTCCACAGGGGTCGGTGTTACGGCCACTTTTGTGGAACATCAGCTACGACTGGGTGTTTCGTGGTGCCTTCTTGGACGGTGTCGCCGTCACGTGCTATACGGACGACACACTCGTGATGGCGTGCGGCAAGACGCACCGTGAGGCAACTAAGAGGGCCACGGCTGGGGTTGCCCAAGTCCGAGGCCTTGTTCTTTCATGGGCCTGAAGATACTTGAGGGATCCAACCACATAGTAGGAGGCACTCGCATCGGCATCGAGCCCTCGATGAGGTATCTGGGGCTCGTACTCGATGGCTGCTGCACGACCCGATGACTCCTGCAGGAGACTCCACTAGGGGGTTGTGCGGTCCATGGCCCTTTATGGGGCCCTAGTATGGTCGGAAGCCCTGAAGGCCAGCAAGGTTATGGAGGATTTTCTCGAGAGGCATCACGGGACCCTCTCATACCGGTTGACGCAGGTGATCACTGGGAAAGGATGCTTCGAGGATCACCTGTGTCTAATCCGCAAGGAGCCAACGTCTGAATGCCACCACTGTGATGGCCGGACCGTGGACACGGCGCTTCACATGCTGGCAGAATGCCCGGCGTGGGTGGAGCAGAGACGTGTCTTCGTAGCGGCCATCGGGGTAGGATTTCTCTCGCTCGGTAACATAATTGCGGAAATGGTGCGGAGCGTGGTGGCGGAGTGGGACCGGGAGAGGTTTAGAACTCTCCCAGTCCGCCAGGCCCGGGCACGGGCGGGTACCGCAGGCTGCTCAGGCGGCGAAGGTCGCAGAACGACCTCTGTCCTCCATAAGCGCAGGCCTGGGGGTGACAGGTGAGGCCATCTGTCATCTGTGGTTCCCAGGCTACTGGTACCCGAGACGGCGTGCAGTTTTTAGTTGGTTCAAATCCGACATAGACACCGGTATCCGAGGGGATTTCCGCACAGAAGTAAAAAAAGGTGGTTCTATTGCAATATAGCTGTGCTGAAGTTAACTTACTTACCCTACCTGTAAAATAGTAGTTTACTAAATATTTGTTTTCAAAAAATCAATAAAATACCCAAAGGAAAATACTTAGGAACACTAAGTTTTAAGAAAAGAAGATTATGGCTGTCCAAAAGAACTGACAACGCAAAAACCACTGTCTTAACTGTTATTGAAAAAAAAAAAAAACATAGTTAAACCGCGTGTTTTGGTTTACTGTCCCACAAAATTAACCGTAAAGATCAAACATTTGTTATTTCATCCAAGCATTAACTTTTACAATCAATTATGCTGCACACATCAAAATATTATAAAAGTCAATCTACATGACTACACACTTATAGGAAGGATATAAAAACCTGGCTGCACTACTAACGGCTGTAACCTTGCATAGTCATTGGTATCTAATGGCTAACACAAAATCATGTTTTGGCAGGTGCGAACAAAACACAAATAAGCCATAAGGTACCACCCACAGGGAAGCCAAAAATAATGATTTGGGTACAATCCAAATGTCATTCAAAATAATACTTAATGGTAGGACAAGTATTTGCCAAAATAGTTGCACCTCAGTGGGGGCTAAACAGTTCGTGAATTCTTTCCAGTAAGCAGGTTTGCTAACTAAACGACTAGTCCATGGCATGGTTCTTTGTTTTAACTCTTTTTCTCCTTTAAACGAGTTTTTTTGATATTAATTCTGAATTCCATATCACAGGAAAACAGACAGAATTACCTTTTCCACTTACTTTTTCAGAATAACTTTTTCTTTTTACCGTAAATCACTTATTTATTGAAAACTTTATTTAGTGTACTAATAATTAAGCAAGTGGAAAGAAAATAAAGTTCGTAACGACATACATGTGACTATCTAAATTTGATCTTTAATCTAACCTAGTGTCACCGAGCAAGCCAAACTTACTTGATCTACCTTCCAGATCTGATAGAAATTGAGTCGTTAATTACAGTTGACCTGATAGTGACCATTAGTCTTTATTTTATACTTATTTATAAGCAACTAAAATATATCTGCAAAGTCCGTATGGTTGATTTATAGTTCAAATTCAGTCCAGCGAAGTCTTGCGCAAAACTCAAGCGGAAGTATCGTCGTTTTGGAATGTCAAAGCTAGCAGGTTCAAGCTTTTGTAGGGTTTTTTTGAACCAATATGTTCAAACACCGCTCCGTGGCACATGCTCAAGATACCTGTCTTAGAAGTGAGATTAGCTTGTAAAGAAAAGAGACGAATTATCCATCAGTGTCACTTTTCTGAATGATGTGGAATCTACTCCAAAATGTAAACCATTTATTTTTTGTTCTTGGACAGTTATTACAAAGAAAGAAATAAAAATATTATATAGCAACATCAAAATTGTTTATTTCTGTTATATATCAACATTGAGGACACTTTTGTGCAAAAAATTGGAACAAGTCAATAAAATAGAAATGTAAAATCTATGAAAAATTACGTCTGATTTCATGATGATTCAGCTAGAAAATGGGAGTGTCCTACTAATGTAACATTGGCAAATAAAAGCTTTATAAAAAAAAATTACACACTTGACATGTTTATCACCTACCACCACATAACCCAAAAAAAATACTACATAAAATGCTTTTAAAAAAGAGAAAAAAAGAAAAAAAAGAGAAATATACAAAGTACATGGTCTTCTAAAGGCACTAGGTCGATTAAGAAACTTTTATTGGTCATGATCTAAGCCACAGATAAGTTTTGTGAGTATAAATATTATGTATACTAAAGAAGACAACTAAAATCCCATTATAGAAGTTTCAGGTTGTTTTTGAATTGATATAATTTCAGAAACTTCTTTTTAAACAAATCGATTTAGAACATCGAAGAGAACATACTCGAATTTGATATATTTGTATATAAAGTATTAATTAAATTTGTAGTAGTTGAAAAATTTAAATTAATGGAACTTGTCAATAGTTTCTGCAAAAAGTACAATATTTTTAATGTACGAAGTAATTAAAGAAAGATTTTAAGAATTGAAAAATTTTAAGAATTTTGAATTATCATTAAAAATATCATTATAATTATCATATCAATATATATATATCATTTTAATTCTACTAATGGGATAGGTATAAATAGTACACCTTTGAAGCTTTTTATTTGGATAAGAGATTGAGTTCAGTCAAGCCGTCATTAATATATATAAATATTCTGTGGTTTTAGTTACCTGAATTCCCAAAATACTTAGAACGAACTTTTTGACATGCAACCACTGCATAGATTTCCATGTATAGGTCTTTACATCTTGACTGTGCCATGTATCAGGAGGCTAGATATATCCCCGCAATTTAATGTGCCCTGTTTCTCTTAAAATAAATATGAAAGTCGTACTCTTGGAATAATATTGTCGTGAACTTAGTCACGTAGACATGAGTAGAATATTCTTTCTGATATGTTTTATTTTTATTATTAGTTTTGTATGAAACCAATTTGAGCTTTATAAATATAATAATATAAAACCATTGAACTCCCGAACTTATTTTGGTCATATTTGGTTATACAACTTTGACATGACACCAATTAGGCTAAAATCCATTTAGGCTAAATATCAGCGGGTATATTTTTGATTGAGATTTGTGAGCTATTTTCTAAGTCCATCATGAGACGAGCTCCATGGGTATAAACAGGTATCCGTACTCAGTTATATAATTTCGCAATATTGAAAAAACTTGCGCAAGCAAGAGGAAACATCACCAAAGTACGTTAGATAAAAGCCAAAGCTTTAAGATTTTGGCTTTTATTTTTTACGGAGGATGATGTTTTTTGTGGAACATTGTTCTTAAAAAAAGAAAATTAAAACAAATCTGCGTTTAATTCGGATATAAAGTAAATAATTTTAAAAGTGTCTAAACACTCTTATCTAGGGAGAGGCCTATGTACAACAGAGGACTATTAAATACTGTTGGTGATGATGATGATACTGAAAAATGTCTTTTGAGTCTTATGAGTGTGTTAACACAGCAATTAACAGTTAACCTTTTCAGAAATCTTTAATAGGTCCGTGCAATATTTCTGTTTGTAGCCTATTTAATATACCTATTTGTGATAGCCCATTTATAAAATATATTAAGTCTGTCTGTCATGAAAATTCTCAGTTTCAACCAAGGCTTTTCAGATTTTTTTTCTGTTTTCACTTTATTTTTCTTTACTATTATAGAGTGGTTAGGTAATGATTTCTTTTTGCTAAAAAAATCTTTTCAAACACTTACTTATCATCAAGACTTTTGTTATTTTTACTTGGCCATCTGTCCTTTCTTTTTTTATGTACCTGTTCTAACAACTTGTATAGAAAATTTCATGACAATTACACAATAATAAATAAACTGATATTTGCATTTATAAAATTACTTAATTAAGTATTATTTATTAATTAATGATTTATGAAAAGAAAAATAATGAACTTATTAAATTATAAATTTTGGTGGGACAGGCATCCTACCTATATTTATATTAAGCTAGATAGTGGCTGGACATCCCATATTTAACTTAACCACATCATATTTATAAGTGGAACTGCTTTAAGATTGTTATCTGTTATTAATTTATATCATTACAATATTTTCATTAAATTTCTTTTAGGATACTCTTTTGGAAATGATCGTGTTTGGATGAGAGCCAAATACATTTAGCTGTCATGTATTTGACGAATACCTGTTTGCTGTTCAATGAAAAAAACGATTGTTTTAAAAACTAGGAGCATAAGGCACATATTTGTATGAGATATATTTTGGCACTAGATGTATGTACAAAATACCTTGAATTACGAGACGGCAAGGAGTGTTGGTCTCAGTGTCAAATTCCAAGTTCAATGTTACTGGTAATTACCTCACGTGCTCGCATTAGAATATTCTATTTGGACAGACTTCTTTATTTTAATAGACGTGCTCATGAATCGTTTAAAAATAGTTGGCGAAGACTTGTTAAAGACATTGATTTTTTTTTTAAGCATTTGACGAAGTTACTGCTTATCATGGTACAAATTCTAGAGCGAGAATATGTAGACGCGTATTGTATATAACTCACACATGTTTCTCAAGTTGAGATAAACTTAAGCACTAAGAGGCATTATTTAGATCCCTAAATAACTAAAAAGGCGGGAACGTACTTGTAACTCATGAGTGGTAGCTGTCTATGGGCTACGGTAGTTTCTTACCATCAGGTGACCGGTCTGTTCGTTTGCCACCTATGCCATAAAAAACAGATGAAAAATCTGAAAAGCCTTGGTTGAAACTGAGAATATTCATGACAGACAGACACAAATAGGTACATTAAATAGGCTACAAACAGAAACATTGCACGGACCTACTAAAGATTTCTGAAAAGGTTAACTGTTAATTGCTGTGTTAACACACTGATAACAAAAGACATTTTTCATTATCATCATCATCACCAACAGTATTTAATAGTCCTCTGTTTTACATAGACCTCTCCCTAGATAAGAGTTTTAGACACTTTTAAAATTATTTACTTTATATCCGAATTAAACGCAGATTTGTTTTAATTACCTTTTTTTAAGAACAATATTCCACAAAAAACATAATCCTCCGTAAAAAATAAAAGCCAAAATCTTAAAGCTTTGGCTTTTATCTAACGTACTTTGGTGATGTTTCCTCTTGCTTGCACAAGTTTTTTCAATATTGCGAAATTATGTAACTGTACTAATTAATTATGTAATTATGTACCAACCCTCAATAAAGAGCACAGTGTACAAAGCACAGTGAATAGTAGAGCAAACTTCTATTCACTGAGTGCATATTGAGAGCATTACGATTGGACCAATCATTCTCTTACACAAAAAGGGAGATATTCGGCAATTATATAACTACCGGCCCATTAGCCTCTTTTTACACGTCTACACACCGTTTCCTAGGATTATCTTGAATAGTTTGAGTAAGATGCTGGATGTGTGTCAACCAAGAGAGCAGGCAGGGGTTCAATCTAATTTCAGCACTAGCGATCATTAACTAACGTTAAAGACTACTCTTGAAAAATGACATGAATATTAAAATTCAATAAACATCACCTTCGTCGACTATGAAAAAGCCTTGGACTTGGAAAACTGGGCAGTTCTTATTTGAGCAACCATCAACCGAAGCCATACAGCCCTACAGCTACATATAGCTGTAGGGCTGTATGACTTCGGTTAGTCTCCACAAACTAACATAGCCATTCAAACTTACAAGAGGAGTGCGTCAAGGAGATGCAATATCAACAAAATCGTCCAATGCAGCCCTAGAAAACATGTTAACAAGGATGGAATAGCGGAACAGAGATATAGTGATCGATGGATAGACGCAATATAACCTGAGATTCGCAGATAACATGGCAGTGGTGGCCAATAGCGTCGCTGATATGCTTGCCATGATATAAGACCCAGGGAGAGAATCAGCCAAGATTGATCTAAATATGAACGAGTCAAATATGCAGATTCTCACGGACAGATGCTGATTATCTCTGAGGTGGATAATCAGCATCTGCCCGTTGAAAAAATCTATCACTACATCTATCGCTAGGTAGCTGAGGTGGAGATAAATATTCCTCAAACATGGGCAGCCTTCGGAAGTGATAGTTCATTAATGTGCTCAAAAAAAATCGTAGAACACCTGAAACCCAGAGGCTAAACACTATTTTTTGGCATTGCACGACTTGGACCAAAAAGTCTGCTAAGAAATTACGTGTTGCACATAGAGCCATGCAGAGATCGATACTTGACGCTACTCTGATGACAGAAAGAAACGAGTGGATCAGAGAATAGACTAAAATCCAATAGGCAAGAAATGTAACGCTAGGAATGAAGATGAAATGTATCCTACATTACTAGACTACACTACTGGTGTCAAATGTTTTCAAAGATTAAAATTCTTTCAATAACATTAAAATTAACCCCATTTAAAATTGAAACTGACGAAAAAAAAATATTGTAAGAAATAAAGCTTTAAAATAAAAATTGAAAATAGCCTAACTATTACTAGAAATTACATCAATACGCGGAAGCCAAGGCGGCATAATTCATAGCAGCAGGCGAGCTACCTGATATTAATACCAGCTCGCTCAATGCCACGAGGCCAATAACACTCAATGAATTACTCATTACTGCTGCCACTGTAATGAGAACATCATTTAAGTTTTTTCAACCGTTGAAAAGAATATTTGGAAAACATTCTAAAAAGACTTTCGACTGCATTCTGTTCTTTATATGAAATACTTTATGTATTTAGTGTTTTAGGTTAAATAAGAGAACGGTCTATAATATTAACCACTTATTTATTTTGGTCCCATCATAATTATACAATTTATTTGGTAAAGAATCACCTAATTATTAATTTATAACAATACGTTATTTATCACATTATTTAAATTAAATATCTTATAATAAAGCATGTATTATAGTACTCTGAACTACTTTTATCAACCAAGTTGCAAGAAATACAGACGCAAAAAATACATTCAAATCATCTTCTTGCATATTTAACCTTTTTTACAGAAGCTTTACAAACATTATTGTAATAAGCTCACGCATATCCATATACAAACATTTCTAAGTCATTCATGCACTCAGTCTTATTTTATTGGTATTCATCCTCTTGTACTTCATTCTGGATTACATGCATGCATCATTTCCGTTAAGATCACAGATAACCTCTTCTAGCATAACTTTCACACTTTAACGTTTCTCGATAGGCCCGTATCGTTGCCTGAACCAAGTCATTCCGCTGTAATCAGCTTCGTATACGTCTGGTATTTCTTTATCAATAGCTTCGCAGTAGATCATTTTGACAGAAGGTTCGCAGAAGAGTCTCTCTTCAAACTTGATCAGTTGTTTAAAAAAACCTGTGTTCGGTCTGATTTGTGGCCTGCAACAAAAAACATCATAAATGCACTTTAATAAATCAATATCAATGTTATTTATTGGTATTTAATAGCGGCATTGATAAAATTATTTAAATAGTCCTCGTAAATAATGCATCCTTAAGGGTTAAATAATGGAATTCCAAAATTATAATTTATAAATTGTGAATGTGGGCAGGTCTCACTCACCGTCGTTGCTTCATGTGGTGATAAGCATCCCTCAAGGTCATCTTTTGCCATTTGATGAGATACGCCAAACAAAGTGTCACAGACCTGGATACACCAGCTACACAGTGAACCAGTACCACATCACCATGTGAGACAACCTGTAGAAAAACAAAGGATTAGAGCGACTAAAACAAATAATTATAAATATTTAGAGAGAGATATTTAAAAGTTAGAATATGCTTAAAATTTTTGACATATTTACCTCATTGATCAGGTCGGCTACACTTTCCATATATGGGTGCATATCTGAGTTTGGTGTGTCTAGTAGTGGTACAAGCTGCCTTGGTACATAATCTTCTGGTGGTGGAGGTAGCTCTGGCGCTGCACTCACAATGAGACCGGGATGTAGAGCCCTTACTGCTCCAGGTAAAGCATGGGCTCCACAGACATAGAGCGATGAAGTGACTCGAGATACTCCAAGAGGACAGCCTCTGAGGAAACAATTATAAATTAGATATGTTTATTTTAAAAACAACTAAATTTAAGGGGTCAAGAGGATCGAGTAAGTTTAGACCATACGAATCATACCAACCATACCATAGAACGTAGAATATTTTCGAAACGACAAAAACATGATGAGAGGAATCCTGACCTGAATCGTGACAACGTGCGAGATGGTGGACAAGTAAACATTGCATTCCAAGCGGTTGTGTCACTCTGGCAACCAGCCAACACATCTGACCTAGCGAACTTGCTAGTGCTACGATACTTTTTGATGAACTCCATCAAGTTTTCGACTTAAGACTTCTCATGATTATTGAAACAATGTAGTGCTCTTTTATGGTCTATCATTATCACCTTTGATTTGTTTATGAAGGCTGTTTAAATAAAAATATTTTGCAGTTAAAGTTTCTTTCATAACTTTATGAATCGATATATTATATTTTATTTTTTGGGTTCTGTTCTCTTCTAAATTAATAATCGAAATAAGATAATTCCAGTTATTATTTACCCACATTAAATAGGCAGGCAACATCACTTAACCGTAGAGAAACTTTCAACAAAGTTAAAATTATTTATATTAAGTATACCTACTTGTTAAGTTCTTCTTTAGTCAGAATAGGTGTACCCTCGACTACGGTGGGTTCATTCCCACCCCCCACATTTGCCACATTGTCTTCAACTGTCAGGACTTTCATTGTTATCACCAAATGAAGTCTTATTTATTTATTTATTGATTTTTTACACTTCACTACTGCCAGTCACTATTCACGTTATGACAAAACTTAAAATATTATCAAAGTTATCCAACTTCCACAAAAAAATTTTTAAGTTAATCACATAAAGATCACTTTCAATAATTTAATTTTTCCGTTTCTGAATATATACGCTTCCACTTTTATAAAAAAAAAGTCTTGTCAATTGTTTTTTTTTTCTTATGTATTTGTTATCCAACTCACTAAATCGTGTTTAACATCGATGAATTTAATTCGTGAGATAGCGTGCGTGTGCGCAGTTCGTGGTGCTCGATCGCACTGAGCCCACCATCGGCACCTGTACGCGATCCACGGCCCGTGACGAGCTGGGATTGCAATATCCGGCATTCCACAGTTTATTTTAGAACAACAGTGACGCTTACTTTGTTTACATATTCATCTTACTGTTTTTGGTTTGAATAAAGGGCCTTGTTTAGTTTTGTTACTGCGCCGTATTTTTGGGGGATTTAAACTTGTTCTAGTTGTTTGTAGAATTTGACTTTATGTCTTCATTGCATCAAATAAAATGCATCATCTTCTGATTTGTAATTTTTGTAACTTTACTCCCTCGATGAAAAGAAACGAAAAAATCGCCTAACACCGGTTTTCTCTGAGGCCGTATCACTCCGGTTGAGCCTGCCTATTTGTGGCCAAGTATGGCTCACTCATGGTCAATCATTTTCTAGTAAGTTTTAATAACTGAATTTCGATTAACAAGACTATATTTTTACATAAAACCCATGATTTCTGTTCGTCTGCATACCTATAGGTGTTGTTTAAAATACATTTGTGAAAGTAGGTAAAACCGTTTCGTCCTCATATCTCAGAAGTCAGGTGCCACTTCCGGGCTCACTCGCCTTGAGACAGTAATAATTTAATTTCTCAGAGTTCTCGACAAAATATAAGTACTTTGAGTTGAGTAAATATTTGAATGTCGTTTTGATGTCATAAGTCTTTTTAACAGGAACTCGTTATGGCGGTGTTGAAATATATAAAGGATATCATAATTTAATGTATTTACAGTAATACTGCCTTGTTTCCAAAAAGGTATGATGATACACATTTATAAAATCAAAATATAAATATGTTACAGCGAAACTCTTAACCGGTCAAAAAGATATTTTTATCCGACAGTGGGCAGTAGTACTTTTGACTGCTGTGTCAGATATCATCTACTGTTATTGAATCATTTGGGTTCGGTTAGAATAATCACCATTAACGATCGCCTCTTTTGTTGGTGAATCATTTGGGTTAGGTGGGGTTGTAATGAATGCGAACGCTGTACTTTATTATTTGCATTGATAGAGATTACAATTACATTATTACAAATATAGATTACAATTATAGAGATTACAAATACATACAATTTACATTTCTATCTACTTAAAAAGTACTCGGGTCGAAAGTCCAAAATAACAGTATAGTATACAGAGTAGTGATGTGCCGGATATCCGTACCTATCCGTATCCGTGGATATCCAAGGGAGAAGAGAGATCCGTAACCGTATCTGTATCCGTGACTTTTTTGGCGAATCTTTCAATACATATTACATAGATGAAATTCTATATATTTAGGTGATTTTGTATTCACTGTAAAACTCTTAGATATGTGTTTGTAACACTATAAACAGCAACTTTTTTTCTGACCAACGTCAAAATGAAAACAAATTGGTTCTCCATTCAAATAACCAATCAAATGTTGTTAGTTTGTATGGAGAAACAATTTTTTTTCTTCCGTTTTTGGTGTTAGTCCAGAAGAAAAGTTGTTGTTTATAATTTTACTAATGCATATTAGTAAAATTATAAACAACAACTTTTCTTCAGAGGTTTTCAGTAAATTTAACATAAGTCTGAATAATGGTTATTAGGTAGCTATGAAAAACTATTGAATTCTGTTGAGATCACTTTTTATTTCTTAAAACAAATACACCTTTGTATTGCAATCATTTATCGTACTATACTATATCAACTAGGCAGGTCGTAGGTACTGAAAGAGCTATCTTTATAATGAGATCAATCAAACATCTTTGTATTAGCTTATTAAAATAATGAAATATTTAAATTTCAACGGCAAAGCGTCAAGGGGCGACAACTATCAAGGTCACGGGCTCCGATTGAGTAAGAAACTTAAGATCCGTATCCGTATCCGTATCCGCGGATCTTGACACCAAATATCCGTATTCGGATGCGTATCAGCGGATATACTTTGTTAACGATCCGGCACATCACTAATACAGAGTGGATTAAGGAATGTGTTCCAAAAGCCGATTCATCATCACTAAGTATCAAAAAGAGCAATCTTCAGGTAAATTAAGTCACAAACATTTTGACTTTTTTTTAATAGACTTTTTCTTTTACTTTTGTTTAAATTTATTTCTTAATAAATTGATTTTAATTAATATTGATATGCGCATTATTTTAATCACTTTTTCGATGGTACTTGGTACTTAAAGTTTTATGGTCTAGTAATATCAAATAAGCGTGAACTGTACATTAATTTTATCAGACTGTTTAATATCAAAATAATTCCCTATAATTAAACAAACTTGAAACTTGTTTAGAAATATGTAATTCTAAATAAGTCTAATTGAACAGTGTTAAACAGTAACTCATCACAAGATCATTACAAGATAAACTTACAGTTTGCACTTATACCAGTGAAAGTCCACTTTATACTTTCGGTTTGAAGCTACAAATACGCGGAGGGCTCGAGATGATGAAAAATTTAGTGGGTTACTGCCAGGCGTCTTAATGTTAGAATATTACACAAGCTGCACGAGCTTAGCGATAGATAGTTATTATAATACTGAAAAAAAAAGACAAATGAACCAAAGCTATAAATGGTATCTTTAGTTTATATGTTTTTTTTTTCAGTATTATAAAAACTATCTATCGCTACAGATCATCGACTGAGTAATAAATGTGGTCCCATGTTAGTTTTTGCCTAAACTATTGAGTTGATTAGTACCTAGCCTTGCTCTATTTGAAACGTTATTTGTCGTCGTCAGAAGAGAAGAGTTACGTGATCGACAAAGACGCAACTTCTTGATATAGATAATAGTTTGCGCTGTGCAAACCGAATTGTGTCGGAAAACAAAAGAGGAGGTAAGAACCGCTGTTTATTAAAATTACTTCTTGAAGGCAGTCTTCTGTGGCTGTACTGTTATACATTATGCTTACAGCAGGGACACCTAATGGTTAACTTCTATTTTTTAGGTATCGGTGTGCTCTTGACTATTTTGAGCTTGTACTTCTCCTTTTACATTTGAAACGTAGTCGTCTACTGTCCAGACTTCCCTTATTATCACCAAATTAGGACACGTAAGAATATCACATGAATAAAATTTAATTTTACAGTTTCGGTTCTGGGTCTAAATTTTTTAGATTAGATTTTATTTTCCATGTGTAATTATTGTTGCATACTGCTTATAGACAGATCATCCAGCTAATATATTTTGGTTTTTGCAACGGAGAATGTGTCAGTTTACCTAAATACTGTGGACTGAAATTATTCACAAGCAAAAAAGTATGTAAAATTAAATATTTAGCTACAAGAATATCTATTTCATGAGGCCGTTTGGACACAGTGGCCCATTCTTTTAAAATCATTTTTTTTTAATAAACCTGTTTACGATCATTTCTAGACTTTGAAAAAGGAAAAAAGTTCCTAAGACGTAACATTTTGGAATACACTTAAGAAACATTAAAAACCTATCAAAATTAAGAAATACGAGTCAATACACTTACGTATGTTATTCATTTAGTTTGTAGAGACACAAATTAATATCAAACATTAATAAAAAACTTATTACTTTTAAATTATAATAATATTCTACCACATTCACAACGCCATCTACCACATTCACATCATCATCATCATCTTAAAATTAAAAGTTGAACTTTACTCTTAAGTTCTTAACATAATCTGTCGCCCAAGTATAAGTTTCCGGCAAATGTCAAGTGTTACCACCGATAGCAGTTATTTACAAAACGTAAAATGTTCTGAAGAGTTTTATTATTTCGATGAATGTTTTTTGGTATATAAATAGGTTTGAGACATAAATGCACTCCGCTGAAAATAAAATTAAGAGATAATGTTAATACAAATAGTGTAAAGCTTGCCAATTTGCACACATTTCTTGGGATTCCGTTTTAAAACGCGTAATAGAATACACTTGTAAATTCTTAATATCACCTTTTTACAATCATCTCACTAAGTTACTAATAGCAATAAAATCTTCGTTGAAGAGAGCGAAAAAAACTTTTCTAAAACATCGTCAACAATAAAAAGAACATAATTGAGGGAACTATTTGTTCGTTTTAATAGGTATGTAAAAAAAATCTTTAGCTCAACCAGTAGAGCATCGAGACTTAATGTTGATTCCCGACAGCTCAACTAATACCAAGCTGAGCAGTGAGGAACAAGCAAGCGCCAATATGTAAATGCATCGCAAACGCTTGCCGCAAACTTCCTTTAATCTGTGTTCAAAAACCGACACTAGCCCCGATCGACGATAACCTCACGCAAGCCAAGCCAAACACCCCGTTTAGACGCTTGTGTTTGTGGGCACTTGTCGAGGTTTGCCAAGCGTGTAAATGCCACATTACGCTTATGACATATATGTAGAAACATAAATACGGAACCTTGAATGCAATCGTTTCTCACTGGACTGAAAGTATTGTAGCTATTTTCTTTTTAAATAGAGCAACGTAACGCATATAGAAATTATTAACCTTGAATTTAGCACACCTCGGCATAGGGTAGATTATGAAGAAGAAGGTAAGTAGAACTTAATTCCTTCAGGAAAATACATCTTCAAAAAATTGGGAGGTTGCAAATTATTTTTAGCGTCATTCACTGGACTAAACTGACAAAAAACAGGTGCTTAGTTTTAGACATCATAGATTTTATTAAAAAAAATCAAATCAAGTACAAGCTGTCTTTGTTTTAGGCTGCAACTGACAAATAATAATATGAATGACCACATTGTTGTGCTCTGCTCATTTTAGATACTTAAAGTGTTTGTCAGAATAATGTTAAAAATATAACAATAATATTTCGGAGATCTGACACACAACATTTAGTTTCAAATTAAGCAGAGTTTGTTATATGATAGCCAGAGTGACTGATAGTATACCCACTTATATTTTTTATAAATACATACATATTATACATAGAAAACACCAGAACTTCTCCTCCAAAACAAATATTTGCTGATCATAAATGTTTGATCGAATCCGAGAGCTCAGCGCGGCAGTCGCATACGCTACCACTGCACTACCGAGGCAGTCAATAATACGTTATGATCGGTGCTTAGATTGAGTCTCCAGAAACCTAATAATAGTAAAATAGTGGACTAGCAAAAAAATATGTTTTTTTTTCTTTTAACAAGTCCTGCATTAGGAATACATATACTGTGTCGTGGGGAACTTTACAAACATACATGTAACGGAAACAAAAAACACCCAGACTCAGAACAACAATTTGTGGATTACACAAAGTGTTGTCCCATGTGGGGATCGAACTCACAACAGTCAGCGCAGTAGGACGCGGCGTGGCGATCCCTTAAACCACCATGCATGAAATCGAGTTAAAATTAAAATGTTTCATCATTCGAATTAAAACAACCTAGTTTGGTACAAGTGTAGTAAGGTGACCCACTTAAAAAATTTATACTATCCATGCTAATCGATATGACGAAACGTCTGTATTGTTAAATAAAAGAGTGCAAATTTAATTAATTATGATGTGAATTGCGCAGTAGCACTTTCATTTTATCACTGAGACACTTTTGACAGGCTAACTGAAAAGGATGCCAAGAAAACATAATACATTTAGGTAGTACTTCAAACAGTAACAACATTTTCATCGTCCTCTCTTTTAGAAAATTCTCTATCAATTAACATTCAAAACCATAATTCCACACTACTATAAAATGTTTTAGGAAGACATACCACTACACTGACAAACCAACAAACAGCCACTTATTTAGGTGATTCTTCTTAAAAGCTGTTCAACTTATAGAACTTCACCGTATTCATAATCTTGAATGTGTTTTGACAAATACTAAAATATAAAACAATATCTAATTTATATTTCAGTTATTGCCAGTTGATGAAGGACTTAGTGGTTCAATGACAGGACGGACATAAGGCGCACACGGTACGATTTACCGGAGAGGCGCAGGCACACTGGATTAAATTAAAAAGCGCAAAACAATTATGATGATATGTATATTATGATTTTTTTGATATTTGTTATCAATGACCTCTAATAAATCAATTTAAGCGCCATAAGGGGTTACTAAGGAAATTCAATCTAAGTAGATTATCATTGTTGTCATTTTGTTGTCATTAACTAATGCAAATATACTATAATGTGTTTTCTTGGCATCCTTTACTCTATCAAAAGTGTCTGAGTGATAAAATGAAACAAAAAAAATAAGGTGATAAAATGCTACAGCGTAATTCACAACACAATTAATTTAATTTGTAAACTCAGTACCTAATGGTGAAAAAGTTTATTAAACTTTTGTGTGTGACGATTGAAAAAAACATATTCTTAGTTTGTAAGAGGGCTGGTAACGCCAAACATACTTTTTTAAATAAGTTACCCTTTTTTTTTAACATTTTTACACAACAATTTTTAATTAAAAAATATATCGCGAATTATATAACCGTGGGCGTACATCAGTTGAAACTCTGCGAAAATTTCACACATATTGTCATGTTATCTACATGACACTAATACACATGAAAAAGAAATTAAAAAAAATATGTAAATGATTAAATGGATTATTATATGTTATAACCATATGGAAACCGAAATCTAAACTGGTTTAAATACGATTAGAACATTTGTATTTATGTAAAAACATTAATTACAATTTATAAACATGCTATAAATTACGCTTGAAAATGTGCGCTTTGCCAACAAGCAGTAAAACGCCTTTACTAATTGTATTTAGCTTTATGTTTGAAGATATTGGCAAAGCTTAGGCATTTTGTCAACGCAAAATGTTAATGTGATATTGTATGCTATCGTCTAATGTGTGCTTGAATATTAATCCTAGTAAAATACTCAAAATTTCTTGAATTTTCATCTATAGTTAGGAGTCACAAATGTGCGCCACAGGGTTTGATCCTTACACATCGCAACGTGCTTCATCGTCTACTGCTATTAAATTTTTCCTGCAAGACGTTGGTTTGAGTTTTCTTCTGACCGACCCTTTCTTAAGCATACGATCAGAGCCACCTGCCACCGAGCCGTCCCCGTCACCCATCCAGTTTGGACGGGGAGGAACAAAATAGGGCTCCGCGACTACGGCAACACCTATCGACCACTGTGCCATGGTTTGCAGGAAGAGATCCTACGCCGCATCACAGTGGTTGAGAGTCGTCTGGACCAGGAGGTTGGAGACTTTATCCATTACTGGATCGTCTCTACAACCTCCTCCATGGGCGTCGGCGTCGACGCAATATTGACGTCGGGGGTGGCCTGGGTCGGCAGGCTAGACCCCGGCGTTTGCCGAGAGCGCGGAGAGGCTTGCAGCCCCCCTGCCCCATCATGTGATTGGCGGGCTTTTTACCCGCCTCACACACCGGGCAGTGGAGGGCGGCAGAGCACTCTGCCGGGTTGACCGCAGCGGAAGCATAAACCGCTGTAGTCAAAGCAGCTCTCGCACTTGGTGCGAGTGTGTCCCACGACTAGGCACTTGAAGCACCTCATCGGCCTCGCGGCCAGAACCGTGATTCTGGCGTTCACAAAGCCGACGAGAATGCTTCCGGCGTCGCCTAATACTTTGGCCGACGCCACGGGACAGCTCACCCACACCGCACCGAGGCCTCCCGGACCCGGACGGACGGTGCCGACTCTGATGGTGTCCGCGGTGCACCCAGTCTTCTCCATGACTGCATCGCGGACATCCTCCGACGTGATGGATTCGTCCAGGCCCGAGATGCGCAGTTCTGCGCATTCGGTGGGCCTGGCGATCTTCACACCGTCCGTGGTGGCGAAAATTCCCCGCAGCTTCTCGGCGAATTTGTCGGCCGTCGCCGCGGCTTCAGCCCCAGGGAACTCGAATACTCGAGCTCCCGTCTGGGCGCGACGCAGCCTCATCCCCGCCGTCCCGAATTCAGTGGCGAGACCAGGCCGGGCCCCCCTGAAGAGGGCCACGTGAGCCCGCCACTGGCCGCCTCCGGCGACAACGTGACGACTACAGCCGCGGTTTTGGGCGGCTGCAGCTTCCGCGGCCTCTTTTGAGAGGCCGTTGCCACCGGTGGCGAAGGCTGGGCTTGGGTTGCTTTCTGAGCAGCCCTTCTAGCCCGCCTTCGGGACTTCTTTGAGCCCCTCGCCTCCTGCCAACCCTCGTTGGAGGGGGCAGGTGCGGAGGGGCCCGGCAGGGGTGTCGGAGTGGGGAGCGGAGGGAACTCCACTCCACTCCTCGGCGCCGTTTTGGGCCTTGTCGTGAAACTAAATGATTGTGCTCATCACACAAATATTTGTCCTGGGAACCTAACCACTAGACCAACAGGCCCGTCATGATGTGATACAATCAACTGCACTATTAATTATTTCATAATAATGTTTAGAATAGACCTTCAAGTAATCTACAAAGTAGACGTCTGTTATATAGCCTCTAATGCGACAGGCGTCCGAAATCTGCAACTGTTTTAATTTTTTTTGTAACACGATAGACAAAATGTAATTTGTTAAGGTTGCTGGAAGAACATCAAGCATATTCTTAACACAAGTTTATTATTATTTTTAACCACGTCTTGTTGCTAAGAACAAAAGCACAGGCACCTAATTCCTTGCGCCTCGCCGTAGATACTTATGATGTTAATCCGGAAACTCATTCGTAAATCGGGTAAGACATAGACATTAGTAAAGCTTAAGAATCCACATAGTATCGTTACAATATTATAAAATACAAGTGGCATTAATAGTCACTTTGAGAAGACGTTCATATTGGTGTACTTACTACTGGATGTTGTATACCTAGTAGTAGCTCAACCCTAGCTCGGTTCTAATTGAAAAACAGATATATTATTTTGTGTCATATCACTGTTATAAAAAGATAGCAAATATCAATTCCTTTTACTATTGTTGTTGTTTCTTTTTTATGTACGAGTATGTAAATAGATTTGAATTATTAAAAACAAGTTTTTTGATAATGTATAATATAACCTGCTTAGAGATCTGCAAAATAGCATATAATTTTTTGTATGAAGAAGAATATTGTTGTATGAATGTAGGAAGAAGTTTTACTCTAGAAATTGGGTATTACTATCAATTGCGTATTGAGGCCCTTTTTGTTTTTTTTTTCCGTGCGGAAATCCCCTCGGATACCACCTGTCGGTGGCATGTTGGACACGAACCCGTATTTAGGCCCTAAGACCAAGACCGAGATGTGACGGTAGGTCTCCAGGGGCGACAGCGTACCCACGATACATAATTAATCATTATCTTCCAAGTATAATTATATAATACTAGCTGACCCGCGCAACTTCGTCTGCGTCTGTCAATAGTAATAAATTTTCTCCGTTTTTGAAACATTCTTCATTGGTGCTCCGCTCCTATTGGTCTTAGCGTGATGATATATAGCCTATAGCCTTCCTCGATAAATGGGCTATCTAACACTGAAAGAATTTTTCAAATCGGACCAGTAGTTCCTGAGATTAGCGCGTTCAAACAAACAAACAAACAAACTCTTCAGCTTTATAATATTAGTATAGATTCTACCACATTCACACAACGCCATCTAGTCCCAAACTAAGCAGAGCTTGTACTATGGGTACTAGACAACTGATATAAATACATATATACTTTTTTTTGTAAATGAATTCTTATTATATATGGAAACACCCAGACCAAATGAAATATTAAATGTTCATGCACACAAATGTTTGACTTGAGCGTGAATCGAACCCGAGACCTTTGGAATAGCATTCGGTTACACAAACCACTACGCCACCCGGTCGTCAATAAAGTCATTCATCAGTCAAGTATTATTTATTGTGACTTTTAGATGAAGTGTTTTCGAAGAAGGTATTAGAAACGAGCTATATAACATTACACAGAACCCTTAAACTAATTACTAATTAGCTATCTTCTCAAAATTAGTGATTATAATATCGGAAATATGGGGTACTATCTACTTCAAATTTACCTAACCTAATTTATTTGAATTTCCAAAATACTACAAGCTGTTAAAATGACTGCTTCGGTGGTGCAATTGTAGCGTATGCGACAGCTGTGCTGATATCTCTGGTTCGATTCCGGGTCGGACCAAAAGGTTTGTATGATCTGCAAATATTTGCTTCGGAGTTTCGATATTTACTATGTATGTATTTACAAAAAAAGAGTATTTAAATATTCTATCAGTCAATCTAGCTTTCTTAGTACATGCTCTGTTACTTTAAAACTAGCTGGCGTTGTGTGTCAGATGTCCGTAAAAAAAGTAGACAAAGAAATAGTGTCGAGGAACTCGTAATATATGTGTATAATCATTTAAGTGAAATAAAGGATTATTATCTAGAACAGGGATTCTCAAAATATTTTGGGCAAGAAACCCTTTTTCTAAAATGAGCTGATACCGCAGACCCCCACAATCAAATTACTTAAAAAAATCCTATCTCTAGTTTTGTTACAATTGATAAAAAACTAGTAACTACTGATTGACTTGACTTTAAATCATTATATTCATTATACAGTTACAATCGTATTATTTCTTGAAAGTTTCAAATAAGAACTTGTTTTAATTAATAGGGGTAAATTTTTAGACCGCGTCGACCCCCATTTGGCAACCGATTTGGACCCCAAGGGGTCGATATCGACCACTTTGGGGATCCCTAATTTTGAAGATGACTTCGAAGTCTAAATCCATATGTTTCAAAATTTATTTGTACGTACATTATATTATACTTTATTTAGACAGTGTTTTATAAATTTAAGCAATAACTTGCCAGATCTTTATACACGTGCTGCTTTTAATTTCATCATCTCCTCCGAATGCCTCCTCTGCTCTAATTCTCAAGTTGTTTTTGGTAACGGTAGTGCCAATTTTAAAGAATGTGGAGTTTTATTATAACTATTCAAAATTGTATTCCAATTTTTTTTATTTTAAATTATAAATAACAGTTTGTCTTTTATTAAAATAACGCATAAGTTTTTTAACGTCTTCAAAATAAGATTGTCAATTGGGCTGTACGTTTCTTTTTATGTTTGTTGCCTCAGAGCTCGTTATCTATGAAGCTATTTAAAAAAATCTTTTCTATCTATTATTTATTATATGTTATAATATATAACTGTCTGATTTTATAACTAACATGAAATAGCTATTTATTTTGCCCACTAAATAGATTATACAATATAATATTACAACAATTGCAAGTGTACCTATCATATAATAATATTGTACGACATATGATAATAAGTTTATTACGTGCTCGTGAGTAAGATAAGGAATGAACTTTGGAAGGCACGATCTTATCGTATAAATAGCCACTGAAAATAAAGCCACAGAGCAATAAAAGTGAAATCCACGACGACCTACATGACGTCTATGCGAGCGAAAAAGAATTAGAGTTTTGCGAGCTATAAATAGGGCTCAATGATTGGTCGAGACTTTACTATAGACTTTCCCTTAAAAATAATAACATAATTAAAAAACCGCGTGGACCCCCGATCGGAATGAAGTTCCTTTCCATTGATATAATACTTACATAGATGAGTAATTACCGCCTAAAATCGTTGCTACTGCACATCTGTCCACAGGCATATGCGTAGCAAACGTCAATTCAGTGTTCAATATGGCGTCAACCGAGTTGAAGATAGCGACACATGACAGTAACAATCGCCAAAATGGGTAAATGCGTAGTGAAAGAATGCGATTCAAAGTCACAAAACATTAATAAATCATGCGGAATTACTTTCCACGTGTTTCACTTATGGTTTTTATGTTGATAATATCGTAAATAAGGCTATAATTGAAATAAAACACTGATAATTGTAATTTAGAATCAGTGTTACCATTAAAAAATCATTTTGGTTTACCCACATTAGTGGGAGAATTTATAATTTATGAAATAATATGCTTTATACTGTTTTTAAACATTTTGCCAATAATAATAAAATATAGGAAGAACGGTAGTTGTTAGGGCTGGACCGATCACTTTTTTTAGGGACCCGTTGAACGTTCTTCTTGCTTGGTGCTGGAGACTTTTGTACAAAAGAATTAATTCATTGTTTTTCTTAATTTATTATCAATTTTAAATAATAATTGTACAAAAAAATAATAATAATATAAATAAATATAAATATATTTTTTTTATAAAATATAAATAAAAAAATAAAAATAGTTTCTTTTATTTGTTTTTGGTGTATTGCAGGGTGTATTGCAAATTCTATTATAATTTAATAGAATTTGCAATACACCCTGGGGATTATTTATTATCAGTACAAGTTGATCATTCACTTTTATTATTAAATGCTATTATTTTTACATACGTAAAAATAAGATTGTATCATGAAAGTAAAATATCCACACAAACTTATAAAAAAGAGTCTAAAAGACAATTGTATACAAAACTGATGCTTCACAGCGCAGTTTGATTTTACACTGAATATAAACCCTTTTAACCAAATATTTCCAGTTATTTTATTATTTATACCTATTCTATTCAATTCGAAATATATTATTTAGAATATTTAAATTAATTTATTTTATTACAAAATTGTTTAAAAAAAAATTGTTTCTTAGTTGTTATGGGTAAAATTTCATACGGTAGTCAACACTGGCCCACCATCGTAAAGTTATGTCTTTGTCTTTGTCTAATCCGAGCAATGGTATTGTTCTTGTCTCGCGTGTAAATGAGACATAAATATGTTTACTTTCAAATGTTTAGTGGTATTAAAGCTACGTCGTCAAAGTTCAAAAGTGGTTACACTTTTTTCGACGTGTGATAATGAGGTTTGCTTCTCTAGTGTTTGTTTTAACTCAATGTTCCTTTCGCTTTTTGATAGACGTTTGCTATACATATGAAAAAGATGTGAGCGTCGCGCGCCAACTGAAGCGTCGGCAAATAGTCTTGTTACACATTTTTCGGTCTCACTCCCATCAGCTCAGAGAGTACAACGCTCGCTAAGGCACTTTGTTCCAGTAATAAAATGTATTTTTTTATTTATTTATTAGGATCTCCTACGAAAGATATACACAAGTAAAAAAACAGTAATTAACAGAATGGGTTTAAAGTCGGTGTACTCCTTCACTTACAGGAGACCACAGCAAGCACAGTGAAAAAATAATAATACCATCAACCATTCGAACAAAGTTACAAGCGATGTTTAAAATTTAAATTCTTAAAAGTAACAAAAAATATAATTAAAAAATTGTTATGATAAAATTTAAAAATATCGAAATAAAACAAAAAAAGACGTGTGGCACTCGGGTACTGCCGCGGTAAAGCTATTGCATAGCATTTTTTATGAACTTAGTTTTAATAAACTTAGTATTAAATAATTATCTCAGGAAAACCCTATAGAAATTTGCCCAGCCGGGAATCGAACCCAGTAATGCAGCGTTTTCAAATTCCACGGGAACGAAGTCGCGGGTACCAGGTAGTATTAAATAATTTTCTCAGGAAAACCCTATAGAATTTTGCCCGGCTCCGGAATCGAATCCACTAAGGCAGTGTTTTCAAATTCCACACGAACAAAGTCGCGGGTACCAGCTAAAAAATCTGTAGGGGCCAGATTGTTCGTCTCCTTTTCCCGGCTCAGACGAACCCAAACATGGGGTGTCCAAGTGCTCCAGGAACCGAGAGAATCAAAGGGGGGATAAATGATAAAAGTTGAAGGGTAAGGGGGAGGTATTTTGTGCGGAGCTCAATGCAATCATAAAAAAATAAGTCATCCCTCGAAAATACGGGGGGTATTTTCGAGGGATGACTTATTTCCCCCCCCCCCCCTCACCCCTCTTTAGAAAAACAGACTGAAGTGTTGTTACATGTTACGATACTTTTCAAACAAAAATCTGTAGGGGCCAGATTGTTCGTCTCCTTTTCCCGGTTCAGACAAACCCAAACATGGGAGTCCAAGTGCTCCAGGTACCGAGAAAATCAAAGAGGGGATAAATTAAAAAAGTGGAGGGGAGAGAAGGGGAGGTATTTTGAAGGGACCTCAATGCAATTATAAAATTTTTGGTGGGTGGGGTATTGTATGTGGATGTTATTACATTAATAAAAATAAACTGGTCTCCCCCCTTTGTCATGTCAAAAGAACACCCTACCTTAAAAAAAGTTCTGCTATTCATCGATGGATGGCAAAACTATAAAGTATCGCCGCTGTGCCAGTCGGAGTTATTTTCGTTACGGAATTTCTGGATTCGGTCTCCAAGCTAAAGGCCCGCGATAGAAGCTATGCAATAGCTTAAAAGTAATAATAAAAACGTTGAGGCTTACATTACATTAAAGCTGTAAGACAAACATAGGCATATATCTAAATCAGTCGTTTTGGCTAACGTGTTATATTGCCTACTGCCTACAAAGTCTTGGCACAGCAGCGTAATGACCCAGGTTTGTATTATAGCCAGGAATATAAAATAGGCTAAAAGTGTTATGCCTGGGGGTCCTAGTTGGAATTTGAATGGGCAATGAGCTCAAAAGCTCACTGCAATCTATTGATCCGCTTAGTACCTTGTGAAGGATAATGAAGTCCAGCTTCTTCCTACGACTAGCTAAAGTATCCATATTATAGTGTCTCTACCTGTTAGTGTAGTTCGTAAGTTGCTTAGCTAAGTGATCACCGTAGCACAGGTGATAGAGGAACCGCTTTTGAACACTTTCTATCCGTTTGGTGCATACCTCGTAGTGCAGATTCCATACCACTGAATTGTATTCTAAGATAGGGTGGACTAATGTGTTGCAAAACCTGTTTTTTGTAGATAGGTTCTTAAATTCTTTACTGTTTCTCAAAACAAAGCCCAGTGCTGGAAAGTCTTTAGAGACAACATTTAGAATGTGGTAATTGAACTTTAGTGTTTGGTCGAGTTGAACTCCAAGGTCACGCACACTTCCCTGTCTCTCAATTTCAATACCCTCAATGTAGTACTTGTTGTCTAACATTTTCTTATTACATGTGAACTGAAGATGGTGACATGTAGTGACATTTAAAGACATTTTGTTAAGTTTACACCAGTTTACAAGGCGGTTAATGTCTTCTTGAAGCATTTTAGAGTCCAACATGCTTTGTATTGGCTTCATTATCTTTAAATCGTCAGCAAAAAGGTAATACCGGGAGTGATTGAAGCATTTAGTTATGTCGTTTATAAAAACGTTGAAAAGAATCGGACCCAAATGCGATCCTTGTGGGATTCCCGACGTTGCTAGAAAGCCTCGAGAGAAGTGACCGTTAATTACCACTTTTGACTCTCTGTTTACAAGGTAAGATTGAAACCACCCAATCAGCGTTTCCCCCACGCCCAGTTGAACCAATTTGAGAATAAGAAGGTGGTGATCTACTTTATCAAATGCTTTTCTGAAATCGGTGTAGATGGCATCTACCGGAATACGATTGTCAAGACTCTTAGATAAAGCTGATGTAAAACATAATAGGTTGGTATTGGTTGATCTAGATTTAACGAAACCATCAGATGTTTGCATACAAGTTTTTCAAACTGATTTAAATATAGGTATTACAAGAGCTTCTTTCCAGGTACTAGGAAAGATACTGTCGCTTAGAGATTTATTAAATATTGTTTGTAGGGGTGATGCTAGAGCATTATTTTGCACAACGTTTTATGAATACAGGAGGACTACCATCACTACCCGCATCCTTAGTTTCATCTAATCCTATAAGTTCGCTGTATATTTCTTTGGTTTCAAACTGTAGATTACAAAATGCCGCAGACGTGATAACTTGCGAAGTGTTCGCGGGACTTGGGTACTTATCGTCAGGGGTACTAAAGTTCCCAGCGAAATTATTTCTAAACATATTACAGATTTCCTTTCCGCCTACTGCGATTTTGCTATCCATAGACATTTGTGCCGGATATGTACTAATATCTTTTCTTTTACTTTTTACAAAAGACCAGAATGTTTTAGGGTTCTTGGTTATGGCGTTTTCTATATTTGCAATAAAACTCTTGTAGCATGCTGAATTCAATACCTTGCATTCATTCCGTAACACCTCAAAAGCCACTTGGTCTAGTGAATTTTTGTATTTTTTAAAACGGACGTGTTATTTGTATTTTTCTCTAAGAAGTCGTATCATTACACGAGAATACCAAGGTGGATATTTATTATTCCTGTTTTTTTTTTCATAGGTATAACCTATGAACCTAATAACCGTATAATATCTGTAATGTAGGTATTACACAATACTAAATCTAATATTTTAGATTTATTATTGACGATATTATTGTACTGATTTAGACCATTTAATGTCATAAACTCCGACAGTATCGTATTTATTTCGGAGTTGTTAGGTTCAAGGTACAAGTGCTCAGAGTTGTTATGGCTAAGCCATTGCACATTAGAAAGATTTAAATCTCCTAAAATCAAAATTAGTTCATCTTTATTTAATACCTTTTGGACGTTATTGGTAAACAACTCAAGTGTTTCACTATGGATAGGTGGTGGCAGGTATACTCCGCTCACGTACAGTTTATGGTGACATAAACAGATCAGAACCGACATGAAGTACTAATCCTATAGCGTGGTTTGTAAATAAATATTTGTTTACAATTATATAACACTGGTAGCTAAGTATATCTCAATTAATTTTCTAAGTAAGCTAGAGGAATATTCGAGATGTTTGAACTTGTTTTAACTTTACATAAAATGATACCCGGTAGTGTACTTTACCGGCTCGTACACTAAGTAGATTTTTACGTCCATCTTTTTTCAGACAGACAAATATGGTACAAAAAATAATAAAAACATTTCACTAACTTGTTTAACTCATTAAATGAATATGAACTCAAGGAACATAAAAAAATGATAGTGTAATGTTTTATAACGAAATCTTTGGAAGTGTGTCAAAAATTCAGTTCATTCAACACATTCTATGCCCCGGTGAATTTCGTTTTACCTAAAAAAAAATATAGAAAGTCAACTCACACATTTAGGAACATATACTGTACGGGGAATTCACAAAAATTCATAAAACGGACACAAAGAACACGCAGACTCAAAATAACAATTTGTGGATCACATAAAGTGTTGTCCCATGGGGTTGTGGGGGATCCAACCCACAACACTAAGCGCAGTAGTAAGCGGCGAAGTGACCACTTAAACCACTACTAAACATAATCTAAATACCTATTTTTTAAACCTATTTTATAATTTGGATATTCATTTTCGATTAATGCCCCCCCCCCCCCCCCCCCCTATTTAATACCTTTCTTAATAGTTTATCGTACGAACGTCTTATGTATATACCACATAAATGTTAGAAAAAATGGAAATTTATGTATGGTTTTTTTTTTCTATTTCTTCCAAATTTTCTTACCCTTTAAACTTTCCCTGGACTTCTACAAATATTTCGAGACTAAAATTGGTCAAATCGATTTAGCCAATCCTGAATTTTAGTAACACTAATGAACAGCAATTCATTTTTATATATTAGAGAAGATGTGAAAATTGAAATTTGTGTCCGTAAGTCTTGTCAGCTTTAGACTGCAGAATCAGGCGTCATGTATTTTTCCTCTTCGTGCAAATATTAATTTCTACGTATGTTATAACATGTATTCATAACCTTTTTGTCTGTGTCAACCAACAAGCAATGCTACTATGCCCCAGCCTATTGTATTCAACACAATTCCACTATATAACACACAACTTGAAATGATATTTCTATTTACTATCTATTTAGATATAAAATAACGATATACTCATTAATAACCGCATTCGCCGTTTAGTTTTAGACTGCTAAGCGGACCGATACAACATGTTTTTATTACTGCTACCATTCACACTTATGCTCGTGTACTTTTATCTCACAAAAAATTACGACTACTGGGCGCGACGCAATGTGAAACATGATCGCCCTGTACCATTATTTGGCAACCTGTTCAGCAATATCATTGGAAAAAAGAGCATCACAGAAATAACAAAAGAAATGTACAATAAATACCCCAATGAGAAAGTTGTTGGATTGTATCTTGGAACCACCCCGGAGCTGATTATTCGTGACTTGGATATCGTCAAAAGAATTCTAACAACGGACTTTCCTTGTTTCTACTCACGGGGACTTGGCCGTAGTGCTAAAATAGAACCTTTGTTCTTAAATCTTTTCCACGTAAATGGTGATACCTGGAAGTTATTGCGACAACGACTAACACCAGCTTTTACAAGTGCAAAGTTAAAAAAAATGTTTCCGTTGGTCGTGGAATGTGCTGCAAAGCTTCAAGCTACCTCCGAGGACATTGTGAATAAAGGTGGTGAATGTGATGTTCGCAATCTGATGGCGCGTTTTACTATTGAATTTATTGGAGCCTGTGGCTTCGGATTACAAATGGATACCATTCGCAATGAAAATTCTCTTTTTTTAACCTTGGGTACAGACATTTTTAATCGTAATCGATCTTGGAACCACGCAGCTTTAGAAGCCTTGTATGACGTGTTTCCAAACTTCAGGACATTGATGCAAATTTTCTTAAAGGACTCGTTATCGGACATAATCACTAAAATTGTTGTAGATGTCCGAAATCAGAGAAATAATAAACCCTCCGGACGACACGACTTCATAGACTTGTTATTGGAACTAGAAGAGAAAGGGAAAATAACGACAGAGTCTATTGAAACGCAAGATCCAGATGGAAAACCAAACCTAGTTGAAATGGAATTGGATTTGAAGTGTATGGTGGCACAAGTGTTTGTATTTTTTGCCGCTGGATTTGAGACTTCTTCTTCGGCTACAAGCTACATGTTACATGAACTAGCTTTCCATCCTGAAGAGCAGCTTAAAGTTCAAGAGGAAATCGATCAAGTCTTGTCTAAGTATGGGAACAAACTCTGTTATGACTCAATCGCTGATATGACATTATTAAGCATGTGCTTCAAGGAGGCTATGAGGAAGTTTCCATCTCTAGGCACCTTGCACAGAGAGTGCGTTAAGCGATACACAATTCCTGAACTGGGTATTACCCTTGATCCTGGAGTTAAGATCATAATTCCAGTGGAAGCGATACAATACGATGAAAAGTATTTCGACAATCCCTTCCAGTTTAAACCGGAGAGATTTGCTGATACATTTAAACTAAAACATAGCTGTTCGTATTTGCCGTTCGGGGCGGGGCATAGATCGTGTATTGGTAAGTTACAAACTCAAAATGCATTTGGTAATCTTTCTCCTTCTTCCGACGAGCCTTTTTCCCAAACTAGGTTGAGGTCGGCTTTAAGTCTACTACGACGCGGCTGAACTTTTTTTTTTCTGAGTGGACTGCCATCTGGTCTGGAGTGACTGCACTCAGACCTCATCAACCCAAGTACAAGGCGATATCGATATATGTATAGATTATAGTCAGACTTTTTAGGGCTCCAACTACCCGTAACGATTGCTATAGATGTTAATGTAAATTAAATTTGGTAATTACCACTAATAAATTAAATAAATTCTGTTCTCTTGATCAAAATAGGCGTTTGACTTGACAAGAATAAAACTTTAATAATGTGTCATATATGCGGTTCACAGTAATAAGCTTGCCCCCAATACGTAAATGGGACTAAACGTACAGGCGGCAAAATTTGGCGTTTAATACTCCTTTATCCGCCCTTTCGACGATAAGACGTGAGTCTATATATGTATAATATTATTCGTTGTGTTAGAAATATAATAAAAAGAAAAACAATAAGGAATTTTAGAAATTAACATCTAATTTCTTTGAATCTTATGTACTTATTAATTTATAAAATTTTATATATTAATATCACTTATAAATTTAATTTAATATAATTTAATTAATATAATAATATATCCGTGTGGTGACGGATTTCTTAATCCGTCCGTATTCTTATACGGCATGTCGCCACCCCTATTTATCCCGTGGGTGTTGCAAGGCACTAAACTATGCAGGACAAGAGAACTGCATAAAGAAGGAAAACCCTATACCAACCCGTCTATCCAGCGTAGTATAGCAGGCCAAAACCTCCTTTCTAAGGAGGGGCCTATGTCAAGCAGGGGACTACTAAAGGCTATTAATGTGATTTGATGATGAATTAATTTAAAAATAATTCTTAAACGATTAACTTTACTCGAACTGCTTTATAGTAACCATATCAGAATATTCTTTATTTCATTGCTTGCATATTTAACGAGATATTTATTTCTTCGATTAACTTAAAAACCATAAATAATATAATAGTATTATTTCTTTGTTTCAGGGGCCCGTCTAGGTGAAATGCAATCCTTGGCAGGTGTGGCAGCGTTGCTATACAAGTTCAGTGTGGAGCCAAGTTCCTCGACGAAACAAAAACTAGAAGTGAATCATACTAGCAACACAGTTCAATCCATTAAGGGAGGACTGCCCTTGAAATTGAAATTAAGAAAGAAAAATATTGATATTACCACGTAAATCATTGATACAGATATGTATCTTTTAAATATATCTTAAATGCCAAAATAATGCTAAGGATATGTTTTTTTTAAATAACATAACACAGTTAAATAAAAATCATAAGATTTGTGTTCAATAAAAATTTGAGACTTCAAATTAGATTTACAAAGAAATACTTTTCGTTTATCGACCATATTATACAAGTGAAAAACATAATATATGTAATATGCTTTTAAATAAAACATACTACGGTACATAAAACTGAAAATTTTATGTTTGTGATAAGAAAATACCCTCATGATTATTTTAAACTCCTTCAGTTTTATTTGTCAGATTATGACATATAAAACTCCTTCGAGTATGCTTAAATAAAAAAAAAACTCATCATATTTGTCAGATTTCTACATTGATATGTTATTATATAAATATTTGCTATAAATCATCTCAAAGATGAAGTATTTTTAAAAATAGTAGAAAGTTAAATTATAACAAACGAAATTAACGTTTTAATATCACCAGACACTACATTTCAAATAAATACATGGCACTCGCACATGTCACTGTTTACCATGGGCCGTGCCTCTCGTTTCACACCATGGAGCATAAGCCACAGAAGTTAACCGGCCTACGAAGCAAGTATATAATCACGTCCTATAATTTCTTTCCTTCAGCACAAAGTCACACGCCAGTTCAAATGGGATGACCAACTGAATGACTCGTTAACTATAAGATTATCTCGATCTTTATTATGGATACAATTTCAAATGAACGACCCTGAGGATACACACATTTTACTATTGCATTTCATAACACGAAATGGGTCATTGGTCATCCCTTGGTAAGTGTATAGGTACAACCGCCCATGAAAACCTGCAACTCAGAGTCACAATCACTAGAACTATCAGTCAGATTTAAATATTGGTCTTCAAGAATTAGATATATTTATTAGGGATTAATTTAGACTTTAAACCATCACGCTACAGCGCCTAGAAGCGGGAAAAATGGCTAAAAACGTAAGTGAAATTGTGAGAAACTAATGATATTCTCAAAAAGTTCAAGATTCTATTTCTGTATTTTGGATATCGATAAACATCATTTTGGATTTGAAATAATTACAATCGCCGAGTGTAATGAAATAGAAAAACCGCTACCTTAAGGTTTTTAGATTTTTTTAACGAAATAGCAGAGCCTCTTAGGGACTAATTTCCTGATCAATGAAATCTTAACTATGATAATATGCACACAGTCGTAAATCTTTCGTCTTTCTAGTTCATATTTTAATATGAAGTATTGTACTTAATAAATATTTAGTGATCGACTAAAGGTTCGGTTTCGCTTTCGGGCAGTTTCGGCCAAAAAATGTAGTTTCGGTTTCGACCAAAATTGGCCGAATGTTACAGCCACACCAAAAGTCAGTGTTCCTAAACTGTCGGGTTACTTTCGCGGCTTACTCGTGGACATCGGCTCTGGCTCAGTTCGCAGCCGTCCAGTGCTATCTTTTTTTATGGTGTTGCAAGCGAGCAGACGAATGATCGAATGATGGTCAGTGACTACCGCTGCCCATGGATACCTGCAACTTAAGAGTCACTTTTTTTTTTTTTTTTTTTTTTTTTTTTTTTTTTTGAATTCTGTAACTTGGCAATCTGTGTCAACACAATAAGCCATTCAGATGAGGTATCTTGATATGTATGTATTTTAGCAGAAGGTATTCATAAGAGTACGTTTCATCTGGTGTCACCAAATCTCACGGTTAGTGTAGAGACACTATGCCGTTTCAATCGGGAATATACAATACTCCCTTTGCCTTCCAGTTTGGATGCTAATTCGTTGACGTGAGTTGATATTCTCGTCTGATAGTTTTCACTATATCTAGCGATCTCTTGTTTGACGGTAGTGATCTTTAGGTCCTCGTGTATATATTTGTTGCTCACATAGTAGGGTATATCCAGCATGGCTCTCAAAGTCTTGCTTTGAAATCTTTCAAGAATCTCTATGTTGCTATTGCTAGCAGTACCCCACAGCTGGATCCCGTAAGTCCAGATTGGTTTAAGGATGGTCTTGTAAATAGCTATCTTGCTTTCATGTGAGAGGCTTGATTTGCGTCCTATCAGCCAGTACATGGATCTGACTTTCGTATCCAGCTGTTTACGCTTGGTCCAGATATGCTTTCTCCAGGTGAGTCTTCGATCCAGATGCATACCCAAATATCTGGCATCTTCAGCTTGAGGAATTTCTTCATTATAAATCCTTATTGGGGGACAAGTCTGCCTTCTCAAGGTGAAGGTCACATGGACAGATTTTCCTTGATTAACCCTAATACGCCATTTATCTAGCCACTTTTCCACTTCATGGATGTGGGTTTGTATGTTGGCCGATGCTATAGCGGGATCCACGTGTACCGACAAAAGGGCTGTATCATCCGCATACGTGGCAGTCACAGTATCAACGTGCGTTGGAAGGTCTGCGGTAAAAAGCAAATACAGGATGGGTCCCAATATACTTCCCTGTGGTACTCCTGAGAGAATTTCGTTTAAAGGCGTAACTTCGTTGTTAAATTTCACCTCAAAGCATCTACTGTGTAGGTACGATCGTAGAATCGGAAAGAAGGAGTGAGGGAGCAGCTTTTTAATTTTGAAGAGAAGTCCTTCATGCCACACTCTGTCGAACGCCTGACTAATATCAAGAAAGACCGCAGAGCAGAACTGTTTGCATTCTAGTGCACGACTTATTGTATCCGTAATACGGTGGATCTGTTCGATAGTTCCATGTTGCTCTCGGAAGCCAAACTGGTGAAGAGGAATAATTTCTGGTAAATAGGGGCGCATCCTGTTCAGTAGTATTTTTTCGAAGAGTTTACCCAAAACAGGGAGTAGGCTTATTGGTCTGTAGGAGCTTACATCATGGGGCGGTTTTCCTGGTTTGGGTATCATTATAACCTGCGCAATTTTCCACTGGGCGGGGTAAATTGCTAGTCTTAGGCAAGCATTATAGATATCTGCAATGTGAATAATGCCCTTTCCAGGCAGCTGCTTGAGTAGCTCTGCGTCGATCAAATCGTAGCCAGGTGTTTTACCCTTCTGTAGTTGTAGGATTTCTTTCCGTAGTTCGTTGGGGCTAGCACTTTTTAGTGGTAGACTCATTTGCAAAGGTGCGTCCAGATATTCGGTGACTTCCTTGACGTGTTCAGGATCCTTGCTTGGTAAGGGTCTGAAGATAGTTTTTAGGTATTCCGCGTATACTTGGGCCTTTTCAAGTTCTGTTTTTGCCCACTTGCCATCAGAAGCTTTTATGGGTGGTATGTGTTCCTTCGGTCGTTTTAGCCTTTTTGTTATCTTCCATAGAGAGTAGTTGGTGTCTATAGAAGGAGTAAGGTCAGTTAATTGTTTTTGTAAACGCTCGTTTTCTGCTTGACAGATCATGTGCTTAAGTTCCTCAGAAGCCCTGTTGAAAGCTTTTTTGTCACAGGGATATTTCGTAGAGTGCCATTTTTTCCGCAGCAGCCTTCTTTCATTTACTTTGTCCTTTATTAGTTTGGGGTAGTGAGCAATTTGTGTTGTTTTCGGTCTTAGATAAGACGTAGATTCTTTCGCCGCTAAGTGAATAAGCTTACTGAGAGTTTCGATAGCTGTTTCAACTCTATCTACATTATTAAGTGGCAAGTTCAAGTTAATGGATTCTGAGATTTTAGTTCTGTATCTGTCCCAGTCTGTTGTCCGGTTATACAGTCTTTGTTGATACTCAACTATAATAGCCTTGCAGTGAACGTTGACAATTACTGGTGTATGGTCTGACGACAGGTCAGTACATTCTTCTACGTTCATTTGTCTGAGCGGGATATTTTTGGTTATGAAAAAGTCCAATAGGTCTGGTACCTTTTGTGGGTCCGTAGGCCAGTATGTAGGAACACCATGCGAAGCGCAATGAAGGTTGAGGTCGATCGTAGCCACATAAAGTTGTCGTCCCCGTGGCGAGGTTAGTCTCGAGCCCCAGAAAGCGTGTTTTGCGTTCCAATCGCCACCGCAAATAAATCTGTTCCCTAGTGTGTTGAAGTAGGTCTTGAACTCATCTCTTGTAATGACATGCCTAGGTGGGCAGTAAATTGCAGACACTGTTGTTTCTGTTTTATTATCCTGAATCCTGACTGAAGTTGCTTGTATCTTTTCGGTTTTGGTTTCCCCAGAAAGATAATGTTTGATGTTTTCTTTTATTATGATTGCGGTTCCTCCATGTGAATTACCAGAAGGGTGGTTTGTAGTATACACCATGTAATTTTTAAGTTGGAAATGAGTTTTTGGTGTGAATCTTGTTTCTGAGATTAAAGCCACGTCCACTCTTTCAAGTTTCAAGAAGAGTTCAAGTTCCTGGCGACGTTCTGTCAGCCCGTTGGCATTCCAGGTGATTATTCTAAGGTTTAGGGGTGCTTTATAAGGCTTGTGAATAATTGGATCATACGATCCATCATGTTGTCTAACATAATATTTATTATGTTTTGAAATTTGTTGAACATGGCGTCTAGAACTTCCCCGAAATTATTTGGGTTCTTGATATCGGTTATTAATCCCGCTGTGTTTTCTTGTTTTGTCACTTGTGCATATGTGATATTTGGTTTCGAGTGATTGAAGAGATTGTAGTTCTTAGTTTGGTGGTTTTCTTGTACAGTTTGTGTCGGGTTTTTGCGGTATTGATTTTGCGTTATGTTGTTTGTGTTCCCATTTCTTTCTTTGCCCTTTCCTGTCTTGTTTTTCGAAAGTAAGTCTTTGTATTGTTTGTACTTTATGCAGCCTTTGTAACTTGCTGGATGTTTTTCTTGGCAGTTGGCACAAGTTGCCTCGGTGTCCGGTCTTTTTAAACAGCTTGTTGTTGAGTGTTCTTCTCCGCATTTTACACATCTGAATGGTCTGTTGCACTGGTTTTTTGCATGTCCAAATCTTTGACATCTTTTACATTGCAAAATGTCTAGCTTTTTGTATGGTGCTTCAAATGAGACTTTTACGTAATTCACTCTGTTGATTTTAAAAATTTCTTTGTTGTTGTGTTTAGGCTCAAGGTCTACATAGAATAAGGGTAGCGGTTGTTTTGTGTTTTTGTGTTGTACATTTGTGATGTGCCGTACTTCATGCCCAAGTTCGAAGAGCTCTTTTTTAATTAGTTCTGTGTCTTCTGATGAGTGAAGACCACGTAATACTACTCTGTAGGCTCTTTCGCTTTTAAGTTTGTATGTGTAATGACTAACGTTATTTTCTATAAAGTTAGCTCTTATGTTTTTATACGTGTCTACGTCACCAGGCATTATTTTAACTATGTGTCCTGACCTCAGAGTTGTCATAGTATATTTGTCGGTATTTACAATTGAGGAGAGGATTTTCTTTAATGTCGTTATGTCTATAACTCCCGTGACAAATATGGGTTCTGGCTTTGGCGGTTTAGGCTCCTTAGGTTGTTGACTGGGTTCGTCGTGTGTTGCTGACTCTAAGATTTGGAATCTGTTTTCTGTTGTTACTGCATATGTTGTCTTATTTACTTTAGTATTATTCTTTGTCCGTTCAGGACTAGATTCCGCTTTCCTTTTCATAGGCACCTGATCGTTTTGCCATGGTTGATTTGTTTTAGCTTGTGCATCATTCGTATCAGATGTATTCGATTCCTCTTGCACTTTATCTTTTGGAATTGTTTGATTTGGTGTTTCAATTAGTAGAGTTCCAAGTGAGGGGCTCCTTACACGTGCAAACATGCTTTTTTGGAGTACTTGTTGTGTCATCTTTGGCTTGTTTTGGTTTTCTTTTTCATTATTCATGCTCATTTTGTTCCCACGAGTAGGGTCGATATAAAAGGTCACTTGAAGGGTGACGCCCATTCCTCCAAGAAGGCGATCTTCAACGACGTTTGCCATGTCCGCCGAGGTTGGCGCTCGATACTGATCTCCCACCAGTCATGCATTCCATTGGCACGTGTCCCACCGTGGAATTGGGGTGATTGTTTTATAGAGGTTTTCTTCCTCTCAGCCCGGGCAATTAAGCCAAGACTCCCGATCGCTGAGTAGCGGTTGCGGGCGTGAGTATTCATTTCCTAACACCCACTGTTGTCTGACTGGTTAGGCCAGTATTGTCGGGTTATTTAACCGCCGCCCGAGACCCGGCGTTGAGGTTCGTTTAGCACCACCCGGGGGGCACGTGTAGGGTTTTCTTCAGGTATCCTTCCTACGGACGCGAACCAGTCCACCCCCCTTAAGAGTCACTAAACCACTGTTTTCTCCTCCGCCCCCCTCCCCACCCAGATTCAGGGGAAAGGGAAGAGTTTGGGCTCGGGTAACCTCTCTCACTCACAAAGAACTGCTTAACACAGGTTTTCTGTGAGGCCGTGGTACCACTCCGGTACCACTACCTATCGCGTGAGGTACCTCATTAATTTAGACAGGTGTTTTTTTTTATCGACCTACCTAAACACATTTTCTCTTATTAAGAATTGATGCCATGTGTCTACCTTATTACAGTGGTTTGAGGTGGAATGTAAGTATAAGCAGATAAACGACTAAAGAATACATTCGATTTCAGTATACAGTAGAAATTTTAAAATGATAGTTTTGGTTACGGTTTCGGCCGAAACTAAAACAAAAGCCAAAAGTTCGGTTTTGGCTGTAAACCCTGTTTCGGTTGGAAACAGTTAAAAATATTTAGTACATCTATATCATGCCTATTTTAGTGCAGTAAATAAGATCAGGCCTTGTCTTTTCGATATTCAAATACAGGAACATAATAATTCGGGACGCATAAATACTCTATACTGCTGTGACTCTCAATATTACTACTATTATGAGCCAAAAGGTAATTACCACCTTAAACGCATAGGTATAGGACATATGAACTAAGTACTCATTTACCCACTACATATATGTACCTAAGTCTGTAGGTACCTACTACTTTTTTGCACGATGTGATCTCTTTTTAATTGAGTAAACATGAGACCACCTATAACTTTCAAGACGTATCAGTTAACCTTTCAAGTTTCAAGAGCTCCTTATAAATAAATAAAGAATGTAATTTTTTATTTATTATATTAATAAAATTGACAGATCGGCTCATGAAGCTTGGTTACAAAGTGGACTTGATCCCTGTTGATCACGTCAACTACTGTATGCTGGAAATGTGCAGTCATGAAGTAAGTCTGTATGTCCTTATTTTGTTCGACTATACCTTAAAAAAGTAGTGTACTTAAATGTTTTCTTAAGTATTGTTTTTGTTAGTTTAGCGATTCGAGACTAACGATACCTATCATTTTCCTGAGTTATTTCGCGCGAATCGTGGTCCTTTCTCCAAACTACCTTCTTCCTTTGTCTTCACCGAAAATAAATTCAATTTCAAAGTAAAATTGGCTTTGGGCAGGCGACGCCATTAAGAAACTAGCCCTTGAAACTAGGTGAAGTTGGACGAAGTCGGAGGTAGTTGATGATGACCCTAAATGGGTGCTAAGAAGGCATTTTTTGAGTTACCACCACTACTATGTGAAAAGCGGCATTTTACCCTCCAACACTACTGAAGTACTATATTAAACAGGTTTTGTCACACTTACACTTCAACGTTTTACGTCCATGGGCCGGCTCGACCGAAGTGTTGCCACGGCCCCACGAGAAAACGGTGTTGTGTAATTTCGCATCGTAACTTTTAACGGAGTGAGGTTAGACAGCTTTTATTAAGATATCCGTGTGGTGACGGATGAAGAATACAGTGTCACCAACACGGATATCTTGTGCCGTGGGTCTCGTAAGAGCCGACTATGGGAACAACATTTTTAGGATAACAGCACTGCAAACAGAAAACTTGACACAAACCCTATACCGACCCGCCTGGCCATAATAGGCCAAAACCTCTTTTCTAAGGAGAGGCCTATGTTCAGCAGTGCGCTATTAAAGGCTGTTTATGATAATGAGTGAGGTTGCTTACCATTAAATGCTTACTCTACTGCTCGTTTGTCCCCCTTTACCATAACAAAAAAACATGTCGCCTCCTGCAACCATTGCACCAAAGAGGTCATTGACCTCAAGTCCCAGACACCTAAATATTGAATCCCATTAATCTGATTAAGTTTACAGTGATAGCGCGATATTACCAAATACAATTTTAAAGTAGGAATACATCTTGTGTTGCAAGGGACCTTACAAACATTCATGAAACGGACATAAAGACCACCCAGACTCTTTGTGGCTCATACAACGTATTGTCCCATGTGGGGATCGAACCCACAACACTCAGCGCAGTCAAAAGCTGCGAGGCGACCGCTTAAACCACTACGCTATCCGTGCAGACATAATAAATAATTGTGATGAAAAAATTAAACATATAAAAATATCAAAAATGCAGGTTATGTTATAAAACAATAAAATGTATTTCGATTTTCTAAATAGCTTTAATACAGCGGTAGTTTCAATAAACGTTTAATATGTAAAACATATAAACAGAAGCCGCAACTGAGGTCAAACAATATCCTGTGTATCGTTATCAGAAATTGTTTATAAGCTTGACAGGGCATTGAATACCATGTCACTTATTTTGCGCGTGGCATCCCTCCACGGGCCTCACCCTTCCAGGACGGCGCATCGGAATCGAGCCGACTAAAACCACACGGTGTGCCATACCGCCCCTTAAATCGAAAGGATCTCGGAACAGCTTTAAGATATCCGGAGTGGGAGTAAGTACCTGCAAAACCCCTAAAATGTAAATACCTAACTGCTTTCTTTGTTGTAGATATTTCGTTGCAACCTAAAAAACTTGCACTTTAACACGCACTACCGACGGGATCCTGTATGCCAGCGAGCAGTGGAAGCCGTCATACAATCAGCAGAAAAGTTCAAACAAGCTCGCATCCATCTGTGGTGCTGGACATATTTAGACTACCAGATGTTCAGGCGTGGTATGTACACACCTAAGGACTACTGGCCCAACGACGTGGAATTACCGAAACCTTACGTTTCGTGTGCTGATTGTGTGGAATGCTGCAAAATTGTACTCAAGAAAAAAGAAGAAACTTCCCAAGATCTTACAAAATAATATCAAACATAAGGCTCAAAATAAAATTAAGTATGTATGCAAATCAGTTCCAATTTATTTTTAATAAAAAAAAACACTGGGTGATATCCGTCACGTAACTTCCTTTTACTCCTCCTCTCTTGAAGCGTAAGTAAATGAAGATATCAAGCCGTCGAGCGGCGGCCGGAAAACACCTAATGCTACGCAACATAGAGGCAAAATGCGAGAGTACTATTAAAATGTAAATAAAATAAACAATATAACATTGAAATATGGGTTGCGTAGGTATGCGACTCATTACTACATGCCTGTACAGATGCACTTACTGCAAGGTTGCTCGAAAAAACCACGTTCGAATACCCATACTCTTTTAAAAAGATACAGGTTGGTCAATAAAGTACGTCCAAAAAGTCAACTCACTGCTAAGGTTTTGCGTGCTTTATGTGGTCCGTCACATATTTCCAAAGAACAGAGAATAAGTTATTCTCTGTTCTGTTAGAATAAGTTATATGGGCTCACCTCGGCACATATGGCCATGGTTTAGCACACATGGCCGCCGCCAAGAGAGTACGCCAATTTCAGAGGGGGTTCTGCGCATTCAAAAGGGCAGTAAAGTATTTGTGGCTCTTGGGTTACAGGTTTCCATGGGCGGTGGTTGTCACACTGATGGTAATCAGGTGACCCGGCTGCTCGTTTGACTAACTAAAAACACTGGGTGTAGGAAAAAAGCTTCGATCCATTGCATTTATCAGTTCACACCTGCCTTGATATATACTCTGCGGTGTGGTACTCGAGTACTCATTTTAAGCAAAACGGAAACATATTTGCTGCTGGAAAGTTGTAAAAGAATTCAATGGTGATTCCCGTTCAAACGACAGTAAGTAAACAACAAAACGCCTGAATGGTTTTCAGTTTAACACAAAACAGTTCAAGATAACAATATCTTTAACATTATACTTAACTAGCTGTTTTGCTATTTACTCGTACATTATTTTAATATTTTTTTTCTTGAATTTCTTAAAATCCGTTCTACTCGGTGAAAAGAATATTCCTACCAAATTTCAAGTCTAGCTCTAATGGTTCCAGAGATATCGTGATGAGTGACTATATACGTGGAAATCTCTTATATATATATATATATATATATATATAGATTAGGTAAAGCAGATTTCATCATAAGGTACATCTGGTTTCCAGATCTAACATGTATAATATGAACAGATTGCATTCGACATAAGAAACAAATTACCTACAATTTCATAAATAATTTTATTAAATTTACAATGGTGAAATAATATCCAATTACGATTAATAGATACAAGTTTAAGATAACTTCATACACCTAACATGGAATTAACAATTAAAAAAATAATGTGTTTTATTGCTCAACGGAGAACTGAATCGCCGCCGGCCGACACGCCCTAGGCAACTGTAAAAAAATACCAAATACATACCAAATATTTGTACACAAATCATCGATAAATTTATCATACAACCAGTCAACCGCGGAACAATACGTACGAACAGACTTTACACTGATTTTTTTGTTCCTTTCGTTAGCTCTCGCGAGCTTTAGATTTAATACAGAAAGATATATTAAGACATGTCTCTGTATGTAGTTATACAATTCTCTGGTACATACAGAATACCTACTGTGACCCCTATGCTAATAGTAGGTGAACAGTTGTTTAAAAAAATTTTTTTTTGGTGTAAATTATATAAAAGGAACTCAACAGAATAGTAGGAAAAAAAACAGGTTTTTGATAGAATATGAGTCACTTACAGAAAGATAGCCACAGCAAATCAAATTCTGCTAGGGTTGCCAATGCCCAAGACTTGTCACTACACAAGGAACACAACCATTACAGAAAGTTTTTAAAATAAATGATTAGTGTTTTTCTTGTTGAATATAGGGATTTTTCTTTCTTTACTTTTTTTTATTCATACTTTTTTGTAACAATTTATAATATTGTACATTAACAACAGATCCCAAGGTTCAAAATATTTACAAATTACTTCCCATTACATACCTTCCTTGAGAATATATTAAGGTGTCGTAGTATTATGTCCCTGTGCGGTTCTCACGCACGTCAATCATACAAGCACACACAAATGTATTCTTTACGTGTGTTACCGGGCTCCAGGTAATAATTGAATATACCTAATTGTATTCCTTTGTTATTTTCTCCATACTAGCTAAGAATATAACATTCCGAAAAATGAAATGATTTTGAAATAAATATTTAATGTTACAATTTGCACACAGCATTGCGTATTATTTTAAATAAATGCCAATATTTTCTTATGATAACTTTAGTTTTCATTTATTTTAATGTGGAGATATCAGACTCACTATTCATATATTTATTCTTTAACTTGGATTATATATATTTCTAGACATTGCGTCACGTTAAATTTACCTAATCAAAAACAGCCTGACTTATTACTAAAGAAATATAGACAAACCTCCAGTTCTTTTAAAAGGACTGCATATTACTATGCGTTATTATACCTTAAGCCCTTTTTTTTTTTTTTAATGAAACAAATTTAGTTATGAAACTTAATAAAACAAACCACCATTATACTACTGAACCACCTTAGATGGTCTATCTTACGAACCACGGAAAGTTTAGTTCAGTCAGAAATGTTATCTTTATGTTACATTAAAAACTGATGTTATTTAAAAACAATGTAATTATTCATTATATAAAACAATAATGCAACCTTGTGAAAATATATAAATTGGTAAAATTCGATTTATTAAATATTACTAACTACTGTGACTCGAATAATAATTTAACAGGCAACACCGAACATCGATGCCCTTGATATAAATTTAAAAAATGTGATAGCTGTTCATCTATTTTTGGGTGCTTTTTATCTATGTTTGACCTGTGATGCTACATCTAGATATATGTATAATAAATAATAATTGTTTTGGATACATTTTTTAATTCTTGGCATATGATTTAAAAAATCAATTAAATAAATTAGGTTTGTGATAACAGTAGCTCGGCCTAATGAGAATCACACAAAACTTCATCCAATGTTACAATTACAGTAACTGTAAATTGAACAACGTGAATAAAATTAATACCATAGTTATAAAAAGGAAGCTATACATTTAGTCCGATATTTTATTTAACATATAACAAGCATGTGGTATATTTATCGTGAGACTTTAACAAACAATAACTGCAGCACGAATACCACGTGCGTCCACTCCATCAGTACGGTCCAACAACGACACTTTTATATTATATTTACAATAAATAGCGCTTCTGGCTCGAGTTCACATATTGCAATTTTAACATTTGTTACTTCAAAAGGACATCCAAGTATATCTGTCACACAAAAGCATCAACTGTGTACCAAGAAATTAAATACGAAATTGACCATCGCGTTCAGTATACCAAGAGACCAACAATAGTTACTTTTGCAACAAAACATGAAGGTGGGTAAAATCTAAATAATCTTAAATTTATAAAAATGATTAATTGGTTTCTGTACGCTTCAATTCTGCACCTATTGAGCTCTTGGCAAAATATACAGCCCACTTCAAAAAAAAAATTATTCATTTTTCGCGTCAGGTTTGTTCCTAATCTCTCATCAAGGCAACCGTAATGTCACAGGCGACGATTAGCAGGATACAGCTAGTTTAAAATATGTGTTTTTGGTAGATGAAACAATTAACATTGTGGGGAACTGTCTGTGTTACCTAGAATCAGTTTATATATGTTCAGAAAATGAAATAAATTGTTTAAGATTGAATTTTTTGTATTCAAAATACATAGGTATATGATACACAAATACATGCAATGACATAATAATCTTTTTAAAAGTAACCTTGCTTTAGACATAACTAATACTGTTTTAATGCCTACCTTTATTGTCTGTTGTTTACCTAGTTACCTGAACACAGATCAAACATTGCTACACATCAGGGCATGACATTAAGTTCGTCAACACCAGCAACAATTAAATATCCACAGCATATTATATGATTTTTAACCGACTTCAAAGAGGAGGTTTTCAATTCAGATGTTCATATATATTTTTATGTATGTTCGAGCATAACTCCGTCATATATAGTCTGATTTTCATTCTTTTTTTTTTTGTTAAAAAGGGATTTTGTTTCATATAGATCTGATGATGGGTTTCAGAGACAGACAACGGAACTCTTCAAACAATGACAGCAAATCAACCGCGATTGCTGCTAAGTTTTTTTAGTGCTCTTTGTTGTTAGTATTGTTTGAAGTCGGTTTAACTCTTTTTAAAGGATTTATTTTTAAATTAATATTATAATTTATAGCCTCGATTTTTTTCTTATAATTTTACAATGTAATTAGCTAAGCCAGAAAAATCATAAAACATCTACAATAGAGTTGCAAAAAAAAGTTGCAAGTTCGTGTGAGCATATTGATAACTGCAAAAGTGAATAAAGTTCAAGGTATTTAATTAGTAACAAGTTTGTGTGTTAAAGTCATCCCCATAGCAATTTAATGACAGATACACAGGTGACACACAACGTTTAGTACAACAAACCCCTTGAAAAAATTGTATTACTACCGAACATTTAAATTAGAACCTAGTCACCGAACCTACTAATACCCTAAATAAGAGATCGCGTTAATTCCCGTTAAATAATATTAATTATCATGGAACGCGAAAGTTTAAAAGTTAGTATAGTCACCGAACCGTTAAAGTTCACATTAGTTCATGCGCCTTGTGAAACTTTATCTGTATGTACAAGTGTGTCCTACATCCGCAATAATGTAATAAACGCTCTTCAATGCAGCAACACATAAAATATTCAATTTATACATGTCGATTGTTGATTGGTGAAATTTAAAATAGGAATTTCGTTTGACAGTCAATCACTAGTTTTCAAAACCCGAAAACCAGAAGTGCTAACAAAGAGTATGTATATATATTAGTAGGGCAGTGTCGTATAACGCGGTCCGACCGCTACTCACTTCATTAGCTAACACATCGATTACCTCGTCCGATCACAAGGGACACTCGGTCCCGTCTAATAGTCACTTTGTTGTCACTCTTTTCTCATTTCACTTGATTTTTGACGTGTTGTAAAAACTCGTAGTACGAGAATGAGGACTCCAATCGGTCTTCGATTAGACGTTCTGTGAATAACGTTCGGTTTGGTGAGTTGTCCCTGTAGAAGAGATAAAACAATTGTTAGTTTTTACATTCATACATTAATATACACGAAAGTGTTGAAATGTTTATAATACTTATACATAGATACAATGGGGAACAAACTACAGTGGGAACGCAAATAACGTGTATATGTATATGCCAGGAATCACAGGTATTATATTGCTTACGATATTCTTCAAGGCAGCCTTACCTATGACTACTTAAACCTTATCATCATCATTATCATCAGCCTTTAAGCCTTATGACATGTATTAAATGTCCAGTGATGTTAATCGATGATTTTGGAAACCACAGATTGATACACTAACTAGATTAAAGAAATAGTTATAATCATATTTAAGAAAATTTGGGCTATAGCACACCCTAGATTTAGTCGAATTGTTTATTTTAATCTTTGCAGATCTATATTGGCTTACTGCATTGATATAATACTTACATAGATGAGTAATTACCGCCTAAAATCGTTGCTACTGCACATCTGTCCACAGGCATATGCGTAGCAAACGTCAATTCAGTGTTCAATGTGGCGTCAACCGAGTTGAACATAGCGACACATGACAGTAACAATCGCCAAAATGGGTAAATGCGTAGTGAAAGAATGCGATTCAAGGTCACAAAACGTTAATAAATCATGCGGAATTACTTTTCACGTGTAAGTTTATGGTTTTTGTATTGATAATATCGTAAATAAGGCTATAATTGAAATAAAACACTGATAATTGTAATTTAGAATCAGTGTTACCATTAAAAAATCATTTTGGTTTTCCCACATTAGTGGGAGAATTTATAATTTATGAAATAATATGCTTTATACTGTTTTTAAACATTTTGCCAATAATAATAAAATATAGGAAGAACGGTAGTTGTTAGGGCTGGACCGATCACTTTTTTTTGGGACCCGTTGAACGTTCACTGCGAGCTTGGCAGAAGTGCCAAGCTCGCAGTGCTGGAGACTTTTGTACAAAAGAATTAATTCATTGTTTTTCTTAATTTATTATCAATTTTAAATAATAATTGTACAAAATAATAATAATAATAATAATAAATGTTGATCATAAAAAAAAAAATATATAAAATAAAAAAGTAAATAAATATAAAAAAAAAATATAAAATATAAAAAAATAATAATAATAGTATTTTTTTATTTGTTTTTTAAATTATAATAGAATTTGCAATACACCCTGGGGATTATTTATTATCAGTACAAGTTGATCATTCACTTTTATTATTAAATGCTATTATTTTTACATACGTAAAAATAAGATTGTATCATGAAAGTAAAATATCCACACAAACTTATAAAAAAGAGTCTAAAAGACAATTGTATACAAAACTGATGCTTCACAGCGCAGTTTGATTTTACACTGAATATAAACCCTTTTAACCAAATATTTCCAGTTATTTTATTATTTATACCTATTCTATTCAATTCGAAATATTTTATTTAGAATATTTAAATTAATTTATTTTATTACAAAATTGTTTTAAAAAAAATTGTTTCTTAGTTGTTATGGGTAAAATTTCATACGGTAGTCAACACTGGCCCACCATCGCAAAGTTATGTCTTTGTCTTTGTCTAATCCGAGCGATGGTATTGTTCTTGTCTCGCGTGTAAATGAGACATAAATATGTTTACTTTCAAATGTTTAGTGGTATCAAAGCTACGTCGTCAAAGTTCAAAAGTGGTTACACTTTTTTCGACGTGTGATAATGAGGTTTGCTTCTCTAGTGTTTTTTTAACTCAATGGCTTACTGTAAGATAGCTTGGGGAGCGTCAAACAAGACATTAGATAGAGTAATGAAAGAAAAGATGTGATACGTTCTAAAGTCATAGATGAATATAACTTGGTGTCAAAAGTAAAAACTTGGACTAGAGGATTGAAATGAGGAGGGTTGAGGTCTAGACTCCACCTGTCTATCACCTTCCTTTATCAAGTAATATTATATATTATATGAGACGTTCTAATAAGTGCGCACTAGCATACGCACACGTACATGTACGCTTACAGACAAGCGCACGTGTACACGCACACACACATGCAAGATATTTTATGTTCCTTCTAAAAAAATTTTGTTTGTTGTTGTGTTTTTTTTTTCAATTTTAAACAAAATTATACAACGAACATTTTGAAAGTGTGTCGTAAATGGATTTAGACCTAATGACACAGCCAATGTACATCATAAATTCAATATAATAATCACACATTTTCCTCTGGATGTATTCTAAAGATTAGGATAGAAGAGTACTGACCTGAGCACGAGTATGTCGGCGGCGTAGGGCCGGTCGTCGTTGAGCTTGTCGATGAAGTCGTGCAGCAGAGTGTTGCCGGGCGAGTCGGTGCGCGGCAGGGAGCGAGCTTCGTCGGGCAGCTGCGCGAAGGCGGCCACGCCCATCGTGTCCGACAGGAACGCCGCGCTGACGCGGTGGCACACGTACACGATCATGCTGTCGCCCGCGTCCAGCAGGTACGCGCCCGTCGAGTTTATCCTGCCGACCACCGAAACGTTACCATCTCAAAATACTTCCTGGTGAAAAAGTCAGTTCGTAGATGAGATCGTATTTATTATGTTGATTCGACTTTATACATTAACCAATACGTCCTTTTAACTGCATCGATTGTGTGTAATGTGATTTTATATGGATACTATATAGATGTAAGTATGTGATCGTTATTAGAACCGCCAGGCACGTAGGGCGCGTTACCTCTCGGCGGACAGCTGCAGCTGCGGCGGGTCGGGCGCGCAGTCCTCGTCGGGCAGGTGTTCGCTGGGCGTGTGGCTGGCCAGCGCGCTGATGTCGTACAGCTGCGGGTACACGCCGCGCATGAGCTGCGCCAGCGCCGAGCACTTCAGCGCGCACATGTCCGCCACGCGGTCGTCTAGCCGCGTCGACGTGCCCGTGCGGAACGCTTTCTGAAATTCAACAAACAGTAAAACGCATAGAAATAGATCACACAAAACGAAACTTATATAATGGTAAAGAAAGCGAACTATGGACCTATCGCATACGGTTGGTATAGCGAAATTCTCAGCACTGATCGGCTGATACTGAGGGCATTTAAAATAGCCAATCAGTGCAGAGAGCAGAGAAAGATGCAAGACCAAAACAATCTTGTATCTCTGTCTACCGGCCGTACGCTGCCACTTACAGAGTAATATACAGTTCGCTGCCTCTATATTATCTCTATGTGTAAGACAGGCGGCACTGGTTACGCTTACCCTTTTGAGAAGTGCGAGTAGGTAGAGCGGCAGTAGCCGGAGCGAGACGGGCGCGTGCAGCGCGCTGCTGAGGTGTCCGGCGGGCAGGTTCTGCGACAGGCGGAACGCCGATAACGCGTCCACCGCTACGTTCATCACCGCTTCTCGAGCCTCGCTCATCGAAGCCGTTTGACACCGGTCCACCGCTGGCGATCACAACAAATTACGATAAATAAATCTACGACATTTATCCGCTCGATGCAGGCAAGGTAAAGTAATACATGTTCTACAACATTTTTAAAGACAAAAAGTTCATAAAATTAAACTTTTAGCAATTAAATTGACCCAAAACCAACAAACAGGACAAAGCTAGACTAAATAAAGCTCTTTAATAATTGAGCTCGATGGAAAAAAAAAATTGTAAAAAAAACATTTAGAACAAGAAAGGAATATTCTAAAAATCAACAAGTGTGAGTTATATTAGTTTAATAAATGTATGTTAATCAAATTAGTATGTAGTAAGACTCACCCATTTTACTAAGTAGTCCTATAATACATTGTTGATCAGCCGCGTGCAAGACATCAGTCAAATTGCTCGCTAGCGGCAGAGCCATTGTGTGCACTCGTATCCGCCTTTCACCTGCAATACACAATCATATCAGTGTAAATAACAATTAACAGTACTTCAGAGAATCCTCCAGGAAATATTAGTTTTAGCAAGATGACTCATATAGGTAGCGTGTCATATTATTAAATATTAGTAAAAATCACCAAGCGAGTACAATAACAAAAAAAAAATGGTAAATTCATTTTTTAGGTATGTTTTGTTATGACTTGGACGTCACCTGGTACACCTGGTCTCAAGTGCCAAATAAGTCAGAAGCAGAGCTGTACATTGGATAATTAAGCGGCTATAAAGAAAATAGATAGTGTTTACCTTTACTGCTAGTATACAACAAAGCGGCCTGGAAGCACACCTGCTGCAGGTCGGCAAGCGACTCCTCGATGGTGAGCTGCATGCCGAAGCCTGCGTCGGGCGACACGTTGGGCAGCGACAACAGGTCCGTCGAACGGACGAAGAAGTTGCCGTGGAACGTGTGGATTGTAATGCCCCTGACGAATATCACACAAAGTTCATTTTTTAAATTTTGGAATATTATTTTTATTTTAAGAAATTGAGACAAATTAAGCATGAGGCTCGGAACCAGTCGAGATGGAGACTTGCTGTAGAAGCCCTTTGCCCCATGTGGGGACATAGGACATTAAGAAAGCAGATACCAACCTTTCGCCATCTTACTTTTTGTAAATTCGTAAGCCCCGCCCTGCATTTCCTAATTCGGTAGTTTTCATTTCAGGATTGAAAAGCTGGCTAGTGAAGCACTGTTGCAATTTGTTAGTTAAATAATAGTTGTTAATTTAAATAATTTTCGATGAAATAATATCACACATACCTGGTACACCGTACTCTCATGACAGCCTCGAAGCCGATCTTCCTAGTGAGATATCGTGTTAACATTCTGTTTAGCTGCTCGACTTGCCACTGGCGCGAGGCGCGGAACAGAGGGATGTGGTACACCGTGCCCGCGCTGAACTTGCTCATGCCACCTAAACACAAAGTGATAACATTCTTGACTGCAGATCATTGAACGCTCGAAAGCGGCCTTTTGGTGTTTAAGACTATTTTAGTGGAAATTTAGGCTAATTCGGCTAATACATAATATCTAACAGGTGGAATATCAATTACCTTTAGGGATTGTTTTAAAAATTTGAAAAATAATTATATCGAATCTAATTTTTCGAAGTTTGATGCATATCCCACTTCCGAATGATCTTACATAATTTATTTAACGACAGGCTAATATGTACCTTATTTTGGATAAATTCCTGATTTATTAAGATTAATTTTTATTTCAAAACCTTTAAATTGAACTTGAAATTGAGTAATATGTAAAGGTTAAACTATAGGTATTTAATTCCGCGGATGTTGATGGATTACTTAAAAAATCTTTGCATAAATTAATAAGTCAATAAAATTACCTGGAACATTGATAATTTTACTGTATGAAAATGTGTTTTTTCAAACTATTATTTATCAGGGATAGGTGTACATTCTGTACGTTACGTATAAACAATAGGAATTATTTTAATAGCACAGAAAACTATCGAGATATTATATTTAAGTAGGTATTTTTATAAGTGGTACTTACTGAGCGTGGCGAGGTCTGCGTACTGCGAGTTGAGCAGGAACAGGTCGACGGCGATCTGTGCGCCGCTGCAGTCCAACGCCAGCCGCTTGTAGAAGTCTGTCGCGGGGTTCAAGTGGGCCACGTCTTTTGACGATCGCGCGTTAGGGTCTTCTCTGTAAAATTTATAGCGAAATAAATCTACAAATGTAAAATTAAGTATTGTATCAAATAATTACATTGCGTTAAAACCTTATGAGTCAGGAAAAAAAAAACAATATAAAAATTTTGTTGTCAAATTAGTAACACGAATAGTCATATTTAATGGCGCAATAATATGACTATGGCAGCACACATACACGTTTTTATACTATAATAACCTTTTCTCTTCCCTTAATAAACTACGTCTCACGTTAAGGGGGGGTATCGACGAAGTGTGACAGGGAATGAGAGAGGTATTAAGTGTTCAAGCACGAAATTTAAATTAACGGTAAACCTAAAAATCTTTTCAATTTCGGAACCTCGGTTTTAATTTAATAATTTTTAGATGTGAAATTGCAAAATAAGTGAAGGGTCAAAAACAATGTAATTCGTTTGACGTAATTTATGGATGGCTTCTTATGACAGTATTATTTTTACTTATTTTCGGCTCACTCGAAATATGCAGCATTTATACATGAAATGCGAGAATTATACGAGTTTAGTGTACAAACCACTAAATGCAAATTAATATGAAAGTAATTGGAAGATAATAGTTACCTAGGCTGTAGTGCTCCAGGGCCAACGTTCGGTAAACATGTCTGGAATACTGTTATTCGTCCTCCAGTGGGCGCCTAAAAATATTATTTGTGTCTTTATCATTTCAAATATACTTATTTAAAAAAAATAGCAACGTCATGACAGCAGTATCTTTTTTAAAATGTCTTAGCCTCTTTTTGTTCGGCTCGAAGGACCAAAAGTTTCAATTAATTAACCAGAAACAGTACGATTTGTCGGTCAGTGATTTCTGAAATCTTATCATGGGTGTCAGAGTCCAACTACTACTCGGGCCCAGAATATTTATTGTTAGTTTTGTATAAGTCGAAGTTTGTTGTAATTTGGTTTCAATAAATATAACAAAAAGTGCTAGACGAGAAACGTTATATGTGCCATGTACCATGAGTTTGTAGGCGGCTTGCAGCGCGGCGCCGAGCGCGCAGGCGGCGGTGGGCGCGGTGGCGGTGGTGGTTGTGGCCGCGGCGGTGGCGGGCGCCGCGTAGCGCGCCGGCAGCGAGCCCAGCAGCTCGCGCACCAGCTCGCGCCGCTCGCCCACGTTCACCAGCAGCGCCTCCGGGGACGGCAGGAACACGTCTGCCACCGAACCATTATTAGCTATACGACCCAAACACTCAGTACCACGATCCTAACTTAACCCGCATCTACCGTTTCAATAATCGTTTCGTATTACCGATAAAAGTATAGGCCCCGAATTTAGTGACCTGAAACCGATATTTTGTTTTGAATGAAATTAAAATATTATAATAAAAACAGACACACAAAGGTATAAAGAAGGTAAACGAGATCTTTCCGAGAGGATGGAACCTTCATAATTCTCTATCAGGACTTACGAGTCCGTCTCGATCCCGATTTGCACTAGTAACTATTTCACACTAATATACAGGCTTTATTCAATATACACGCTAACTACTAGAACTAGAAGCCTAGAACAGCCTGGAATCGAGTCTTAGTTGCATCAATCACTTAATAAAAAAACTCCTTACCGTCAATATCGAGGACAGTCATCTCTTTAGGCCGGGTGAGTCCTTCACTCATAAAGTAGTAATGCACATGCGCATCGTAACAGATGAAACCAATTTGCGTACGCGCATCGCCTGGCAATTCGTCTAGACATGTCTTTAGCGTATCGCATACTACCTGAAATTATGAAATACTACCGATTATTAAAAGTAGGATATGCACCTACTATATCCATCACAGGATTTGCAAACTTTGTGTAATGTATTACTATTACCTATTATTCGAAAAGATTGAATGTTTTTGTGGGGCTTATATTGTAGTTTTATAGCAACAATTTTTTTTAAAGCTAACATAATACAAATCTAATCGTACGTAAAATATATTAACAGTAACATTGCTAGTGAGACCATCATTGTATAGTACTCATGACGGATTTTACACAAAAGATGCACACCACAAATCCGTACTATTCGAATATAAGTTTATTTGTTCACTAGCTGACCCGGCAAACGTTGTATTGCAAAACAAAAAAAATTAAGGATGGGTCACCCTTACCATTTAGGGGTATGAAAAATAGATGTTGGCCGATTCTCAAGACCTACCCGATGTGCACACAAAATTTCATGAGAATTGGTCAAGCCGTTTCGAGTACGGGAACGAACATTGTGACACGAGAATTTTATATATAAGATTATGATATTTTGCATGCGCATTATCATGGATTCAAAAAGATATATAATATGGATCAAAATTCAAACTGTACCTGTAAATAACCCGAATCCCTAGCTAATTGCGAGACGTCGAAAAGAAACAAGTAGACGGCAGGTTGTGGCGGTCGAAGCATGTACTCCCCGGGGGCAATGAACTCGATGGTCGCAGATTTGATCTCCGGCCGACGAGACGGGTCGCCGTAGGACTTGCTTACTGGATCATATTGGAACTCTTCTGGCACTGTCGAAAAAGAAAATGGAATATTTTAAGTTCATCTTGTATAATAGCATGAAAATACATTCTGGAAATGCAGAACCTCTGGAGCCAGAGCCAGCCTCTAGTTTTTTTAATGGAATGGAAAGCAAATGATGAAAAACATTTTATTTTATCGTCAGTCATGACTTTCCATTTGTTAAACAATTAGTAATTACAAGTATTTACAATTAATCAATACATTTACTGATATGAAAGATAATAATAATTAATGCCACAATCCAGCTAAATCAGCCGCGATAAAATCACATCAACACAATCGTTTCGCGATTCGTATTGTAGGAAACCAATTGTTGTGATCAAAGATCGTTTGTGTTGAATGTTCGTTACTGTTGTAACATATTGACGATTTACGTGAGTCGTTTCAGCACAATCACAATCATCAATTCATTACAGAACGGGTTAAAGTTTGTGAGAATGGATGTAATAATGTACGTTACCCAATAACACAACCGAAGCCGTAAATAAAAGCTAGGCATTAATTAAGCGGGAATAGAACTCACGAGAAGCACCAACATTTTTTGGTCTTTTGAGCCGGGGTAGGCTCTAAGGACCAAAAATTTGCCACCTCTTATTTAATAAGTACAGATGAATACTCACAGTCATTGACCCTGTAGCACAGATTACACTTCCACCGCTTAGCGTCGACGAAGTACACGAAGGGATTGATGTACGTTCGACAGGCGCGACAGCGAACTATCGTGGTGCACTGTATCACTGGGAGGTGCTGTAAAAATTAACAAGACTATATTAGATATATTTTAATTATTAAAATTACTGTATGATGTATTTTTTTTGTGCTGGAACGGACAGAACTTTATTCTTTAGTCATTGATGCGAGAGATCGCTTCATCTCTTAGTGAAAACCTAACTAATGTTCAAACGCGAATGTAAGTTTCCATTCACATTTAACTACTCAATGGATTGCGTATCCCTGACAGGTTTGTCAGGGATACAGAAAGGGATATAAGGTAACGTTCACTTAAAAAAACAGTCGGGAACAGGAACTCTTCCTCGGGAACTTTCCCTCGAGAACAGTAACTGATTAACACAGAGAAGTCGCTCGCAAAATCTAATCATGAATAATAAAAGCATCTTTAACATCACAGATGGTTCTGTAACAACGTAGGTATAGTCAGGTTGTTTTAATACTATACATATAGTTTACAATGTTTATCGATGGCACACAAAAGAAGCGTTTCATTACACGTTTACGTCATCGTCTTGTACTGTGTGGAAGTCAATAAAAATACTTAACATACGAGTATAATTACAATCTTATATTTGCACAATAATGGTGTAAGTATATTTTTAAAGCTATAAATGATCACAAATTAAAAATAGATCGTTCATACTCTTTTTTCGCATATTCCGTGGTATATATATTTTTTACTCGCTTCAGATTCGGTCATAAATCACACACACGGTCTTAAATGATGCTCCGTTCTGCATTGATCATCTTCCCACCGCTCACGCAAAAGAGGCATTGTGTACCTACTCCGAAGACTTATGACCGAATCTATATGTTTTTTATTAAATTTGGATCATAGGCCATAGCATGCAGGCAGTCAGTTATTTTTTAATAACACACTGCTTTTTTTTTGTGGAAGTAAAATTTCGAGTTTCTCGAAAACTCAACTCAGTTAACTAGCAAACATTTGATTAAATGGGAACATAATATTAAGAAATAATCCAATTTAAATGTCCTTAAATCTTATCACGAACGCATGAGTTTCTATAGCAAAGTTAGGCGCATGGAGTTCGTGATAAGATAAAACTCTTCGTGAGACGAGTTGTAACATTTGACAGACAGTTTTAATAGTAGTAAGGCATGAATGATACTACAACTAAATCAATATACAGCTAATCTTTTCAGTATTTTTATATGATATTATTTGTATCCGAATGCATTTTATTTTAACATTTCATAATTCACATTCATTTACTTTAAGACGTGGACACTATCTACATGCTTAAATGTTTTCTAATCTATACAAATAAATAAAATTGGAGTGTCTGTTTGTAATATTAAAATAACCGCTTTTTACTAAATGCATATTATTATGTATGTTTACACGGTACATATGCCAAAATAACAATTTATGTCTGTCTGTCTGTCTGTTTGTTCCGGGTAATCTCTGGAACGGCTGGACCGATTTCGACGGGACTTTCACTGGCAGATAGCTGATGACATAAGGAGTAACTTAGGCTACTTTTTTTAGACTAGCTTCGCCCCGCGGCGTTGCCCGCAGTTATAACAACAAACGCGGGTAACACCGCGGGTCTCAGCTAGTACCTACTATTAAGGTTAGGTACATGATTGATGGCCTTAATCCAATATCGATTGCATTATTAAGCGAGATTAATACACAATTACCTAAATCGTTACATTTATAATATAGATACACATAGATTAGACAACGCACATTTACAAATCGAAGTCAGGATTCACTCGTATCAGTAATCCAACATTTATTTAAATTGTGGGATATTTTAAGGAACTGTGTTGTCTATTCTAGTCTTCTAGACCATAGTACAGGAGCATTATTGTAAGGTATGAAAGCGATATTTTTAGAAGGAATGCGGTTGTTATACGGAGTTCGAAGGAAGTTTTCTATTACGAACGAAACGCTTAATCAAAACAAACAGTGTGCCTACTTTTTTTATAGACATTATACCTACTGCAACAGATCATACACAGACAAAAATCTATGAAGTCGGTGCTATCTAAATTATAAATTGTGATTTATAAATACTTATTAGTTCCATAAAAAGAGGTAATGTTTGTCTGTTTTATGTAAGTTTGAATGTAGGTAGCAATTTACATTTTCAAGTTTTAAATAAAAGAAAGTTTTTAGTGAAACATCACAACACAATTCAAAGAAAAATATAGCAACTGTCAGTCTCGTTGACCTGTTGTCTAGAAGCTAAGCAAATACAATATAGAGCAAAAATATTAACTTTTATTAGGTTTAGAAGAACGTTTTTAAGCTTTTTTAAAAAACAATTGCATTTTTACTAATAAAGCTGAAGAGTTTTTTTGTTTGTTTTGCTTTTTTAAAAAACCACAATCTCAATGCGTTGCGAATATCGGAAGATTATAGAAACTTGTAGATTCCTTATTGTACGTGGTTCTGTCTGGAACATTCCATCGGATCCTCAGGATTACTCTATTAATTTCGATAGCACTATAAAAGCGGCGCGTGTTATCCATACGGGACAATATTGTTTTACGACACAGCGAATTAACATCGAAGCGAATTTCTAGTGCGACTAACGAGTTATATAGTGATTTCTTGTTTGTTATAGTGAGTGTTTGTAAATACAGTGCAATAAAAGTAATTAACCGACTACTTTTATTTATTATATACCCCGCTCGTAACAGTAATATTCATTGTCTCATGGGAGTCAAATAACCACAAGTGATATAGTGCTTTATTTAACACATTACTTTATTTGACATTTGTGGGTTCGATCCCCACTTGGGACGACACTTTGTCTGATCCACAAATTGTTGTTCTGAGTCTGGGTGTTCTTTGTGTCCGTTTCATGTGTGTTTGTGTGTGTTTGTAAAAATCCCCCGCGACACAGGATAAATTCCTAATGCGGGAGTTGTCTTTTTTGAATAAAATAAAAAAACTGTTCATGAGTGCAAAAATCCTTTCTTAGTAGGTTTACCTTACCGTAACCTCGATAAGGAGTCTATAAAAAGAAACCTATTCATTGCAATCAATTACCTTATTTTTGTCTTGTACAATAGTATTTAATAATTTTAAACTACTCAAGGATTGGACGACCTTTGTAATTATGTTATTATAAGCTCACTAATTATAGCTGTGTTAAGTTTAACTGCTTTGTTTCCTTTTAAATACATCTTCCGAACTAGAAATGATTTCTGTATATCAGAGGAGTTTACAAATATTGAAGCAATTTACACAATGAACATTCAGACTCGGGCAATCACATAAATTTTTACCTACCTTATATCAAACCTACAAAATCGGCACAGCCTACTGATCCCGCAATCACTTTTATAGTAACAACTGTTGTGATTTTTAACAGATAAGTTTAGCGGTTTTTTTAGTATATATACCATACTGAAACAACTGTAATCACACAATGAAATATTGTATTGAGGTTTAAATCAATTAATACGATACTGGTTGGCGGGTAACGACTTAAACAGCTACATTAAGCATTTATAAATGATTTTATAGCACACATAAGCAGCACACTTTATAACTTTAATAAATATAGGATATAGCAATCTACACCCAAACACGCCGAAAAAACTCTTCAAAAAATTTACTCTCAAATAACGAAAGTGCGTATACAGAAAAACGGTATGTAGGTCCCTAATATGTTTGTGAATACACAAATACCAGTGATGTGAAAAATGAAAAAACGTGCTTGGAAATTGAACACAGTTCATTGCTGTTCCAATCAGAGGGCTTATTGCGAGTTTATATCACATCTACCTGATCGTTACGGTTACCGCGTTCGGCGCTCTGATTGGACAGACTAAACGTCTGACGCGACACGGCCACCGCCGATTATATTAGTTTAGGTTAAGAATTTACAATTCATTACATGTTAAAATAGGTATAAAGGAAAAGGAATATACATATTGGATATTATATATGCAGATGTACATAAGTATAAGATGATTATTTCATGCATCAGACACTTTAAAAGTGACATAAAAATATAACCTACGATAGTTCTACAGCAAGTGGATTCTTTATTATCTTTTTTTTTAATGGCACACATACAGTTATAATTCTCAAATAATTATATAAAACAATACAAAAACCAATTTGAAAAGTCGATAGCCATAGATAAATTGATAAAATAAAGGAAACATATGCAGCTATGTTAAAAACTCTTTTTTTTTAAAGACCTCAGATTAAAAAAATGCGTAACTAAAAAAATCAAATGTTAATATCTTTTTTCCTAACCTTTCCCAAACAAAATAGTTTTACACATAGATTCAAAAATAATAGCCGACTTTATTATATTTTTTTCGTTACAAGACGATGCAATTTGATTTCAAATACTTTTTGTACGGAGACCCGCCATTGTTCTTTAAACTACTAAAACTATAGCTACATCTTTTTTTACACACCAAAAACTACCCATAAAATCGTCTATCTAACAGTCGATTCGTCCATCCAAAGGTTGCGTGTAAGAAATTGCTTTTTAGCTATAATGCCGCTATTAATTTGATGTACTGTTGTATGTATGATGTACTAAACAGGTGTACAAACAAAAAAATTAATTCTACTCTATTCTACAGTTATTAGTGTATTCTTTTATGGCGGGCAGCCTGCCTGACGCAAAACCTTTTTATGGTATAAGAGGCAAACTAGTAAAAGTATCACCGGGTAACTCAAAAGTCACAAATGCGTTGCCACCCTGCGAGACCCTCCATAATTGCGAGGAGGTTGGGGAAGTCCTCCGATATCCTAACACTCTCGGTAAAAAGCATTGCTTAACACCAGCTTGCTCTGAGTCCGTGATATCACTCCGATCAAGCCCGGCCCATACGTTGCCAAAAGCATAGGCCTCCTAACAATGTGCGTTGCGTAATTGGACAGGATATTAAGAAATCTTAATCAAGACCTGAAGGGCAATTCTGGTAATAAAAGTTCTAAAAATAAAAGAGACCGAACTTTTATTACGAGAATTGGCCTACTGATTTAAATCTCTTAATTTTCGTATACATACCACAGTTTAAAAATAATTATAACAAACATAAACATGTTACAACAACAATGAACAACACGAGATGATACTACAAGTGCTTCAGTTAATGAGTAAAGTGGGTCACTCACATTTAGATCTTTGAATGGATGTATTAATATACCGAGAGGGAGTCTTGACTTCTGTAGAAGATTATTCGTCTCTGGTATCCGGTTGATGGTGCATCTGAAGATTCTGCAAAATAAAATGAACATCAAACTTTTGTATATAAAAATACACATATATATATATATAATCTAAGGCTAAGTACAGTAGAGATTTTAACCCCTCTCACGTAAAATAGGCAAGCCTATTGTGTGAACCGGGCACTTTAGAAATTAGATGAAAAAATCGGATGTTTTTTAAAATTATAAAATTAAAAGTTTGTAAAAGTTATGCACATATACATTTTTTTTTTAATACCACTCCTGCACTAGCAATACAATCCTGTTTCGCGGGGACCTTTACAAATAAACACGAAACGGACACACAGAACAACAATTTGTGGATCACACAATGGGGGATGGAACCCCATGTGGGGATGGAACCATCAACACATAGCGCAGTGGGCAGCGGCGAGGTGACCGCTTAACCGCTACGCACACGTCTACGTTTAGTATCGTCTTCAACAGCTTTGGTTGTGAAGACGGCGGAATGATGTAGAGGGCATTGTCAGTAACGTTTAATATGAAATGAACATCTATGTAAACCACAAGCAACATTGAGCTGATGTTTTTGTTTCCTAAATTTGAGTGTAGTTATAAAAAGTATGTTAGCTACTAAGAAATGTATTAAAAACATTAAACTGTACACTGAGTAAGTGCACACGGCACACGGAATACCTGGTCAGTACTACGAAGTTGTTGTCATTTTAATTAACTATAATCACATGTACTTAATAAATAACGCGGGTGAAACTATAATAAGTTACAATAATATGAGTGCAAAAACGAATTATTTGCAATTAACACATATGAAAGGGGGGCCTCGTGGCTAAGTGGTAACCGTGTCGGTTAACACATTGCAAGGTTAAGCTATCTTAGCCAGGTCAGTCTATGGATTCTCGGAGATCTCGTTAAGTCGTCGTTCCCGGTTGCCATCTTTGCCAATCGTTACGGGTAGTTGGAGCCCTAAAAACATCGACAACATTCTTTCTACAGAACTTCGATATCGGCTAGTACTTTGTTTGTGGATATCTGATGGCAGTCGCTCCGATTAAAAAATCTAAGTTCAGCCGTATTAGACTTAATGCCGACCCCAACCTAGTTTTAGAATAAGGTTCGGAGGAAGAGAGAAGCTTGACCGTCCATTTATCGTGTGTCTATCGTTTACAAACTTTACTGTCCGATGTTTCAACATTCAGAATTTAAACTACGTATAAAGCAGCTATACTTCGGAAATACCATGAATGCTTATCTAATACCTTTAAACGAGCAACGAATTTCGGAAATAGCTCCAACGATTTTCATGCAATTTAATATGTAGGGGGTTTTGGGGCGATTAATCGACCTAGCTAGGTTTCATTTTTAGAAAATTTACCAAAAAAAAAATACCGAGAAAAGCTCGGTCATCCAGGTACTATAAGGCGATAATATATATAATATAATATAATAATAATATATTATTGTATGATTTGTTCTTTTCAGCGTTGAATACGAACAACGTCATCCACAAAATATTTAATATTTACATTATCTTTCATAACCGTTTTGTTGAAACTCTCCACGGCAGGTAGAACTCGAGGAGTTATTTACATACACCTGAGATTATTTTCATCAAACATATTTGTGTTTCGCTTACAAATATTATAACGTTGTTAAATGAAGAAAATGAATTAGGATTTATTTTATCAAATCCCATGTGAGGCATAAATTGACATTGAGTAAACAAGAGTCCCAATCTTGCAATATAGGCAACGAAAGAGATGGATAATAGATAGTTCCCTCTATCTCTTTCTAGTCCAGCTCTATGGTTGGCTGGGGAAATTTTTGATCTCCTGCCTGTTCTACGATCAAAACCATGCATACTTCAGCTTAGCTAAACAGAGACAGAGAGAACTATCAGGCATCCATCTCTCTCGTTGACTGTTTCGCTTCCACTTACAGGCAGCTGTACCCCGTTTTCTCTTTATGCTTATATCTCTATGCATTGAACTGATAAGTTGTACCTATATTCATAGACCTAGATTATCTAATGAGTTGGTAAGAGAAAAATTATGAATGTAGGTTTAGTTTATATATGCATAAATTATCATATCGGTCGCCATAGATAATGAACGGTACTCCTAATCTCACTTTTCTTTTACATTATAAACAAGAAGAAAATCAGTAATCAATCAATCAGAATAATAAGATTGTATGTATTAATACACATATTATGAAAATACACACAAACATATGTAATAATAAAAAATAAATGTATCTCAGTTGCTTTTGCTCACAATAAATAAAATTATACTCTCGTGACATCTATTGTTATAATTTCTACCATAGAAGTTCAAACTTCTATGGTAGAAATACATACTTCATATCACAGATAGTGCAATACTTAACTATCATTACCCACAGGTTCTGATATCTACCATTTTTTTGTGTCAATGTTTGTGGAGATTGGACAATAAATAGAGATTAATATGATTACATATGCTGAGTCATGAGATCGTGATGAATAATAATTTTCATAATTAGTGACTCACATCTTCTTACATGTCTAACATACATCGTTCTAGAATGTGTATATATTTGATATTTATACATGGTCCTTTTGCAGTTCCAAAGTCAAACAAAATAACTTGTATATAACACTGCCTATAGCTCATTATAATTTGGCATTCCTATTCATTTTAGTTTTTGTATAAATTATGAGCATCTGCATTTGAGCATTAATTGTAATTTCCCACAAAGCTACGAACTAATAAATAATTTATTCCACTAATATAACAAGAAAACTAAGTAGAGTAAGTACTAACAAGTAGCCATGTTTAGATTTAGCTTGTGTTCTAGAAGAATGCCCAGTTACTTGTCAGCTATGTGTAAATGGAAATGTTGGATTTGTCTTAAAGCCATAGCGACTGTCAACTAAAACTGGATGCTTCTACTCGTTTGCTACCATGGTTAAAAAATTTTGATTCATAACTCTAGTAAAAATACCTATTATAATAATTATTATCAAAATATGGTTAAAATATGTCATAATCCCATGGAAAAGCTTCTACGCAGTCATTATCAATTAATTTCATGTGATCTGACACCCTATATAAAAAAAAAACCATTGATAAATAAACTATTATCGATATTAATTCAAAAAGTATATATTACTTTACATATGTATAACTTACTACGGTAAAAATCACACTTATCACAGTAATCATTGTATTTGAGTCAACACATAAAAAATACGTGAATTGACGACCGGATGGTGTAGTGGTTTGTGTAACGGACTGCTATTCCAAAGGTCGCGGGTTCGATTCCCGCTCAAGTCAATCATTTGTGTGCATGAACATTTAATGTTTGATTTGGTCTGGGTGTTTCTATGTATAATATGTACGTATTTACAAAAAAGTATATATGTATTTATATCAATTGTCTACTACCCATAGTACAAGCTCTGCTTAGTTTGGGACTAGATTGCGTTGTGTGAATGTGGTAGGATATTATTATTATTATATCTAAATATTATGACATAACAAATAATCAATTGAATAAAAATATTGTAAGCACAGGTGAAGGAACAAAGATGATTATTTAGTTTTTCTTTTAAGTTTTAGTCTCCAATTTGGTGTGCTGTCAGATACCACTAGCATTCACATGGAACACAATGATGTGGCTATGTCAGGTTGTCCAAGTATACATCATATCTCTGAACCCCTAATAATAGATTTCATTCATAACAATAAATTGTACTAATATCAGAAAATTTTATTATTATGTTTAGATTTTCCCTCTTCCTTACATTGCTATGTTAAATAATCAATCAATAAGAAAAGCTTTTGACAAAATGACCATATATAGTAGTACTGATATTTCGCACTGTTGACAGTGACAATGTTGATATATGAGTTTTACAATAAGGTGATTCATTTCCTTTGTTATTTGTTTGTAAACAAGAATGACTCATAATAAAAACAAATTATAAACCTTTGGCCAATTAATTCAAAGAAATCCATTATCCTCATTTAAAAATCTTTTAAAATTGACTTCTAATTAAACTAAAATTTAGCTCAATTTTAATTATATTGTTATCATAATCATAATTTTAGGTGCAGCCATTTTTAATTCTTATATTAATATTTGTATATACATAACATGGAACATAACTCTGAATGTTATATACTTTTTCTTTCACTTTCGATTTTTTTAATTTTATTATAAAGACAACTCCCGCATTAGAAATATATCCTGTGTCGCGGGGACTTTAAAAACATACGAACACAAGAAACGGACACAAAGAACACCCAGACTCAGAACAACAATTTGTGCATCACACAAAGTAGCATCCTATTCAAACTAATCATGGTTTTTGTTTTCTACTTTGTTTTATGTATTATCTTGTTATGTTATGTAGGGTAAAATAAACTAACTGAAATTACAAAATTAACTACAAGTTCCAAGTCAACATCATCACCATCATCAGCCTATCGCAGTCCACTGCTGGACATAGGCCTCTCCCATTGCACAGTACAGGACAAAATATTGATCACTCATGAGTTATATTTAAACTCTAGCATGAAATTTAATGTCAGGATTTTTAAAAAAAAAATCTGGTCATCTGACAGTAAATCTGAAAATTTTGAATCAATTAACTGAATATAAATTAACTATTAAAGTTGGAGAAATAGAGACATATACTGAACAAACATATGTACATTGGATTGTAATTTTATAAAAGGATTTAACCCTTCTGAAGCTACATATCCTCTTACAATTGACAGCCTTTAATTATGTTTAATTATTATCTGTACTATATCAAATTATCAAAATAATCAAATGAAGGCTTGTATAGAATGGCCTCTTCAATAGAAAGGTCATTCATTACATTATCACTTAACAAGCAACGTAAGTAGAAGTGCTAATATATGTGAGATTTAAGCATAATTTATATATTTGCTAAGTACTCGTATGTAGAACAAGCCTACGATATTATGATAAATGATATTTATTTCTGTAAGTAATATGGCGACCGATATAATCTTTTTAGGTATTTTTACAAGTCAGGGGTTTATTTATCCCCCCCCATATCTATGCACTGCTTTTAAATATATTACTCAACTGAAATCATATTGGTATATATACTAAACAAATAATTAATAATAATATTCTCACATATGTCACACACTACCGTCTGATACCAAACTAGACAGGGCTTGTACTATGGTAACCAGACTGTTGATAAACATACTTATATGTTTCTAAATACATACATTTTATAGTTAAAGTTCACCCAGACACAGAACAAATGACTGTGCTCACCACACAATTATTTGTTTTGGGTGGGAATCGAACCCACAACCTCTGGTGTAGCAGGGTCACTAACCACTAGACCACCAGGCCAGTCTTGTTCTCATCACAATGTTTTGCCTTCGCTGAGAATCAAACTCACAGCCCCTACTTCAGCAGCATTCATAAATTTCACTAACCACAAGAATCACAGGCTGTATTGAATTTAAAAAATAGAAAAAAAAAAACATTTTAAACAACTTACTCAGGGCTACAGTTAGGTGCCTCAGCAAATTGATGTCCAAGTTTGATCTCTGGTGGGTCTTCAGGGTACTCGGGCAGTATGTTTTTGCACTGAAGAAGATCTACCATATGATGACCCCACAACTGATCAAAACCTTGTTTTGTAACACTAAGTTGACCCATCTGCTGGGTTAGACCTTGAGTACCATAGGAGCTGCTGCCATGCTGAGGGAATTGCTTCATTATATTTTGCTGCATGATCATTTGTTGTTGTTGTTGACTATTTACATAATTTCCTTGAGCCATTTGTGGATATCTATTCTGCATATTGCTCTTAGGAACCCCACTAGAAGGAATAATAGGCCCCGGCGGTGGGCCCATTTGATGTCCCATTGGAGGTCCTTGCTGTCCCGTTGGTGGGATCTGATGTACATGAACTTGATTTTGATGGCTGCTATATGTATTTAAAGGTCCCATATGTCCAGAAGGGCCAGGTTGGCTTATGGGCTGATCTGATGGTCCATTTTTAAACTGTCCAGAATATGACTGCGCTGGAGCAACACTTAAAGGTGGCACCATTGGTGCTGCACTTGTTAGTCCTCCAGGTCCAGCGGGTATTCCACCTCCACCAGTTCTAGGAGGACCTATTAGTGCTTCAGATGATGGTGGCATTGATCGAGGTCCAGCTGCTTGAGGTCCATTCATTACAACTTGTTGTGGAGGAACTGCAGTTTGAGGCCCACCATAGCCTGTCATACCAACAGGAGGTCCACTGACTGTCGACCCATGTACAGCAGGACTGTGTCTAGGGGGGCCAGTCAGAGGGGGAGTAGAGAAAGGAGTATGTGATTGACTTGTCACAGGAGGTCCAGGCTTATTAAGAACACCTGATTGTGGCCCATATGGTGAATTTGACATCCCTTGAACATGGCTAGAGCTGACAGGTGGCTTGCCTCCTGGTTGAGAACTATAAACACTTGAAGAACCAGGTTGTTGGCTTAATTGAGGCCTTGGATGGGACATAGGTGGGCCACTTACTAGAGGTTGATTTTGACTAGAAGGAATAAGAGGTGGAGCATTATCATTAATTTGTTGTTGGGGTTGATAGCTAGGCGGGTAAGGTGTGGGGGAAGGATTGGCATGAGATACAGTTCTAGGACTTGAAGATGACAAGGGAGCCTGGGGTAGGAGAGGATTTGACAATGAACTGGGGGCAGCTGACATAGGTGGTCTCATAGGTGATGACTGAAGTCCATATTGCACAGGTGACATCATTCCAGGTTGATTGAATGCAGGAGAACTGCTTGCACTCTGTGTGTAGTTGTTCACATTTTGTAGAGCACTGTTCTGGGGCACTGACGTCGCGTGGAGAGGGCTATTTGAATTTGCATCCTGCTTTATGGCTCCATATCCTGGGGGCAACTGGCTCAGTGGTACATGACCTACTGGCTGATTATGATTGAAGGCAGGCCCTGTATTTGCGTTCATTTGTGGCGGCCCAGGGAATTTGTTAAATGGATTTGGTGGTAAATTGGACATGGCTTGTCAATCTGGAAACACAATTGCGTTGTATTACAAATCTTCTAAGAAAAGTTATAAAAAGTATATAGTACCGCCAAGAGATGTTTATATTTTGATAAAAATACTGATATTGACAAAGATTTCATTAAAACATGCTAATTCACTGATAAAATGACGGAAAGGCAAAGGTAGGACACAAATGACCACCGCTACTTACCGCAGTCAGGACAAAGAAGAGACAAAAAATTATTTCACAGACACTTGTGTATTGTTATACCATTCTCACTTGTTATCACAGCATGTAAAATAATGTAATTAAAATATCCAAGGAAGAAAAATACGTCCCTGACTTACGTGGCCGAGCGATTTGGAGCGCCCTCTGGATTGATTTTTTTGACATATCACGTCAACTAGTGTTGTCCAATCAAAATTTAAACAGTAGTTGATTTCAACAGATAATTGTGGAAAATTACTAAATATATATTTTTGGGGTTTTTAAATATGTACTACTTTTTATTTATTTGTTTTCAGCAATAACTTAGCAGTATACGATCGTATTAGACAAATAGTCCCTAGAGGTAAAGCTCTAAATGTTTACAAATTAGCATACCTCCGAGATTTGTCTTAAACTAGGATAGGGTCTGCTCAGAGGCGGATTAAGTATCTAGAGCGCCCTAGGCAAACATCTCATCGGCACCTACCCGCATCTCTCTATCGCCCATACTATATTTATTATATTAAAAGCATCCACCAACCATCTAATCTAAGAGGTAGCGTTTGACAGTTCTGACAGATCGAAGTATAGCAATGGAGTCAAAGAAAACGATTACTAAAATATCTGATTCTTAAGAGCTTCCGATTTCATTTCTTATTACGTACTAATCGATAACAGTTTTACAGATTTATGTATGTTACTATAAAAGCCCGTTTAATTTCACATCATAGGTTATACTAGTAATTTTCAGTATACACTAGACTTGGGACACGAGCGATTTTTGCCTACAAAGATTTATTTAAAATTATATTAACTTACATACTTTTAATTTTAATTATCCGATTTCGTTGAGATTTGGATGTCAAACGAATTTTAAGCATTATTAAACACTTTAAGACGCCTGGACTGAAAAATTACTCGTTATTAATAAATTCAATTTTTCGTACATTTTAACGATTATTCGAAAAACATCTATTGTGTATAAATTATTTATTTTGCTTTGTTTCAAAGATTTAAATTTAGTATTAAGCATTCTATATCTTGTGACAAAATAAAAATAGCTACATATGTGTATGGTTTTACGGAAAAAGTTATTGAAATTGTGTGAGTTACGCGTAAACAAAGTTGTTTCGTCTTGAAAAGTATGAAACCACACGGTGTGTAAGTAAACTGCGCCGGAAATAGGAGGGGTCCAATAACAGCTTTTATTAAGACGTCTGGACCTTTCTTTGGTGACAGATGGCCTCACCTGGCACCCCCAGGCCTGCACATATGCAGGACGGAGGTTAGTCAGCGACTTCCGGCGCCTGCAGTACCTGGCCCGTTCCCAGGTCCAGCGGACCGGTAGAGTAGAGTTTTGAGCCTTCAGGTCCCGCTCCACCCTCTGTTTGAGCATAACTGCACAGATAGCGTAGTGGTTGAGGTGGTCACCTCGCTGCTTCCTAGTGTTGAGTGTTGTGGGTTTGATCCCGACGTGGGACAACACTTTATGTGAACCAAAAATTGTTGGTCTGAGTCTGGGTGCTCTTTGTGTAAGTTTCATGTATGTTTGTAAAGTCCCCCGCGAGACTTTTTTTTTACTTTTTTTAGTTTTTATAAGTAGGTGGCGGAGTTCCACGCGTTCTCGCTCCGTACTATGGCCGCTATTATGGTACATAGTGAGATAATTCCAGCCACGCCGGTCATTATAGCAGTGCGTGGAGCGCCTTTAAGCGCACGCTTTGGCCACCGCAGTGGTGGCCCACAGGCGTTCGTTACTTGTGCATCAGACACAGGTGATGAGAGGGTCCCGGGTTTCCTCTGGAGCCAATCCTCCATAACGTTTATCACCGCCGTTAAAATGGCGTGCCCGGCGCTTGGTTGCCTAAGTCTTTCCCACGAGGACTCTCTACTCCCAGGTTCCCGAATCAGAACAAGATCCCTTAGGCTTTGAGGCTGATGGAAGAAGAAGGCCTCAGATTTGTGCAGTCACCTCGGGATCCAGCCGCGGGATCCATAGCCCTGCCCACTTAACGATGACCAGCTGGAGCGCCTCCACGGGCGGCGCCAAAGCCAGTACGTGGAGCCTGAAGCCGGGATGACCAACGAGTCATCGTGGCTCGAGGAGCGGCCTTACGCTAATCATTTTCGCAATCCCATAGGAGTTTGCCGCCGCCATCCCCTGAGAGGACCTAAGCCTCTTAGAGAATGGTGGACCTTAGTCTGGGCGGTCAGGGTTTTTGACCACACCGGTGCACCATATAGTGCCATTGACTACAACCCTGTCTATTACTAAAACTCATAGAGTAATCTCAACTACAGCTGCAGTTGTAGCTATTGCATTTTTGTGTACAGGCACTAGCGTCAATCTTCCTAGGTATCAGAAAAAGAAAGCAAAGAAGTAGTGACAATTACGTAATATAAACTCTTAAACAACTCTGCAGAATTAAAGGATCGTTTATATTGTGTAAGTATGTGCATACTTACTGACACAATTCTTACTCGTATTATGTTTGTAATACTTATGTTATAAAAGCTATGATTATGTGTACCGTACCTGTGTATACGGATTTGTGATGAGAAATAAATAAATATGTAAGGCATATATTTAAGAGGAAAATCGATCTAAGTGGCGTGCAATGGCAGAGGCCTATGCCTAGCAGTGGACTGCGATAGGCTGATGATGATAACAATAGACATAGATTTTTTCTTTAATAATTTTTTTTATAACTTTTATAAGCTCGTGCCCCTAGGCACGTGATTACTTTGCCTTAGGGATAATCCGCCATTGGGTCGGCTTAAGACTACCACGATATGCCTGAACTTCAACTTTTTTACGCGAGCGGCTGACCTCGCCAACCTAAGTGCTTCGGCAATATCAGTTCTGTAGAAAGACTGTTTTCGGAATTTTAGGGCTCCAAATACCCAAGCAACGATTGCCACAGATATTCGTATGGCAACCGGGCCCAACGGCTTAACGTGCTCTCCGGACACGGAGGGGTCTCAATGTGTCTCAACGGGCCCTCATACAGCATTAACATCAGCGATAAGAATAATCGAGTAAGTGCTAATAAAGTGTAGTATGTATATTCTACAACAAAATCTCAAGCCCTGTACAAAATCGTACCCGAAACAAATTTTCAAACTTTAAGTAAACAGCAACTTTGTAGCATACTACATACTGTGTAGACTTTCTGCATAATGCTTGGGATTAAGTAAGTTCCCTAAATTTCTTTAGAGACGTCTTATATCTTGATTTTTTAACAGTATTCGGCATCTATTTTTTTTAATGGGATAGGGGGCAAACGCCCATGAACGCCTGCAACTCAGGAATCACAAGCGCGTTGCCAGCCTTTGAGGAAGGAGTACGCTCTTTTCTTGAAGGTTTGACGGTCGTACCGGTCCGGAAATACCGCAGCCGATAACTTGTTCCACAGATTGATCTATGTAAATCTATACTTTACTTTGAGTAACTATTAATTTTTGTATTAATAAAAATGTGTTTGTAAATAGAAGTGCCATTTCGGACATTTTTCAGCTCAATTTTTACATTCGTTTCGTTTCGTTAGCCTCTTCAAATGTCTGATTGTAGGATACATCGTGGAGCCTTAGCTCTACAAAGTCATCATCATCATCGACATCAACCGACTTTTTAGATATATAGAGCTGCCCGACCAGTTTCCACCATAAAAATAGCATGCCGTCGAATGAGACCTGGAGTGTCTAATTACGATGATGATAAAGATACTGTACCTATAACCTATTGTCACGGTGTTCACGTACGGTTTCGTTTGACATCTTAGTGGTATAAAATCAGATAGTCTTAGACGTTATCGATGTTCAGTTGTTCTGACATTCCTTATTCTAACAATTCAGGAGCTGCATAGTTGGTGTAGTTTTTAGTATTTACTCGCGAAAGATGAAAGTACTCGTATATGCTTTTACTATTCAAAATACAAATAGGTATACGAGCTGACTTGAGAATATCCTCTATTTTTTCATCGCTTTAATAGTGACTTGTGTCGAGAATTCTACAGGTAACAGCAGAAATATCCTTATATTATTTATTCGTCTATGTATTTTAAATACTATTATCAAATTAATGTTATATTTTCATAGTTTATTCTTTTTATATAATACATGTGCACCTGCCATGCCCCTTACTGAATCTGAAGGTTGACTGGTAGATAATGTGGCATGTGCCATGTGGCATTAAGTCCGCCTCGTGCAAGTTGTAATGCAGGAAGTGTAAAAATAAATAAATAAATAATTGGGCTATGTAACACTAAAACAATTCTTCAATTCGAAACCCGTAGTCCCTCAGATAAGCGCGTTTAACCGGACAAACTCTTCAGTTTTATAATATTAGTAGAGATGAATACCACTTATGGAAGATTTTATTTCAATAACTAGTGAAACACTCACGTTCCGAGGAGTGTGATACGTGTTACGCAAGACCTCGTTGCAATTAGAATAACGGCTTACAATGAATTTTTAAATGCTACTTATAGTTATATAATTACGAACATAACAAACACTTCAATACGTTTATCTTAGAAGTAAAGCAGACGGAGTAAATACATTTTATATGCAAATTTACAATTTAATTATACCTTTGGCTGATTTTCGCATCCAAAGGTTGGTTGGAACGGGACACAATTATGTAGGATGTTTCCACTCTAATAATATTGTACAAATTATCTACTATCCCCATTTTCCCTGAAAAAACATGACATGGCAAAACTATAAATAGGGCTTAACCAAAAAATTAACAGGCTCAGCACACTTATTTGTCTGGTGTGAGAACTAAATCCTAACTACCTACCTATTTCTGACAATATGATGTACCTTTTTTCCTGTACGGAACTCCCCTCGGATACCACCCATCAGTGGGTGATTGTACAGGACTCAAACCGACCAAAAACCGCACGCCGTCTCCAGGTACCAGCAGCCGGGGAACCAGGAACCCTAGAAAGGAAAGCCCTGATACCCCTGTGGTTCCCTTACTGTCCCCGAAGGGCGTGCGCGCTCCTTAGCGCGTCGCGCCGTCACCCACCGCGGCCTGTTTCTGCTTCGGCACATTATTATGTACCTGAGGCAATTCAAATCTGGTTTCATTTAAATAATAATATTTTCACTAATTGATCAGCGAATAAACAGTTTAAAGCGAATTTACATTTTTTTCTTGGCAACGTGCATAGTCGGAGCTATAAACGTAGACACTTGCAAGTGCTGCGAATAACCGCTTATTGTAATTATTGCTTACAATAAGCGGTTGTTCGTAGCGGCCTGGGCATTGCGAATGAAAAAAGTCCGTATCAAATACCTAACTTTAAAACGTAGATTTTTTGTCGACTCGCACAAAATATTCATGTTGTTTGTGTACATGTTCTTACATGTACACATCTACTACGAGTACTTTAATAACAATATTATCTAACCCAGTCTGCAAATGCAAAATTTTAGTTACAGTAGATTTTGATACAGCGTTTGTGCTTCATGTATTTTATAAAATACTATTTTGAAACTAATTAAAGAAAATTCACGAATTAATGTGCGATCTACAATTTTATTTTTTAAGAACAGTCAAAGTATATCAAAATTATTTATTACATTTTAGAATATTATGCGAGACATCTACTTTCATTTCTTTGTTACTTCATGTTTACCGTATTTTGAGCCAGATTCATACAGTACCAATTATTTATATTATTAATACAAGTTGATTCATTACCGCTTTCTATATCCGTGTATTTTGTGGGTAAAGTAATAAAAAGGTATATTGCTATTTAAATAAAATAAATAGACATAATAAAAATTCAAACATCTGTATTTCAATGATAAATTCATATCAATGATTTAGTCGAAAACAAAAATTTTAACAAAGTATTGCGTAAGTAAGTTTTGAATTGATTGGATAAAGCCACCGAATCACATATAATATTAATATAATTATAATTTTTATTTGAAAATAAAATATAATAAAATTTGTGAAATATAAACGACAATGGCCAAACAATCGGTGCTACGTAAATCTTTCTCCAATCAACGTAGTACTACGCAGAGTTACAGTCTAGCAGGTCTACACTTAACATTATTTCAACACTTCATTCTTTCAGCAATATAAAAGTATTCAAATTCAAACTGATCACAAAGTTATGGCAGTCCCATGGAACCCCATGCAACACTTAACATATGTACCAACACAGCACGAGTCATATATGACATTTCGTTCAGAACAGTTCACAAGTGTCCCATTTCATTTTAAACTGACATCACTGAGCGAAAATTTCAAAATTATATCATTACATTTATAGTGTTCTATAACGAGCGACTATAATACACTTGCACCTCTCGGAAAAATGTCACATATCGCCCATCACTCTCTTACATAAATATATGGTTGATTCAATCTTAATTAATGAGATGTGGTTTTCCATCGTTGGTAAAAATGCAAAAACAATCACATAACAGACTAGTATCCAAAACTTCATCAAAAATTACATAATTTCTATTTATTGCAAAGGATAGGCCACAAACTTAAAGGCGATCACACAAATACATAAAGCTCAATTTTGAAACGCGGATTTTATAAATCCAAAAATATAAACCAATCGACAGAGACGTATAGCACGTAGATCGGCGGAACTATCTCGGTATAATACGATTTTTATCGACCGTCGCCGGTCCGCGGGGACGCTCGCGTCCCCGCACACTACACTCAACTACATTTCGATAAATCTACTCAGTCGTTTGTTACTCATAAAAATATATCTTTAAAAGGCTCAAATGAAAGCGCGCGGGCGTCACTGGGCGGGGCGGCGGGGCTCCGGGGCTGCGGGGCTCCGGGGGGCTAGTGCACGGGCAGCTCGGCCGGCACTGCGCGGCGCCGCAGCAGCGTGGACTCGGCCGGCGGCGACAGCCCCAGCTCGCCCAGCGGGTCGCAGCCGCACGCCAGCGCGCACGACTTGCTGCCGCGCAGCCGCCCCGCGCTCGCCGGCCGCTCCATGTACGAGTAGTTCATGGAGAAGTGCTGCTGGATCACGCGGTTCACCGCCATCGCCGACTCCGCGAAGTTCGACAGGTTGCGCGCTGACATGTTGCTGTGGACGAAGACACCGCACGTTATTATACTGCCTACTGACTTAAGTACTTTTTCAGTCGAACGTCTCGTGACGCTCGGCTTCACTAATATTTCAGAGAAGTCGACACTGACCGTTTAATGTTCATAGGGGTCTGTAACTGCGGGTGTAAAGCCCTGGGGTCGGCACAGCGCAGCCAGGGGTGCTGCAGTACGCGCTCAGCGCTGAGGCGGTGTGACGCCTCGCGGACCAGCAACTGTTTTATCAGCTCCTTCGCCTCACTCGATATGTCCGCCCATTCCTCTTCGGGGAATGAATAGCGACCCTCCTGTGTAACAATAAAAGAATTAAAAGGTTAATCTATAGGTCACCGGTTTCAATACAGCTCGAAGGACCATGAGTTGGGATACTTAATTCATCATCAAATTTTGAAGCATTAAGGATAGCGAAAATTACTTCTTAATAAAATAAAATTAAAATTTCAATAGAACATTAGAATTTGACAGTTACCTGTATCGAGTTAAAGAGCAGCTCCTGGCAAGCGCGACAGTTCTCCCCACGTTCCCAACCGCAATCTGAGCCACAGTCGGCCCTGAACGGTGGGTACCCGCACAACAGAATGTAGGCGATTACACCCAATGACCACAAGTCACAACGCTTATCGTAATGTGTTGCTGCCGAGCCCGCAAATAGTGACACTACTTCTGGTGCCATGAATTCGGCGCTGCCCACCTACAGACAAAAGAAATCACATTTTAAGTAAAGAATTTTTTTACATCCATTCTCCGCATTTACGTTACGCGGTTACGTTTAGTATACGGTTTCAATAATCTAAATTGTATTTATACAATCCATTAGTTGCCTCGTTGAACCAAACTTAGATTATTAGATAGATTCCATTACACACATCCAAATCTATTTACTTAAAAAATCACTCCTCTTATTTAAAACTTCTGATGCTATTTTGTTTTCAAGCTATAGTTATGTTTTGTAATGTTTGCCTTTGAAATTTGGGTTCATAAAATCAGTTAATTAAGAATGTTACTACCTAAATCTCAAGTTGAGAAATCTGCACTGAATTATTGTAGATATAATCCATCCACATAACTAAATTCAATGAGATTACGTTAAATTGTTCGGAGCACATTAAATATTTTAGTTAGGTACAAGATGTTTGCTCTGGCTTGAAGGTCTCTGTTCGATTATTTCTCTAAGAGATTACTCGGGATTTAGATTACACTAAACTAACGTGTAACACAAGGTCTATTTCAAGCGCCTTCAAGATCAATTATTGTTATCTACTATCTATGTGTTCACAACTGACCATTTGAAAATAAAACCAATACTTCCGAGTTATCTGTTGCCTTCTTTTAATTCTTAACAAAAAGTTCTATGGCCCATATTTATATTATTAGCTTATTTCATTTTAAAAAATACATCAGAGGTCATATGATTTTATTCCCTAAAGCCCGGTAGGGCGATATTACCCACAAAATTCTATGGATCAGATATTGTTACTTTACAAAGCAATACAATACATACAAATACGAGTATAACAATACCCTCTGTCTCGATTCAAATCAAAGTAATAGTTGCTAATGTTTATTCGTAAACAATATTTTTTTACGATTTAAAGTGTCAATTATGAAATAAATTATTAAGACCATGGTCATTGTTGATAGATGTTTAATCTTATGAAGGTTTAGTTTATCATATCTTCTATATAAAAAGTGTATTTCATTGTTGTTTTTATCTGCTGATATTCAATAACATCTTATTAAATTTATTGATTTCGAACCATTTTTCTTTGTAACAACATTACTCGTATAATAATAAATATTAGTTTAAAAACTTAATTTTGCCGATATTTATCGACAATATTTTAAGTGCTTCGTGAACCAGATATACTTTCTATTATCGATGATTTTATCAGTGTATTTTTCAATTAAATTAAATGTACACTGAAATTTTTAATTCAAAGGCGACATAACTAATTGTATTATATATATATGTAATTCGTTGAAAAAAAATATTAAAATCGGCTAATAAAAACGTGACTTAGTAATAGTTAGTATAAAGATTACTTTTTATAAAATGCCAACAATGAAGAATATAATTATCCTAATTTTCTGGCATAATTTAATGTAAACGACATTCTTCCAGTCGATAGTTGGCAATCAAATTATACATAAACTTAATTCAACCATAACTATCATAGTAGATTCAACTAGAACTGCATGTTTAATATGTGGCATACTCCAGGGTCATAAAAACTCTTAATTCAGTCGGCCAACAGTCTAGTATGACGTACCATAGTGTTAAAGATCTATAACATAACATTTTATAAGGAAACTCACTGGCGTCATCAGCTGCGGCGTAGCCAGCGGGCTGGCGAGGCTCGACGTAAAACTTATACCACTTCCTAAATCAAAATCACAAATTTTCACTGGGCAAAGTCTGTCGCGATGCACGCATAATATATTTTCTGGCTTGAGATCTCTGTGTGCAACGCCTTTACCATGAAGAAAGTGTAAGGCGTTCGCTATCTCACGAACGATCTCAGCCGCTTGTGGCTCAGAGAAGTAATGGTGCTCCTGTATGCGGGACAGGAGCTGACCGCCGTTGATCTGCAACAACAGTAACGAGGATTTAATTTTGAGACCCAAAGTGAATGAGTACAGTTCAACAACAGCAGCTCAAACACAATTGCACAAAATTTTGAAAAGAAATTAGAATTAAGAATTGATTGAAAGTTTATCAATTTAATTATTCGTTTAAGTGTATTATATATTGGAAAAATCATAACCAGTCAGTAAACAGACATCCTCAATAAAACCGACAACTGTAAAGGCACATATGGTTCAGAAGTTTATCGTTCAATACGTTTGTTAGTACCCACACAGGAACAGACTACAAGATAACAACAACTGTAAATAGCGCTGTATCAGATATCACACGTTTTCGCAACGAGTAACTATTTGCAGGCCAACCGACCGTCAATTAGGAAATGATACGGTATTAGTTATTATCATATTCCTATAAGTTATAATTCAATCTAGAAAAGAAGATGAGAATTGCAATGATAATATTAATTGCAATGATTATAAGACTTAATTTCTCTCAGATCCATATTTTGTTAATAAATTTTATACCTTTGTTACTAGCTACTAAAGTCATGGTTATAGAGGACTCGTAATTCCTATAGAAAGGAACAATACAACTAAAGCTTATTTTCTTTTTCTTTTCTAACATACCCATTTTTTTAGTTTTAAAGAAAGAGCCTTTTAATTTGGTACGCTTTTTTATGACTTTACGCTACGTTTAATGACTTTACGCGTAGACGTAACAAGTGTAAAAACACTAGAAACCTGTAGGAACATGCGCATGAGCATGATAAATAAATCGTTTAAAGTGTATAAACACGGAACTGTTACATATTATTACTTAGCTATGAGAACGGTTAATTACTAATAGGCTTTCTGCAATGTCCTTTAATTAACTTTGTCAGTATAATAAACAGTGTCGTATTAATAAAATTGCAAACGATAATATTTGAACAGGATTCAGTAGTAATTCTTCTATTGTAGTATAACCCTTATATTCCGAGGCAAAAAACGCGTTTAATTTTTATTGTTAATATGTGGCTATGTAGTTAACACACATGTTTAATGAGTCATTACTAAATGCGTTACAATTGCACGAATAAGACGATTCACATGCAAAATCATGTCTGAAATATCCATCAGAATGTGAGATAATAAACCTCACTGTGTAACACAATGCACGCATGAATACAAAAACTATATTCCACAACATCATGAAAATAAGCAAAGGAAAAACAGCATGTTTTATTTACTAATATTAGTAGGTATTTAAGTATGATAGGAGTTCCTTTAGAGCCTTTTAAAAATCGTATTTTATTAAAGAGCCTTTTCAATGAAATAACGGCAATTGAGCTATACATGCAAACACATTTTTCAATGCAACTGTATGAAGTAAGTGTAATAATACTGCACGATGAAATACAAAAATGCCTTGAACATGAGTCGCATTTATTCTTTAATGTACGTATGTAAGTGAGGCATAAAACAATTTTCATTATTCAAGCAAGCAACTTGATTGGAAAATTTACTGAATTTAGAAGCGGGTTTTTAGAGTATTCAAAACTGTAACTGTGAGATTTATTCAGTATGCTCAATCAATGAGACTTTTAATATTGTGAGTCTAGTGTCTAATTGTCTCTATTTTAAAAGTTTTTTCAGTGAAAGAACTTTTTTATTTGTAAGGAATTGTTACTTTCTTTATACGGGGTGCATATCGTTAACAATTCAATTTGACTGTCCTGTTGGTCTAGCGGTTAGTGACCCTCAATGCTACGCCAGAGGTCGTGGATTCGATTCCCACTCAGGGCAAATGATTGCGTGATGAGCACTGTCATTTGTTCTGTGTCTGGGTGTACTTTATCTATAATATGTATGTATTTAGAAATATATAAGTATGTGTATCAGCAGTCTGGTTACAGGCCGTGTGTGAAATGTGTTAAAATAATATATGTATATTATATGATCCAGAAGAAAGTACTGTTCAAGAAAGCTATTATCATTTAAAGCATACTAAAAACACCAAATGTTGTGTTTTCCATAAGTCGAATAAATATAAAATGCAGTAAAGATAGTAGTGAAGGATTACCTTCTCGAAGACAAGATAAAACTTGTCGGTGTCCTCAAAGAATTCAATGAGCTGGATTATGTTCGGGTGTCCCTGGCAGTAGTGGAAAGTCTCCACCTCGCGGAACACCCTGGCGCGGGCGTGCCCCGGCACTTTGTCGATGATCTTCACTGCGAACTCTTGGCCCGTATAAATGTTCACGCACGTCTGTACCGAAGCGTACGCGCCCTCGCCTAAAACCTCACCTGTAAGCTTGTAGAGGTCTGTGAACAATTCAAAATTATATTCAAACTATTCTCACTATTTTAAGCGCAAGTTCGTTAGGTTTTTAATGATAATTGTCTTAAATGGAGTCAAATTAAGTCATTCGAATTAGTTGGGTTACCGACACCGCCTGCTTGATCAATCACATTGATGCAAGTCACATCAATCGAGTGTATTCGTTAGGTTTGGATGCTAATTGTCCGATTTCGTCGTTATAGTTGGCTTATGGGGTGTTTTCAAAGCGTTGTATATGGTATCATCATATCAATCATCATCACATCAAAAGGTTTTGGCGTACTATACTACGCTGGTCAGACAGGTTGGTATAGGGCATAGGGCTTGTTTCAAGTTTTCCTTGTCTTTGCAATACTGTTGTCCTGTAGTTTTCTCCCTTAGTCGGCTCATACGACACCCACGGGATGAATAGTTAATAAAATATAATATATATAATAAAATATAAAATAAAATAGAGACTTAATTCACCACACGGATACGGACGGTGTTGACCACACGGATATGGTATAACCACCAATAACAAAATATTACAGCATTTCTTCAAAGAAAATTGCACAGTAAGAATATCAAGTGAAAATTGTTATAAATCGCTAATCTTCTATATTTAAAAAAAAAAAACTGAGAAGTAGCACATCTATCGCATGGATGCCGTTTTAAAGGCAATCATAGGAACTTATTTAGGGAAATTATCGGTTCCCATCTATCGTTTCTGAAACACGTATAAGATTAATGCAAAGTAAGCAAACGTAGCGTTTGCTTACTTTGCATTAAGATAAGAAAGCAAGTAGGTAGATAGAGTCCAATATTTGTAAATTCTTACCTTGGAAACATGACGTGACAACGGAGCTCCCTGAGCGCTTCTTCCTGCGGCGCTTCCTACGCGCCTCTTCCTTGCGTCGCTGCAAGTCTTCACTGTCGGGTATAGGGACTGGTGCCGACGCCTCATTCCCGCGCGGACTATCGTCTAATTCCCTTTCACTGCCCGACTGGCTACTGCAGCGACCCACGCCTACAACAGATAGAAACAACAAATTATATTCAAGAACGCTTTCTTTACGTTAATTTACACTAATTATACACAGTATAGGTATTCCATTACGTTTACACCAGATAAACAGAGTGCAGATATGTTGGTTTAAGATATTTCTTCTAGGTACAACATTGTCTTTTTCGCAATGTCACCAATTTACATTTGAATAATTAAATAATTGTGTACATTTGCATGTTATGCCAATATGCCGTATTCTGTATGAAGGCCAAACTCTACGTAAGTATATTGTACCTATATTTATCTCGTAATCGTAAATCGAGTGATTATGCAGGGCCGATTTTCACTTCCTTTGGTGCAAGATATTATAATAATATGCTGCATTCAACAATTTTTATAAAAGAATGTTCATTCCGTTAGAAAGTTCTATCATGTTATCAATCAATTGTATCTAATGACCAAGTTTCTAAAAACAAAGGGTATGCATATCAGGGCGCCTGGTGACGGTTGTCATCGATAATATTATTCTGACGCGAGACGTGTGTGCAAGCTGAGCTGGCAAACAAAGCCGGTTCAACGACCTACATGGCCGCACCCAGCGCTGCGCGTACGCGCCCACGTTACGCGATCACTCTGTTTCTTGGTGTAAAAAGTAGCCAATTTGCCCCTACTTTTAAATACCGACCTAACTTCAAATAATTAAGCGCATAGTTATTTCCAATTGAATATGTTTCCATTAAATGAACTCGACAACAATCCAAAACGAATCAAAAGTCTGGTATCAATAAAACCTGAATAAAACTAGCTAGTGGCCAGAAGCCGACGCACACATCAAGATAAAGGAACTAGCAACGAGTAAAACGCAAGACGACTCAGCAATGAGAATCGGTACTGTCTACGTGATCAGTGTAGTCATTTGTTTGGGCTTATTTTATCTTCCTTGTTCGCTTGCAACTAGTAGTCTTGCAATTACAATTTTAATTTAATTATCGGCACGTTCTGTAAATCGTTAAATGATGCGTGTTCATTCGGTTCATTTGTCATAATGAACGCAAAAATATTTGTGAGGAATTAAATGCGCGTTATGACCTCAACTCAGAACGCATGACAACTAACCGAATGCGCAATAGCCGTACAGTTCAACAATCGTAGTTGAGGCACACCTCCGTATACAATCACCCGTTTCAACATAGATACTTCCTGTTTATATGCTAAATTGTTTTAAATCCACCAACAGATTGACGCTTGAAATAAGCATGTCCTGCTGTTGTTTGTAAATATTGCTTGTGTTTATAAACAAGGAAACTTTCGAATTACTTAATTGTTTATCAGCAGTCTGGTTACCAGAGTACAGGCTCTGCCTAGTTTGGAATCAGGCGGCCGTATGTGAAATGTGTAAAATTATTATTATTACTAAAAACTAATAATAACTGACCCACCGATTTACTGTTTAAAATCAATTAGAAAACGACATAAAATCAACACGTATTTAGTTTTGACGCTGTTATTGGGTGGTATATTTAATCGTAGGCGTCAAAAATGTAGCTAAGTTGTATCGATGGTTTGACAGTAAAATGAATGTCACGCTTGGAAACCGCTACGCTACTGAAATGGACGTCGAATAAAAACTGAATTCAATTAATGTAACAGATTTGATATCAGATCTGTACCAAGTAATTTTACACTTGTCTTGAGGTATCGCTTATTCGTCGCGTGACGATTCGATCTGCACGCCTTCACGTGGCCTAGCACACGTCTTATGCCGAGGCAGTTACGTAAATCATCCTCAGCTCTCGCAGCAGCCCCACAAATATATTAAAATGTGTATTGTTTATCATGAGTCCTTCATGGTTCTCTTCAATCTACTTAACAAGAACTTTAAAACCACACCATGCAAAGTTCGTCGCTATATTCTCCTTAGTAGTGGCAAAACAATAGACAGCACAAATAAAAAATACTTTCATAATTTCATGTTTATGTGTAATGTCACAGAGAATTGCGCTCAAGAATAGAACACAATTGTAATTGTACAATATCTCGATGTATGGAAACTTAATGATCTGACTCATTATAAATTTCTAAAAATGTTTCGTAAATTAACCTCAAGCATGCAAATTAATGTACATGTGTGCACACAGTTATAATTGCGCGATTGCCTTTAAAGGTAAATATGAGTTTTATTATTAGAACTATATTAGCACGTCGAGTTAATTTTATAACCACAATATTAATATGCCCTGCAGTAAGTGTCTACTTTCTAATCTAGTGGGTGGGCATAAACGTTCGGGCACGAAAGCGCTCTCTAGTTGCCAACTGTAGGCCTACCACCTACCATGCTTTGTCTTATACCTTTAAGCTATTTAAAATCCTTACTTTCTAATCTAACAATAAATACAACGTTACGTATGATATGGAATTGCAAGCAAAAACTCAAAATAAAAAACTTTAAGCCTGAATATTATAAAACAAAATACCATGTACTTTTAAAATAAAAAAGTATGCAAATTTAATTAGTAATTCTTTACTGTTGTTAATGAGGATTGGAAGTTCATAAGAAGAATAGGCATCGTTTGTGGGTAATTTTGAAAGACTCCTAGACTGATGACTAGGAGTCTTTTAAATCAATACTTGATGACTCAATACTTGTTAACTAACATGATTTTATTAGTCAGTTGCTTTATCCACCATAATTTTAGAATACAAAGATCAAAGTCGACGTTTGCACGAAGAATCGTGGTGTTAAATAAACTGCCAAGTCGACCTGGCACCGAACTCAACGAGATTATTTTCTAGGTGAAACTTCAACTAGGGCATTTGAACATCTAACTAGTGCAGTACGTAACAAACCACTTTCACTGATCACTGCTTGACTCCCCTCTATCTAATGATGCGTAAGAGTATTCGATAAAAAATTGTCTCGACAAAAACAGAATCTGGCAGTAATAGTAGGCAACAAAATTTTCATCTAATATTTGAAAAGTTTAATGATTAATCATAAATGGTTATCATGATTAAAAGTTATCGATTAAACAAGGGACTTCGGCACATATAGGCTATCTCGACCGGAGTGATTCGTCGTTCGATTCCACGGCCTAACAAAAAATTGGTGTTAGGCAATTCTAATTGCTTTTTACAGAGTGATAGAGGCTACCATCAGAACAATTCAATATCTCTCTTATTATCCAATCTAGTGAGAGCACATTAAGGACGGCAATGCCTTTGTGCCTCTTGACTTATGGGGTGTCCATGCGAGCACCCTGTAATTACTAACTGTCAGATGACCCATCTTTTGCCACTATTTTCTTCTAAAACTTCCCCCCTATTCTCTTCTCTTCTAAAAAAGACACCTAATTCAGTAGCTAAAACCATTAGCAAAGTTAGAAACTAATTAGTTATGAATATTTCAAGCTTTTCCCTTGACAGTTAAGATTGAACTACAATTTTTTCAATGAGTTAGGTACGTTTGATCTGAAAGCACTAACAACTTTAGAGGAATGTGTGGCTGGGTAGAAATCGATTCGCAAGAGGCGCGAGGGGGGAATGTAGGAGGAGACAGGAGAGCAGCCTAATATTACACCGGAACTGACATGAAGTCTACCATTGTCAAAGCTACTCCTTTTTACTCAACCAATGAACACGATTGGCTAATTCCAATCAAGTAGCAATTCCGATTCACAGTTTGCATCCGATAATTGTTAAAAACAGTTATGTCATTTTTTTCCTTTTGAGATAAGAGTTGTTTATACATACAAGTCAATAAGTGCATTAGATGCCAAGGTCAGTCAATTATAAACTTTGATGAAAATTTATCAAAACAAACTTCAGATCATACGATGAAAAATGTTAAACATAAGCAGATAACACACATTTTCAACATCAACACATTGTCATGTTAAAAAATAATCTCAAGAACTTGTACGGCAAAATTCAGCATAACTAGAGTGCTGCGCAGTTTTGTTTTAGTAGGTGACCTTGGCCATGAACGCCGTGGGGCGACGCGCTCCAGCGGCCATGTTGAATTGAAACCGTGGAGAGTAATGAAACTGCATAAAATTATAAACGCATTCTTACAATTTGATTTTTAAACAGTGGATCAAAAACAACCAATAAAGGCGCGCTGTGGAAAGGCGAAGTAAATCAAATATGTACCGTACAATTTACACATACTCGTTGAGAAGTATAATCTCATAATCGACCCACTATTATAATACCAACGAATATTTTTCTAACCATCGAAGATATAAGTACTACGTACTATAGTAGTACGTATATCTCGATGTTTCTAACTTTATCTACCCACGAAAACGAAAGAAAACACACTTAATTACTGCGATTGTTCGAATCAAGTAATTAATTTGACATCATTCCTAATACATGGGCAATATAAAAATGCATTGAAGTAACTAATTGACCACGTTGTATCATCACTCATACATATAATCCAAGAATAATTGTTTTTATTAGTTGTACAAAATGTAGGAAGGATTTGAAGTGAAGTGACGAAACGTGCCGTTATCGCTTTGATGGTAATTTTTTTTTTATTGCAAATACTGCATTTCTAACAGACATAGGTAACATTACTTTTTTTATCTTCAGATACAGATCTTATTTTATACACTACTTATTGATGAAGTTTATTTATATAACTCTTCTTGTAAACGACAGTACAGACATCTTGTAACAGACAGTTACATGTGTGACCTGAATTTATGTCATTTATCAGTAGTGACATTGCCCGGGTATTATAAATAGTGCATTATTTTTATTCACTTACTCCATAAAAACAGATCAATCTGCAAAACTCGAATGAACTTAGGAATCGAATCGGAATAGAATTTTGTTGTTAAATAAGTGATAGGGTTCCTTTATTAACTTCAAAAGATTCTCCACTTTGGTGTCAGAAGTTATTTGTTAAGTTAAATCTTTTAAGTAGAATTTAAGATTCCTGTTGAACAATAAACCTAAAATTAGTCGAATTCGGTCAATGTTGCGAAATTGTGAATGGTGAAACGAGTGGTGGCTGTGCTCAACCGGTCAACGCTCGATTCAACTTACATGAACTTTGACATTTGAAACAATATCATGAAGTTTACAAGGGTTTTGTTCTTAGTCTTCAAAGTTGTTTACATTAAAAACATTATAAAACGCAGTCAGCCTAATGCCGTCTTAAATCAACCTTTGCTAGCGAGAAGAATGATTGCAGTGAAATAACAAACTGAACTGCAGTAATAACAACGTCACAGAGCGCTCGTAAAATTCTAAGTATAAATTGCAATACCTTGAGTATGGTCAGTGTCACACTCCTGACATCAATAAATCTATTGTTAGAACTATGTATATACATAAATACATCCATAGCATATCCATAAAAGTAAAAATTCCAATAAGAAACTTTTTAAGAAATTAATAAAAGAACCGAAGATATAACTGTAAACTTTATTAGATTTCAACAAAAAGAACAGTTGAGGGTTTCAAAATATTTAATATACCTTGTTTAATGCATACGATAATGCCTGCAAATGCAGTTATGCAATGCAAAAAAAAAAAACAAATTGCAAGTAGGTACGCATCGTTAATACAGTAACGTCTAACAATTTGAAAGTATAGTGTTTTAATTTCAGCAGGAGTTAACAACATCGCACTTCTGAAATGAATGAAACGATGACGAAACTGGCTATTGTCTAATATGTCTAACTTAGTAGCAATTTTATTATCGTATAAGCTGTAGATATAACTAACGGCTTTAAAAACAAATTAAAAATGGTCGATTTGTAAATTTCGCAAACCAACCAGTCCGTAGTTAACACAAAAAATTAAGATTCTACTACGCAATAAGCCGGTTGGACAGATGTAAAGATCAAGTATATTAAGTAAGTATGTGGCTTGAGCGAAATGAATATTTTTTTGGAATAAAGTGCAAACAAATCCAACTTACCGCTATCTACACTCTCTTCTGAAACCTTCTTCACCATTATTATGGACTGATGTGTTGATACAGCAATATTGAAAATTATAACGAGTAGGTGTACTACTCTTGAAAAGCCGCTTTCAAACTTGTAGCGGCTGCCTTCTCGACGTGAAATCGGAACAGCGTTAAAATTAATATAGAAAATAAACGCCAAAATAATTAATAAGCACCACTGTCGAGAAGGATTAACGGATAGTATGCCGGAAGGTATAAACAAACACTAATAGAAGGCGGAATGAAAAAAACTGTTGGTATCGTTAGCGATCCATTCTACACACGCCCGCCCGTCCGATGTTCTTAAATCCAACTGAAGAGTTCGGCTACCGAGCCGGCTCAGCCCAGCGCGTACCCCCGCAATCCGCATCCTCACCCCTCTCAACCTCCGTGGCTCTAGCAAAAGCCGTGAGTCGTTGTTGTGGCCTCTTTCGCTCGTGCGCATGCGTATTCCTTCGCACTGCTGACGTGTTTATATTTTTTGTCATTGTTTTTCTCCACGTACGTAGTCGTCGAAACCAGACATAAACATAGGTACCTACTTATTAACTAATATGTGTTTCATAATATATTGCTATCTATACCTATGTACATAAATGACAGTTTTTGCAACACATGTAAGTGATTTGTAAGCATTGCTTTTCAGCTGCAATACACACTGTTTTCCTTTTATTGTTTACAATTTTTTGTCACCCAGTAATTAACCGGTTAGAATATATATATGTGTACCATATTAATATTTAGTCGTAAACATTGTTCTTATGTTTTTTTTTTCAATTTAGGCAAAAACTAAGAGAAATAACACACCTACCTACAGTTCTAAAAAAGCCATACCCATACTGTGTTGTTTTCCTATTAGAAAAAAAGAAAACTAGGTACCTATGTTTCTTCTCTAATCTAGTTGGAAATGTGAAATCAAACTTAACATAAATTAGGTACATTACAGTTCCTCAACATTACTTGTACAAAATGGAGCAGGCTTCAGTTTCAGATATAAATATTAGCAGATTATTTCTATTCAAAATGAAAACACCTACATCTTACAAGGTATCTCCTCAGTATTAAAGACAGACAGACCAGTATGAATGAAAGAGCCCATTACAGCTGTATTACATAATCTTTCAAACTTAAATAAAAAGCAGTTTTCGTACACTGCACCATCCAGCTCCCATTAGTCTTATAATAATCTTATTTGTAAATAATATACGTTATAAAAAAGGGAACCCTTTGTCTTCCTAACCCTTCCATGAATGACCTTCAGGGTTTTGTTGACAAACATGATACGGGAACGGGTGCACGACGCAAAACGCACGTGGTAGAGGCTAACCGGTCCAACCGGCACCGCCATGTTTGTTGTCACGCCATCTCTCTCTCCTACTCCAACATCGGCCGCCACTCTTCTAACATTAATCGTGTCTCAGTCGCGCATGCTTTTCGCTTGCTGGCCTACGTGACCGACAATAACAATAACAAAACCCAAACAGATAGGTAATAATGCAAGTCAGTAACGAAATCTTACGTACTTCAATTTGGCATAACGATAAGTATACAAATTTGGGCTGATTTCTGAAAAACACAATCATTGTCGCACTTTAATCCGCATCTGTATCGTATATTGCGTATGTAGGACAAAGAACCTCTAAGAACAAGGCAGTCAATCAGCTGTAAGTTAGCATTAGATGACACCTGATAAAGTGATAACTGAGCTGTGATGATGAAGAATCATCAAGCGCTTATCTTTAGCAAACATCGTTAGATGATCTTATTTTCAGTATATTTCTCACTACATAGTGGTCATGTTTAATCATAATTTATAACGTTATCTGTTTGTTTTTACGGATAATACGAGGTAATACGACATTATAAAATAATTTTAAGTCACCTGTTACGATTTCGTGGAAAGAAGCCAAGAGGCTATAATTTCATTTTCCTGCGTATAAAGGGGCGTGGGTACCGCTTAGGGAGTTTAATGTGTAAAATTGCAACTGTTCACTACAAAACGCGTAAAAAAAATACACGCTACCAAAGCGTAATTTCCAGGAAACTACGCTCGTGTAGTACAAACGGTTGTAAAATATATTTTTTAAAGAGATAGTAATCTATGGGGGTGTACTACTATTACTACGCAGTAGTAAACAAAGAGCTTTTCCTTTGTTACGTCAGTCAAGGTTCTGTGTAAAAATAATGTTTATTAATTATGAGATAAAATTTGCACTAATTTTGAAAATCGATACCGTGGTTGGCACTCCTTGGGGGAGGCCTTCGTTCAGCAGTGGACGACAAGAGGCTGATGATGATGATGATTAGAAAATCACAATTGAAGAGATTTTGAACTTCTCTTATCCCCGTTTTTGTCTAGCTATAGGTTTGATTATTTATTTGTTAGATATTCATCTACTCCGAATTGGTCTCATTTCAAATACTTAGAAAAAATATTTTACCTGTCATGGTTGATAGCCTAAGGGAAGAAGATTAAAGCTTATTACGAATTGTCAAGATTTAGGCACATTAAATTTGTTTTAACTTTAATGTGCCTAAATTAACTTAACTCACTTTACTCAGTCGTGATGAAAATATTTTCATTACCTTCTTATTTTCTTTAATACCATTGATTCTTTAGAATACATCCATCGTTGCATCAATGCTATAAGTAATTTTAAAAATATGTATGTAGGTATACACAATGCTAACCTGTTTTAATTACCTTCCAAATGCTATTAGTAATATTACCGTCACCGTCCATCACGAAGACACTCTGGAACAAAAGAAACAAAATTAAAAAACAAAAAAGACAGCTTATATTAAGTTTGTAATACACACTCGTTTTTAAATTGTTTGACTTCATGATGTAGGTAATTACATAAACGAGTCGCTAGCATTCTTCCCCGCAGCGTTTTTATAGCTAGATATAAATCTATTCATTGAAAAGTCATTGTAAGTATTTGATAGTCAAAAGAGAAACTTCAGAACAAGAAACTAAGTCTTTTCCTCGTACAAATAGAGTTTAATTTTGTATATTTGAATATCGTCTTTAAAACAGGGTCTTCTTGTTCATGCATAGGTAGGATTGCATCAGGGTATTCCCGAGGAGCATAATATTTTAATTCTTTGTGTTCAATTTGAGTTTGGGTATTAAAACCGATGTTGTTGCGCGAGACGGATCACGTACACCACCCCTGTCAGATCTGCACCTGACTATAACACAAAGGGCTTTGAAGAATAAGAATTAAGACACTTTTAAGGAGATTATTAACAACACAAAAGAGAGTATATTACAGCATTCGCATGGAAACAATTATGTAAACCTAAATCTAAGTTATCAAATATGTAATAATTGTACTCAAAATAAGAAGATAAAAAAAAAATAAAAAAACATAAAAAAATAAAACTATAAGGTAAATTGCGAACAACGCACATAATTAGCATTATACAGTTTCAAATATTTAAACATCTACCAGTAGTAAATCAAAAAATATTTGCTAGATTATAAATTCATAATGGAGAGTCAGAGATCAGAGGAGATAAACCCCGCTTAAATGGTAGTCGCATAACTCACATTACACTTACTTAGAACTTTGAATTGAAATCTATATATATATAAAAGAAAGTCGTGTTAGTTACACTATTTATAACTCAAGAACGGCTTTACCGATATGGCTGAAAATTGGTGAGGAGGTAGCTTAGAGCCAGGAGACGGACATAGGACTATTTATTATGAAAAAAAAAAAAAAAAAAAAAAAACATTTTTGAACGAACTTTGCTTTACTCGGAGATGCCACGTTATTATACTTGGAATGCTTCATCGAATAATTTTTAAAGACGGAAGCAAATAAATGATTAATGTACTTAATTTTTTTTTCTAAGAAAAAAAAAATTACTAAATTCGAAAATAGGCTTATTTATTGCCTTTAAGGCGGAACAGAGTTCGCCGGGTCAAATTCATAATGGAGAGTCAGAGATCAGAGGAGATAAACCCCGCTTAAATGGTAGTCGCATAACTCACATTACACTTACTTAGAACTTTGAATTGAAATAACCATATAATTTCTAGTGCACCTACTCAGACATTTCCCACCACCCAAAGGTAGACCGGGAGAAAATGCTTGTGGCATTAAGTCCGCAAATGTACAATGAATTGTTGTTTGTGCAAAGAGAATTAAAAAAAATAAACAAAATAATTTCTTGAATTCCCAGCAATAAAATTATACACAGAGCCTACACCGCTCAGGCTACAAACTTGAACTTTTATGTTGGAAGCACTAAGAAAGGATATCTGGAAATTTTACCCCTAAGGGAATAAAATAAGCGATGAACTGTTGTATGGACGCTCCTCATTTTCGCAGTTAGAAACACGAAATCACGCGATCGAAGCCGCTGGCAATAGCTAATATTACATTTGAATTAGTTTTGATTCGTCTAAGTAACAATAGCAACAGTTTTCGTTAAGGAAATAAAACTCAAGATTCAAGGGCGGCAAGGCACTTGTGATAGTTGCAGGTTTCCAAGGTTGGAGGTGGTCACTTATGGTCATGCATTCCTCTCTTTTAACAGATTTTTAAAGCGTTTACTACATTTTCCACTTTTCCTTATAAATCCTTGTGTTGCGTTAAGAACCAATAATGTTTTAGCAAAATATGTATATTGCAATAACAATACTTGGTCTAATAATATACTTTTATGCGAAGTACCACTGTCATTAACTTCAGCCGTAATTTGTCATGCTGATGCTTCACTAATTAGTCGGATATTTACTAGAACATTAATTAATTTAACACGAGTAGGGTTAACACGGCGAGCTGACCAGCAAAAAGATTAGATAAGATACTGAAACATTTTCTATCTACATAGGCTTGAATTGAGATAAACTTTTATAGAAGCATGACACGTTGGTATGTGTGTATTATTGAATAGCAGTTTAAGTATGACGTGACGAACTATACGCAATGTAATTCACACGTAATACGGTGAATTTCTAACGCAACAATAGACATCATGTATGAAATAGTTTAGGTTCCTCTTAATAATAGGTCTTTACCTATGAAATTGCCGTTTTGTATGCAATAAGTGAAAGTACTTTTTTTTCAAACTTTTTTATTACTGTTATTCGAAGTAATCACTAATGCAATCGACGCATCTTTGCCAACGCATTGGCAGTTTATTGATGCCCTTCTTGTAAAAATCAGCTAGACGGGAGGCAACAAACTCTTCAAAGTATTTTGTACTGCCTCTCGGGAATTGAATTTTTTACCCACTAAAAAGTTGTCTAAATTTTGGAAAAAGTTATAGTCGGTAGGTGCAAGGTCTGGTGAGTACCAAGCAACCAGCTTTGGTCAATCGGTCGTCCCCACTGCTCCTTCACGACAACGCGCCACCCCATACTGCGCAACAGACAGTCTCCCAGCTGCAAGAGCTGGGGTTGGAAGCTCTCCCTCATCCGCCATACTCACCAGTCCAGGCAGTTCAAAATGCCTTTGAAGAGTTTGTTGCCTCCCGTCCAGCTGATTTTTACAAGAAGGGCATCAATAAACTGCCAATGCGTTGGCAAAGATGCGTCGATTGCATGGGTGATTACTTCGAATAACAGAAATAAAAAAGTTTGAAAAAATAAGTACTTTCACTTATTGCATACAAAACGGCAATTTCATAGGTAAAGACCTAATATATGTATAATACTAGTTGTAAATCGGTTCACGTTATTCTCAGGAACAAAAACTCGAAAATTCTTTATGTAAATAGCCCAATTATTGAAAAAAGGCTATAGGCGAAATAATATCAGGCTACGGCCTATAAGAATAGATCTTTAAAAAGTGTTGTACGGAGAAAGTGAATCCTTTAAACTAATCCTTTTGAAAGACGCAGACGAAGATAGGGTCAACTAGTTATAGTAAAATTGACTATTGCGAGTTAACGGTTTTTTAGTAAAGTAGTCAATTAGTAAACCCGTTGCCATTTCGAATAAAAATAGAATCGATTTTACTTAAAACTTTAGCTCGTATAAAACTCGTGTAATAAATTTTATTACTCAAATTTAATACTTTAACTTAAGTTTGAAGTTCAATTTAACGTTTATATGTTATTGCAATTAAAAAAATCGTTACTACTTATAGTTAAAAGGCTTCTTACACTGATTAAGAAATGGTTTATGTCCTTAAAATAATTTATTAATCTTTTGTGAAAAAAACAAAATTTACAGAATCATATTATATATACCTGCTAAGGGCAATATCGTTTTTATCGAATTAAAATAGATAAATCTAATTTCAATTTTTCTAACTCTGTATTTTCAAGTTTTTTAGGATCTCTAGCACAAGTACGTTTTCAAGTAAACGTCAAAAAGAAAATAAGTGAATGATGGAATAAATCAACCAATACGTAAATTCGTAACGATGCGTTCATTGACTATGGCTATGACTAAGCTATTTAAGCATAGTAACATATTAGATACATACTCGTATTTCGTCATAAACTATTTGTAGCAAATTATTATCTAAATAAAAATATTATACAAGTGTTCTCAGATTAAAATTTGATGTCGCGAGACTAATAAAAGTAGAAATAAGATATGTTAATTAATAAAAACTTTGGAACTATCCAGCTATATTAATTAAATAGTATGGTGTGGGTATTTGTTATTGAAATTTTCTTGACCTTTTAATATGGTCAGGGCCTTTATACAAAGTGCCAATCATGTTTGTTGTTTTATACAAAGTATTATTGTAACTATTTGGTCATATTTTAGTTATGTTTTATCTCCCGTGAATGCACTAACAATTTTTTTTTTATGTTAGAGGGGGCAGACGAGCAGACGCGTCACCTGATGGAAACTGACCATCGCCGCCCGTGAACGTCTGCAACTCAGAAGTCACAAACGCATGGCCGGCCTTTTAGGAAGGAGTACGCACTTTTCTTGAAGGTTTGAAGGTCGTATCGGTCCGGTGATACCGCAGACGATAACCCGTTCCACAGATTGGTGATGCGGGGCAAAAAGTGTCTCGAAAAGCGCACAGTAGTGGAGCGCTATCTAGGAAATGAGGATGAAAATTTTGACGTGTGGAACGATGACGGAAATTTGCGGCTGGTTTTAGTCCGAACAATTCCTCGGAGCACTCTCCATGATATATGCGAATATTTAAGAACATTTATAATTTATTTTTATTACAGTTTTTTTAATCAACCGAATAATAAAATACAAAAATTGACTGATACAGCTAATAAAGGGAGAAAGACCTAGGATGTTGATGGAATGCTTAGATTTTTTGCAAATGTCTGCAAAAAAAATTTGTTAATATTAACATAATAATTGGCTTATAAGTTGTAACCCTCCACCAGGAATAACATCTCTCTCAGCCTTTAATAGTCCACTGCTGGACATAGGCCTCTCCTTAGAAAGGAGGTTTTGGCCTATTACTCGTATACCACGTTTGCCAGACGGTTTGGGTTAGGGTTAGTGTCAAGTTTTCCTTCTCTTTGCAGTGCTGTTGTCCTGCGTAGTTTGCTTCCTTAGTAGGCTCTTACGAGACCCAGCCATGGGATGAATAGTGGTGGTGACACTCTGTATTCTTAATCCGTCACGACACGGAATAACATAATGTTTCCCAATTCATTCTTAAATATAAACGACGCTGTTAAAACTAAACACACTCTTTTGTAACAATCTGTTTGACACCAAATAGAAAACTCTTCAGTTTATTTATATATTCATATCACATCAACAGCTCTTAATAGTCCACTGCTGGACATAAGCCTCTCCTTAGAAAGGAGGTTTTGGCCTACTATACCACGCTGGCCAGACGTGTCCAGTTTTCCTTCTCTCTGCAGTGCTGTTGTTCTGCGTTGTTTTTTCCCTTAGTCGGCTCTTACGACACCCACGGGATGAATAGGGGTGGTGACACTCTGTATTCTTAATCCGTCACCACACGGACCATATATTCATATGTATATCCATGATCAATCTAACTCAGATAGATCATGTGAAGGGTGGACAGCTTTTAACCGTAACCATTGTTTTATGCGGTCACCCAAACCGAGGTTACGGAAAAAACATTATTTGCGATGCCGATATAAACTTTTTGCGCTGTTCTTTCAATATGTTTAAAACATGTGGGGCTCAGAACGGTGTGCCCGTGTCGATCACCTCACTAGCGTGTAGGTACATCTGAATACTTTAGACTTTCATATCACTCGCACGTCTGAATATAAAAATGCTCTAAAACATTTATACATACGATTGATTTCTAAGAGAAGTAGCTTTAGAAGGAAAATAGCGTAAATGTTGGCTATAGTGACAATATCTTCTTTGAATTTAGAGTTGTCTGTTTTAGGAGAATTTCGACAACATTTTGATATTTAAATCATAATGAATACACTCATCACACACATAATTATCTAATCAAATACATTTACATAACACACATTAAATGCCTGTTTCTTAAATAATACAGTACTTATAGTCGTGAGAAATTCTTCCTTTTTTGATCTCAATTAAAGCAGCGTTTTTATTTTATTTTAAGTATGATGTTTTTGTTTAAGTTAGATGTCTTTTAATGTCATAAAGCCTGAATTGTAAAGCTTAATATAGTAATAAAGTACATAACAATAGGATTAGCCGTCCTATGTAGACAAAGCAAATTCTCTACATTGCTCTGGTAGGTAGCTCTGGTAGGTGCTATCTATGATGTGTATGAAATGATTGTGTAGTATGAATGAAACCCATTTTAAGCAATACACTTACAAAGAAGTGAAAGTAATCAGCCAGCATTCACTAGACTCCCTAAAACGTACAAACTGAGTCCCCTATGTTTTTTTTAAATTCCGTTACCGTAGTAAAATTGACCATACCATTTTCTTGCATAAACTTCTTAAATGCGACATAGAATGGCCTTTTAGTATAGGTACTGATTTAGAAGTGGTGTTGGCAAATATTCAGTCCTGATACAGATCTGTTCAGATTAAAACGCTCTACTTAGTTCAGATTCTAAAACTGTCAGTTCAACTTTTGTATTAGGTTGTCACCTAATACAAAGATATAATAACACATAAAATTTTTATGTATATAATACAAGAATAATACTTTATTCATATAGGAGTATGACATATTCCTTCTGCGAACACAAATTTTCATATACTTCACACAACACAAAATTCCATCACACAACAGAAATTTTCATAGTTTATTTATCCTCAAAAATAAAAAAATATGCAACTAAATTTCATAAATCACTATTATATTCATTGGTGAAAATTTTAAAAGGGCGTTTTTTTGTGCTTTCAACTTAATAAAATAATTAATCCCCCTTAGATTTACATTAAGTAGTGAAAATAAGTGTTAACATAGGGAGAATTTATTACATTTCAAATAAGAAGCGTAAATAGTTTCGAATTATAAAAACAGCAAACATTTAAGATAAGTAACGCTACGTGTCACGAACGAATTGACGTCAATAAAATCTATATATAATATGTTATATGTTTGCAGTTAGCAGGCGGTAGTTATCATTTTTAGGTTCGTTAGTCTCAAAGTATAATAAACTTTTTTCTAAGATATAATAATGTATTTAGAATAAAGTTTTTTTGTAGTAAATAGCAATAGTTTACAGAAAGCACGATAAGTCGAGTTTGAGACTTGATAGTTACATTTTGATTTGTACCTACCACACGATAACGAACAAAGAGCAAACAGTTATTTATTGACAGTGTCATCCCTGTCTTTTTTATGATGCAGAAATAATGAAATAACAAATTCGTTTATTTTTATCCTGTGAGAATTTATCAGGCGATTCATTAGTTGGCCAGCCTTAGTTTAAAATAAAAAAAAAATCAACAGGCTTAGAAAATCATATAGACATCATTTTTTCTGCTATTGGTAATCACTCATCTAACGCATTGAAGTTTAATTTAAATACTCTACCAGCACTCTTTCGAGTCTAACTGATTAGACTGAGTACGCAGACGACCATCATTACTGTAACAAAAAGTATTTTATGACTGCAACAAATAATTTACATTTGAATATAATTAAAAGAACATTGTAAGTAATGAATATGCATTTGGACAAGATACGGTTAAGGTAGAACCAAACATGTACTGAAATTTGAGTACAGAGATCGCGACCCCTTTTCTTGTAGGTCAATATACGTGATACAAACAAAACAAACGTCGTGATTGGTAGCTGTCGTCAGCAGACACTTATAGTCAACAAAATAAGATAAGGAAAGGAATAGGTATCATAAAATGTAATGTAATCATAAAATGTAAATGAATAATTATTAATTTCGTGCTGACTAACGAAGATGAGCCGAGAATTAATCTATACTAATATTAAAAAGCTGAAGAGTTTGTTTGTTTGTTTGTTTGTTTGAACGCGCTAATCTCAGGAACTACTGGTCCGATTTGAAAAATTCTTTCAGTGTTAGATAGCCCATTTATCGAGGAAGGCTATAGGCTATATATCATCACGCTAAGACCAATAGGAGCGGAGCACCAATGAAGAATGTTTCAAAAACGGAGAAAATTTATTACTATTGAGAGACGCAGACGAAGTTGCGAGAGTCAGCTAGTTAATAATAACTTTAAAAAAGTCAAACGACTTCAATGGTTATAAGTCCTTTTTAAGTCGTTTAAAAAGCAATCCTACATCGCGATATACATAACCTAGACCACGGATCCCCCATTTTGGTGTTGTGCAAATTTTCAAAGTACACAAATCCGCAACATCATGTGCAAACCAATCTATAAGTAATTAATTAGGTCGTATGGTCGGATAACCATTAACCGCAGAACCGTTTGACACACGTAGGTGATAAACGCAGTAATATTGTGGTGAACGCTATTTAAGCGTTAATGTTGTTGTCACTTAATATAATATTACTGTGGTTCACTGTAATTGATACTAAGTATAAAAGTAATTAAGCAAGAAGAGTATGTTTTTTTTTCCAAAAGACAACTCCCGCAGCAAGAATATATCCTGTGTCGCGGGGGACTTTACAATCATACATGAAACGGACACAAAGAAGAACTAGGCTCAGAACAACAATTTGTGGATTACACAAAGTGTTGTTCCATGTGGGGATCGAACCTACAACACTCAGCGAAGTAGGAAGCGGCGGTGACCGCTTAGCCACTACGCCATATGTGCAGTCTATAGGAAAGGCTTTATTCAAACAAGCGTACCTATTGTGTAGTAGTAAACGGCACACTTAATATAAAGATGCCTGTCGATATAAAGTAAAAAAAAACATGCAACATTTTAAAATTGCCTCTTACTATGCAATAAGCTGCATCGAACTACAAAATGCTAACTAGTATGTAGACTTTGACAGAAAAAATATACTTTCAGTAAAATTACTGCAACAATAAAAAAAAATCAAGTGACCTCTTCAGATTTCATCATACTTTGTTATAATACTTTTTTAAACAATTCAATAAGCTTTGCATTTAAATGAGACATTAATTTATAAATAAATGTGCTGTTTTATAACCTGCTTTATAACTTTTTAAAATGTAGGTATTATTTCCAAAATGGAAGCTTCGCAAACACATCCGCTTAGATTCACCTGCAACAAAAATAGTTACCATACACGAGGACTTTGGTCAAGGACAGGGTCATCAGAAATTTAAATTGCCTAAAAATTTAAAATTCTATGTGAATATAGAGGCGAGAAAAATATTATCATTGGGTTCGATGCACTTTATCCCAAGTGATGGCCGCGTCCCCATACTATTGACATCACATGAAATATATTATGAATCCGGAATGTATTTTTTGTTAGATTCAGCGCATTAACTTGTCGATATAAACGTTATTTACTCTACTAATATTGATTTACTCAATAAACAGTACTTCTTTGGTATATACATGACAAATAAAATTATCTGAACACATTTAGAAATAAAGGATTATTACATTGTTATTTTTTCTGTAAGGACCATGTATTAAGAGTATATTAAAAGACATGAGATAAAAAAACTGAAACCGTAGCGTCCGATATTTTGAAGGATAGTAGAGAAGAAGCAATCAGTGGTTATTACGATCTTGTCAAATACTACATTTTTTTTCGTTAATTTCCCCATCAAGAAATGTTAAAAATGTAGTTTTATAATTTATAGCGTAATATTTATTAATCATAGCAAGAATTCTGTGTTTTTTTAAAGTCAAAGTTAACTTACTTAAGTCCCATCGCAGCACAGCGATCATCTTTCTTCAGTTGTTAATTAACTGTCTTAAATTATTCATAATATATTTGTCTTCAGGCCGCAAGTAATAGATAAAACCTACCTTTTACCTTTTTTTTAAAAAAATATTTTACTATTGCAAATCTTTATATATATAATTCTTCTGTGAGTGTGTATGTCACTGAACTTCTCTCAAACGACTGGACCGATTTTGATGAAATTTTTTGTGTGTGTTCAAGGGGATTTGGGAATGGTTTAGATTCACAATTTTGTCCGCTGGACAATGTTTTTTTAATTAATTTTTAATTTATTAGTAGTTGTTGATTTTGGAATGTTTTACATTGGATCAGATAGACGGCGCTACCATCGCAGTGTCAAATTTGACAGGACAACGTCTGTCGGGTCCGCTAGTATGTTATACTATTAGAGAGGTAGAACAGAGGAGGAACATAAATTAGAGCAAACAAAAAATAGAAGTATTAATAAAGAAATATATCGCAGAATTAAGAAGATGGGAAAATTGTATAACTGACACGAGTGATGTTTTTGGATTGACGAAGAAAGTATAACAGTCCATAAATACATTAGGCCAAAAGCGGGCCGGTTGCAAAAAAATTTAAAACATGACCTTACTTTTAAAATTTGAAAGCGATCTTATTAAAGTAAAAACTAAATTCAATTTATCTCATAACAAATGGAATAATGTACATTTCTTGGTGATCTCCGAAGCATCCTTTCCCGGTGATCACCTGCATCAATCGGTATGAGAGGGTTCCGTGATGCCTCTCGAGCCAATCCTCCATAACAGATCTTACCGCCGCGATAACGGCGTGTCCAGCGCTTGGTTGCCCAAGTCGTTCCTTCCACTCCTCCACGAGGACCTGGCGTAGTTGGGATTTCTGATCCCCGATTTCTCAAACTCAGGACACCAGCCCAACTCCCGCGTCTCCTTACTGATACAGAGCCGCAAGGACTCTCCAGGTCTCATGGTAACTGATGGCCAACCAGCTGGCCTTCATTGCCTCCGCCCATACTGGGGCTCCATAAAGGGCCATGGACCCCACAACTCCCGTGGTTATTAGACCTGATCTAATTCGAAACTCATTTTAGTGTCATCATTAAGACGGCAATAAATTTGTCAGTTTCATGGCCTAAACGTAAATGTCGAAATGTGTAATAAATTCAGAATAATTGTCACCGAAATGAATTCCTTAATGCGCAGCTCCAAAACTCATAATAATTAGAGTAGTGTTTTAAACTGAAACGCCATCCATACCGCAGACGGCACATGTAATTTACATAAGTATATTAATAACGAGCCCACTTCGTAACAAGTTTGGCCGGATTAGTATGACGCCGAGTTCATATGAGCCTCACAAACATGATGTCATCGCCAGCATACATAACTTACTTAAAAACCTCGGACGATGATACTCATGTGTGAGTAACTGAGAGTTATCTGAACACAACACATTCAAATTAATTCTATAGACAACTGGAAAGTTCCATGGCGGCAGAATGTAATGTATAATATTATAAATTTAAAACAAGCCTTGCTTTGGCATCCCTTACTGACTATGGAATAGATGGTGTCTATGCCTATTATAAAAGGAAATGAATTGCAGAGAAAATCCAGTTATCTGAAATAAAGTGATGTCAACAAGTTTTTGAACAACGCAATAAAAACATCAGATAATCGTTCTTTCAGTCGACCACAATTGGTTTTCGGTCAAGGATAATTGCTAGCGAATTAAAACAGTTTGAATGGATACAGTGAAATATTGGATTATTTTGTTCGAGAATTAGTTTTTTTCATTAGCAGGCAGTACGCAAGTCTAGGCAATCTTAAATGAATCTGTCCACGAGATAGTATATCAAGTATTTGAATTCGTGAAAAACACTTGTTGAAAGTTCAGGTGACTGTTTGATAATCGCGCATGCCGTTTGCAGTATAAATGCAATGACTCAATACCATAATCCAACCATTCTAGTTAGCAACAGAATCCGATAAACAAACTAAAGTAATAATAAGTCTTTTTTAACCATGACAACCAAGATTATCTTAAAGATCCATATTTAAAAAAAAACACGTTCTTCATATCTCGAGATAAAGATAGAGATAGATTCATAGGTCCAACAGAGCATTAAATCAAAACAATTTGATTTAATGGTTTAAGCCCATAAAGAACGAGAATTCAGCCACCAGCCATCATATAGCCAGTATAGCCAGTTAAATATATTTAAACGTGTATTTTCATTTTGTGTACACTAAGATATCAATACATGGAGATGGCCGATAGCGTCCATCTGCGTAAGACGCCGATAACCTGGAATAACGTACGGTTACTGATAGCGATTAGTGTTTTGAAAACATACTGGTTACGCAAAATAAAGTTATCATTTGAAATCATAACAATAATAATAGAAATATGATAATATTATTTGCCGAATATAAGCAGAATTGGAAGTAAATTGTGCCGGAAGAAATGCTCAAGGCTTTTGGATTAGTGCAGTGTATGTGGAGTTAATAGTATCTGATATAAATTAATTTAATACTGTCTGCAAGTTGTATTTTAATAATTATATTTTATGCGAACAAAATTGAAAATACATAAGCAAGCAAAACAACTTACCAGTCAGTAACCGCTTATCAACAAACAACCAATACTTGTGTATTACCAAAACCCTCTCCCCTCCAAGGACTCGGCTCGGACGGCATAAGACACCAACAGAAATTATCAATCCAGATTGTACAACATATTTTTCCAAATATTAGATTGTTCTTACGATAAATAGGTATCGTAGGGTACCTGTTATCCAGAAAAAAGTTGGCAAGTTATCAAATAAATTAAAAACTATGGTCTATGGACCCCCGGTCGAAACGAAGTTCCTTTCGCTGTTTGGTAGTCGTTTGCTACAGTGTCGAAAAAAGTATTGTTACACATTTTTCGGTCTCTCTCCCATCCGTATAACGCGTGATAAGGAACTTGTTCCAATAAAAGTTTTTAACACCACGATCGTATATTTTAATGAGAAACATCGAGAAACTAGATTCAACTAAAATAGAGCTCATTAAAATGCAATACCTACTAATGCAAATAAATTCATCTTCAAGAATAGCTATCAATAAAACAGCAACGAACATTAAACAATCAGTAAACAGTAGGTATTATATAAGTATTGATAACTATACTGTAGTAGATACGTTGTAAAACATTTCATGACCTTCTTCGAGTACAACTAGGTACACTAGCAAGTAAGTTGTAGCGAATGTACCAGTTTAAATGTGTCTGCCTCTGTTACGTATATAAACAATCATGCGCAAAAACATCTATACATATACAAATTATACAATATACAAAAATATTTACTATCCAACAATAACGATTTGGCTTCCTTTTTAACTTCCGCCGACTCATAAAGATGTGTTTAAAGTTTAACGTGTGTATCAATGTATTTGTTTGCTTGTCTATGGTATGATAACTGTTAAATAGATGGACCGCTTCGGAATTAGGCGTTTTTTAAAGGAGGCTAAATTGAGATTATTCTAAAGTTTATCATTTATTTTTAGGGGCAGGCTTATTGTAATCAACTGGGCACATATTTCTTAATATAAATATACACGGTGATTTTGAAAGCGTTTTGGAAAAGAAAATTTTGAATTATCTATCAGTAACAGAAGCTATATATAACGTTAATTTAATAAAATATAGTATAATATATATAGTTCTAAATACAAACATATTATAGATAACTTACATCTAGATATAAGTACAATAAATGATAGTGCTCATCACACAATATTTGTCATGGGTGGTTATCAAACCCATCACTTTACTAACAAACCCGTCTGTTTTAATTACAAGACAATTATTTTTCAGTAAATCAGGAAGCAGTTCGTGAATTTCTACATTCATTTCATGACTGTTTCTACATTTAACTCTAAAACTATGTTCATTCTAATTAATTATATTTAAGCAATGATTCATTAGGAACGGAAGCGAACAATTTCGAGCAGAGTGGGATCAATTTCACTGTTTGTTAATTAATGTACAAGGAAGTTTCTTCAACTTTCCACTTCCCAACTTATGTGTACAAACATTTTCTGTTGAGTTTAGTTTGCGGGCACGTCTATTAAATACTAATACAGATTAATATTCATATTAGGTAGAACTTTGTCATAGCATACTAGGTACATGACTTGTACTAGTATTTTATTTTATTATACGGCAGCTGGTATGGATCAAGGTCACGCTTAACCATATCGTATCAGTTCTTTTCTCATCAACTTGAGTACTAGGTATACCTGATGTGATTAGAATGTAGAATAAAATGTTAGATAATTACATATAATTACATATATCATGTGAAACAACCAATTAATATGTCGGAAAGCAGACACCATTTGAACAGGTAAAAACCATCATCCTAATACAATTAAACGTAGCGTTATATTAATTTTTATTTCTTGTAAATCTATGAATACATGGTAACTATTTAAATATATTTGATCAATGACTTTTCAGTATATACCTAAGTTTTCGTTATCATTTTGAAATCATATTTATTCTTCTAATTGCGTTTTTACATCAACAACGTGTTGCACACTAAAGAAGTAATGTGCAACTAAACGTGATAGTACACAATAATAGTTTTACGTGTACCGTCAATTTGTATTTACATGTATTCTGAACATATAATTTGACCTAACCTACAGATCACAGAAGCATATAAAAAAATCTTTGCACTAGATTATCTAATATCGTGGGTATCAAGGAAAATTGTTTAAACACGAAGCAAAACATGAAGTAGGTATATAAAAAGTAAAATAATAAGTACTTAAAACAATAGTCGTGGCTCACCTATGCTAATTTTTAGTTAGTATTCCACATATATGTATATACGTATTAAAAAATACATCCAGCGCTACGAAATATAATCACGGTCTTGTCTTGGTCTTCAAAATAAATTCTCTTTAAAAAAATATTACGACACCTACCGAAACCCCGTTGCAGTTGAAAGTTACAAGATTATATTTGCATTAAAAAAGTGATTCATAGTAATCATGAGTCATTATAGGTTTATTGTGAAAACGGAATACGTTTGCAAACTTATGTAACTTAAGAGTATATTTGAGCACAAAAAAAAAATGTAATTATAAGAAATTTATTAGATACAACATAACCATTCAAGCAGCAAAGACTATAGATGAACAACACACATGCAAACTTTAATAAGACCAGACAAGAGAATGGTTGGCATATGATCTTAACGATCAACAAAATTGAATGAAGGTGAACTTGGTTATGTCAAGACCAGTAAACTTCTCGCTCCCATGATTTTAACGATATCTATTAGAAATGAAAACATACTTAAAAAGACGTGTTCAGATGAGACATTTTGTGTTAGTACGAGTATTTAAGTTTAATAATAATAATAACTTGACATATTACACACATATCTGATCTGATCCAAAACTAGGCTGAGCCTGTACTATGGTAACCAGACTGCTGACAAACATATTATATTTCTATATATACATATATGTCATAGATAAATTACACCCAGACACAGAACAAATGATCGTGTTCATCACATAATTTTTTGTCCTGGGTGGGAATCGAACCCATGACCTCGGGCTTAGCAGTCAGAATCAGTAACCACTAGGCCAACGGGCAAGCTTTTTTTCTATATATTCTTCCGTTCTTTTCATGCATGCAAGCCCGTATAGGTAATGCTAAACGACTGTGTTTCCGAATGTAGACTTATAGACGATCTAGTTGATTTACTGACGACCTGAAGAAGATAGCTAGGTTGGAATGCATAAAGAAATTGGAAGACCGGGTGCTATGGCACGCATTTGGAGAGGCCTTTGTTACGCAGAGGATTGCTATTCAAAAATTTATTGAGGTGCCAGTTTACGGCTAGATGGGCCATAATAGTAATAACCTGAGTGGCTGTTAAGACTGAGTATTATCAAAGTTGGAGGCCTCAAGTAGAACAATTTTACCACAATAGATGAAATGTAACATAATCAACTTACATAAACATAAGATTCTAGACATCAGCAATGTTCAATGCCACGCTACCGACTACACATGGATACTCGTATGACTCATGTGATCTAATTAGTTCGTTCTGTCGCATTGTCTACGCGGTTGTTCTTACAATAAACCGAGATCGATGTTTTTGCTGTTTACTGACTTTCAACAATATCTATGGCACTTAAGATTATTTCAAATAATCATCATCATCATCAACAGCCTTTACTAGTCCACTGCTGGACATAGGCCTCTCCCTAGAAAGGAGGTTTTGGCCTACTATACCACGCTGGCCAGACTGGTTGGTATAGGTTTTGTTTCAAGTTTTCCTTCTCTTGCAGTGCTGTTGTCCTGCGTAGTTTGGTCCCTTAGTCGGTTCTTACGACACCCACGGGATGAATAGGGGTGGTGACACTGTATTCTTAATCCGTCACCACACGGACTATCATCATCAATATCAAATAATGAAATGTTTTAATTCTTCGGAAATGATCAGATCAATGTGTAAAAAATGAGTTAAATATTAATGAAGATGTAATGTAATGTTAGGGGTAATCTCAGGAACTACTGGTTTGATTTGAAAAAATATTTAAGTGTTGAATAGCTCTTTTATCCAGGAAGGCTATTTAACATCATGCTACGACCAATGAGAACCGAGTATCAATGAAAAATGTTGCGAAAAGGGGGAAAATTTATTCCTTTCGAGATACGACAATGGGCGGGTCAGCTAGTTGTTAGATACAGTTGAAAATAACACCATTCAGATATCACTTTTTTATGTATTTTACTTAGATTGTTGATACGTCTAAGTAGACAGTCAAATCTGTGAAACCTACGAAAAAGATAGTGTCCAACCGTTGGCCACTAACAGCCGTGTTGTCGCTGTCATTATAAATGTTCGATTTGCATGCATTCTATCTAGTATAATAAGTTGGTCCGCTTGTTTCAGTTGTTTTGTAGGACAACACTTCATCTAAAGAGACATAATTATAAATCTATGATACGTTTCCCTATTATTCGTAGGAAAAAAGACATCACCACCAGAATTGTGGGATGTGGGAATTTATTCGTGGGATTTTTGCAGTGTCAATTCTTCAATATTTATCCATAAATTAAGGTGTAATTACGTTTTGCTAATGCTTTGGTGTGATATATAATATAATTTTACATACGTAGCTGCATTTTACATAAATATACTAATATCTTGGTGGTAGAAAATACAAGACTTTCGATGATGATAACAAATTTATCGATAAATGTTTGGAAAGTTCCTAATCTACGATAAACAGTTAATATTGTTTTATTACAGTTGTGGAGAGACCCAATATGTTTAAAACAAAAAAAACTTAGTAATTCTAATAGTTTTAATTTATGAGTTATGACTGATTTTGTAATATACCTACTTACACATTTATCATACATTTCTTTTGCATAGAGTATAATTTCCGTCAAGAGTACCTATGTTTCGGCTTAAATTCGCTGGGATAATCGATCACGAGTTCCACACGTCGCAATACACCACTTAAAACATGTAAACAAAACACATAATGATAAAAGATAAAATATATTGCGCTGTATTTTAGTTATTTAATTTTATAAAATGTGATTAGATAAAGTAAAGGGTTAACGCCGGGTTAAAATTACACCAACACAACAAGATTGCAAGGCAACTTCAATAGACAAAGGTTGCCAAAACCTGAACCCTAGGTCATTGATATTGATAAACTAAAAAAGTAGTTTTACATCTATACATTAATACGCGAAGAAAATTCTTTGTACCTCTTTTTGCAACACATTGGACGAATGGAAGCATTGTCATCATCATCATTACACAATATGTGCTACGAAGTTGAAAATTATGTAAAAACAGATTTATAAAACTATAAAGATCCAGTTTATATTTTAATCTGTCATGGTCCAATAGTTTATACAATAACAGTCCAAATTATCAGTAGTCACTAAATGAAACAACACATTAAAACGGTCGAAATTCGACCGCCCGGCGTTATTAATTCTAGATAAAATATTATTTCTATCACATCATATAACACATCACATCAACAGCCCTTAATAGGCCACTGCTAGACATAGGCCTCTCCTTAGAAATAAGGTTTTGGCCCACTATACCACGCCGGCCAGACGGGTTGGTATAGGGTTTGTGACAAGTTTTCCTTCTCACTGCAGTGCTGTTGTCTTGCGTTTACTTCTACTTTAGTTTACTTCTATAATGTATTCTTATTATAATTATATAATAATAATTATTATTCGTACAATCAGATAATCGCTAAGATTACAGTAGCATGAATCATGTTCAAATTGTGATAGTAAAATTGTTTACATTTTACTTTTAAGACGAATTGATACTAAATTGTATGTTTACAAGAAAGACGAAGCACGTGAGGTTTTCCAGGAAATCAAGTATTATATAATGTCTACCTTTAGCTCTTTATCCTCATACAGTATTACAATATATAAAAGCTGTAGGAACTTTCATAAATTATTTAGTCTATGCACATTAATCATTGCATAATTTATTTTCAGGGTATATTATGAGGATACCGACAAGGTTTATTCCAAACTCCTCTTGAAACAGTTGAATATAATTTATTTTTTATTTAATTCCATCTTCTCATTCACTTCGCCAGCGTACCGTAGCGTGGCGCACATTAAATAGTTTTTATTACTAGCTATTTAATGGTCCACGCTATGTTTTTGTTTTTTTTTCAACCTCGCATTAAAAAATAAAACAAGTTCCGAAAAAATACGGCTATACAAATTAACTTTCGGACTTTAAAAACTTAATTGCCTATCTCAGCAGAATACCTTTTACGTCGAGTTTATAATATTGTTAAAAACACTGCTTAGTACAGTAATTTAATTAGCGCTTATAAATACAGTGTTTATAGTCATGTTGTTCCGTGAACGTAAGAAGCCGGTCCCTTGACCCTACTCAAGGCTGGTTTAGCTTCCGCTATTGAGATTATGTGTCTGATTGCTCATCGATAAACAGTCCACGATTCCTTATGAATCTACCCGCACAACTACCGGTCGTGAGTAAACGTGTTTGTTGTTTCCGAAGTTCCATTACGACTTACTAAGCACACCCTACAGCTACAATAAAATGAGTTCGTAACATCGAGAATAGATAAAAAAAATTATATCATAACATAAACTAAACGTTAATATTTCTGTAAAAGTTTGGCTGTTCTGTTCTCTTATAACAATTATCCATCGCTAAATTCTGTAGAGCAGCTGATATTATTATCTGTGTTAAACTAAGGCACCGGCCGCTTTATATTCGTGACCGTTTGTCTGCAAAAAGAGTGGCTAGAGCCTGCTGGAGACTACAGTCTCCAGCAGGCTCTAGCCACTCTTTTTAGCGTTTCTTCTCTAGCGTTAGGTTAGCGGTAGTTACAAAACAAAATGACAACGACATTTCACGATATTACAAAGTATCGCCAATAATTATTTAACGTTTATTTAACAGCGGAGCAATTATCTATGTTAACAGTTTCTTATAAATACAATTTATTCGAATAAACATAGAACAAGATCTATTCATATAGTTCATCAAACAATGAACGAACTTAATAATTCACAGGTGAAATAGCCAATGCATAGAATGAATCAACAGCATAAACTTATATGCAAATAGTCTAACAGATATATAACACGGGACGAAGTATTCACAAGTGTCAATGTAATTTAAACCTGATAAAGAAAGGAGTCATTAGATCTCAAGTACTCGTACATAAAAAGTGTAAAAATAACTAGGTCAGGTAACATGAGTAATAATGAGTATGCGCATTACGTGTATTAGCCTATCCCAAAATTGTCTTTTAGATAATGTGTCGAATTTGATTAGATAATACCGCGCTCACGGTCGATAACGAAATTGAATCTAAGAACACTTTATAAATAAATGATTCATGATCTGCTAGTATGATGTAACAGAACAGTTTTGGTTTCAATTATTAATCATATATTCTATATACATTATTATGTACACGTTGATTATATACACAGCTGATTGCCACCTGCTTATGAAAAACATATGATATACTTGTGATCATTTCTACGAGATATGCGATCGTAATAAAATTCAAAATTTAAGTAATAAAGTAAGTAGGTAGTACAAAGTAGACAAACAAGTTATTCCGGCTTGACCCTTCTTTTGGTCAGATCGGGATTTGCCTTTGTAAATTATGACTTTAGTCGTACGGTCGTCGTCGCGTCGCTGATGTAACATAACTTTTTTATTTTGTATTTGATCATAAACGTCATGGACAAATTGTGCAATTACTCTACAACACTACTACATTTTATGTTTGAAAAATGGTCGTAAAAGTTGAAGATTAAGTCTATATTCAGGAAACAGTCCCCTTATTAAGCCGTGTATTGTCTGGTACTCAATTCAAACGGTCGTCGGTCCCTAGTTCCAACACATACGGTTTTTATGTCTCCCGCTCTAGTTTTGTTTTTTACCGAAAAGCTGTTTAGTTATTTGGAGTTTTTTTCGTTGGGTTTTGTTACTGAGTATATGAATTGCAACCTTGTGTAATTTATATGTTTATAATATAAAAGTTAAGTTAGTGTACACTTCAAAAACTTAAATAGTAGCACCGATTGATATCAAATTTTGACACCGCTGCCTAAATTGATTTTATCTATTTTTTGCGTCAGTTTTGTTCCTCATTTCTCATCAATGCAACCAAAAATCACAACCACAATCACAAATCACAACCAACAACCACAATCAATGTTCTTAATTGTCGTGAAAATATTCTGTATTTCCATGATATAAATCATTTACCTATATGGTTATTTCCGGGCATGATTTAAATAAATGTATAGATAGGTAGATAAAATATTTTGTATAAAAATTTATACTTTAAATGTGTCAGTTCGAAACATCGATGTTGTTTTTATAACCAATAATAACTACTTGCATTTATAAATTACCTGCAATTTAAAGTGACGTATGTGAGGTAGGTACCAAGCGAATTCTGATATTAGCGAAATAGTTTTTGTAAAATGCGGATTTAGGTAGCAAGATCATGGGGTGCGTGGTCCGGAACCTCCTTGTGGTGCACCCTGGGCAACGGAGACGGCAGCGCCTCTCTCCCTAGGTGGGGGAGGCGCTGCCGCCTGCGGCCAATTCCGGCCGAGGTGGGAACGGCCCGTCAAGGGCTGTTCGGAGGGCTGCTTTCCGCATGTCCCTCTGTTTGGCAGAGGGCATAGGGGAGAGCGGGCTGGGGGCGGACGGGTCCACTGCCGCTGGCTCTGTCCAGAGGTGGTGGACACTGGTCTGACGCAGACCACCGTCCGGCCATGTCGTAACCCTGACTGGCAACAGTCAGGAATGACGGCTCTTCGAGGGCTACGAGGAAGGCAACCTCTATAAAAAACCCTGGGACGGACGGACCCGGTCTGGTGCAGACCCCGTCCGGCCCAGCCGTAATCCTGAATGGACAGGACCGGTGGATCTTCGGATCCGCGAGGACGTAAACCTCTATAAAAAATGCTCAAAGCCCACGTTCTGACGCCTGGCAAGGGGCTGAGTCGCTGGAGGGAGTCCAGTGCCGAAGGCGTCCCCGTCGAAGGACGTTAAACTCTTTAAATGACATGAGGCCAAGGATTATTAAATCTACCCAGGAGGGTCCCGGGCACACAGTGTCTGGGGAATCCCTCCCGGAGCCAAACGGCTCCGGCAGCTCCCACTCGTATTCTGGGGGAGCACCGAATGTCGAACCTGCCCGTCGCCGAGCAGTAAATCCGGCGACGTTATCGCGGAGGACGCGAGAAACCTGGAGGTAGTGTCGAACACCGACACTGCCTCGGAGATGAGCGGAGCGAGTACCCCGATGGTCTCAGCTGCAGAGCAGCACCAGAAGGGTACTCCAAAGCGCAAAAGGCGCTCGCTTCGCCTGGGCCTGAAGAGGCAATTGGAGTCGGCCTCGAGCGATGAAGCCACGGCTCCCAAAGTCGGCACAAGCCGCAGAGGCGCTCGCGGCGGAGGCCGACTCCCTAAAACCAGGGCTGCAGAGGAGAAGAAGAAGGAGCCCCTACGCTCCTACGCTCCCGTGAAGAGGGTCGCGTCCGAGAGGTCGACAGACGTGACCGAGGTGAGGAGCGAGAGGGAGGGTGAGCTGAGAGGCAAAACCGGCAACCCCGTGGACCAGATCGAGGAGGCAATCGGCGTGGCCGATTGCCTGCTCCAGACGTCCGGGGTAGCCAGGGGTCCCGAACAGGAGGCCCTGGTAGCGGTCGTGCGCTCCATCATCGAGGCGGGACGACTCCTCGTGGCCGAGAGCAAGGCCCACGCTAGGGAGAGAGCCCGCCTCGAGGCGGATCTCGCCAAGGCTCGTGCCCACGCTGGTGCCACACCAGCGTCTTCGGCACCGGAGGCAGCGGAGAGGGGCGTGGGGTACGCCGAGGTCTTGACGAAAGTCAAGGCCAACGTGGACCTCAAAGCCCTCGAGATTCCGGGCGTCCGGTGTAAAAACACACGGACGGGAGCCCGGCTCCTCGAGGTAGCCGGCGCTACCAGTGGCCCCAAAGCCGATGCCCTAGCGGCTAAGCTGAGGGAGTCACTGGATGCAGCTGACGTCCGAGTGTCCAGGCCCACCAAATGCGCCGAAGTCCGCATCACGGGCCTGGACGACTCTGTCACGGCGGACGAGCTCAGACTCGCCGTGGCGGAGACGGGAAGCTGCCCTCTGGACAGCGTGAAGGCCGGAGCAATACGCTTCGGCCCCGGTGGACAGGGGGCAGCGGTTGTCAGCTGCCCCATCGCGGCGGCCCAGAAGGTCGCCGATGGACGGAGCCTCCTGGTCGGAGGTGTCCTGAGGGCGCAGGCACGGCTCCTGCAGGCCCGACCGGCAAGGTGCTTCAGGTGCCTGTCGGTGGGTCACGTAGGGGTGCACTGCACGGCGGAGGCCACCGTAGGTGACCGATGCTTCCGCTGTGGCCAGCCCGGTCACAAGGCGGGTGGCTGCAACGCTCCGCTGCGTTGCTTTAGGTGCGCAGCGGGGGGCAAGCCTGCCGACCACCGGGTTGGTGGTAAGAACTGTGCCCTATCGCGACCGAAGCCGGGAGGCCGACCTTCCGCCTCCGAGCCGCTGATCCAGACGGAGAGTGCCGCTGGACAGCTGCAAAGCTCGCTGCGGGATGCGGGGATGGAAGTCCAGTGATGGATCCACATCTCCGCATCCTCCAGGTGAACGTAGGCCACGGTGCCGATGCTCAGGATCTTCTGCTCCAGAGCATGGCACAGTGGTCCATCAACATCGCCGCTATCGCCGAGCCATATGTCCATCGGTTTCTCGGGCCTGCCTGGGAGACCGACTTGGACGGCACGGCGGCCCTGGTGCACGGTACCGCAGCCGGCACTCCACCTCTTGCAGTAGTTGCAAGGGGACGGGGCTGTGTAGCGGCGATAGTTGGAGATATAGCGGTCGTGGCCGCTTATTTCACGCCGAACCGAAACCTAACTGAGTACGAGCAATGGCTCGCTCAGCTGGCCGTCGTCGTCGATGCCTGTCGCCCCCACCCGGTTCTTGTGCTGGGGGACTTCAACGCCTGGTCGCAGGCTTGGGGTTCCCTGCGCACGAACCCGAGGGGCAGGGCATTGGAGAACTGGGCTGAAAGATTCGGCCTAGTTCTCCTAAACCGGGGGGCCGTGGCCACGTTCGTGACGGCGAGGGGTAGTTCGATTGTGGACATCTCGTACGCATGCCCCTCGCTAGCGCGTCGTGTCCAAGGCTGGCGCGTCGTTGTCGGGGAGGAGACAGGTTCGGATCACCGATATATTCGGTTTGACGTCTCCGCCCCTGCAGATGGCGCGCCGGTCAGACCGGAACCACCTGAACCACGTTGGGCGCTCAAGCGCTTAGATCGCGACCTCCTCCTGGAAGCCGCCATCGTACAGGCCTGGGCTCCTGCGCCGGACAGGCCTGTCGACGTCGATGCTGAGGCACAGTGGTTCCGGGAGGCCATGACCCGCGTCTGCGATGCGGCGATGCCTAGGGCTCAGCCCAATACTGCAAGGCGCCAGGTCTACTGGTGGTCGCCGGAGATCGCACGGCTGCGTCAAGCCTGCGTGACCGCGCGCCGCCGGTGGTCCAGGTTCCGCAGGAGGCGTCGCCGCCCCGAAGATGCGGCAGCGAGAGAGGCGGACCTGTTAGCGGGTTACAGGGTTGCCAAGAGGACCCTTCAGGCAGCGATAAAGCGGGCCAAGAGCGAGGCCCGCCCCGGGACCCGATGGCATTCCTGGCCGAGCGTGGGTCCTGGCCTTAGTCGACGAGGCTCTCGAGCCCCGACTGCGAGGGTTCTTCAGCGCATGCCTCGAGCGGGGCCAGTTTCCGAAACTGTGGAGGACGGGGAAACTGGTCCTCATCCGAAAGGAGGGGCGCCCGGCGGACTCACCGTCCGCCTACCGGCCCATAGTGTTGCTTGACGAGGTGTGCAAGCTCTTTGAAAGAGTGATTGCAAGGCGCCTCGTCAAGCATCTCGTGATGGTTGGGCCGGATCTGGCGGACAACCAGTACGGTTTCCGTCAGGGGCGCTCCACCGTGGATGCGATCATGCGCGTGAAGGCTCTGGCGGAGAAAGCAGTCTCCCGGGGTGAAGTGGTGTTGGCGGTGTCCTTGGACATCGCCAACGCGTTCAACACTATGCCCTGGAGCTGCATCAGGGAGGCGCTCGTGTATCACGAAGTGCCTCTCTACCTCCGCCGCATAGTCGGGGCATATTTGTCGGAGAGAGCCGTCGTCTACCCCAGTAGGACCGGTCTCGGTAGGCGTGAAATGTCGTGCGGTGTTCCGCAGGGGTCGGTGTTAGGGCCACTCTTGTGGAACATCGGCTACGACTGGGTGCTTCGTGGTACCTTCTTGGATGGTGTCGCCGTCGTGTGCTACGCGGACGACACACTCGTGACGGCGCGCGGCAAGACGCACCACGAGGCAACCCTGAGGGCCACGGCCGGGGTTGCCCAAGTCGTTGAGCGTATCCGGCGGCTGGGTCTCGAGGTGGCTCTGCACAAGTCCGAGGCCCTGTTCTTCCACGGGCTTCGGAGGAAGCCGCCTGAGGGATCTAGCCTCACGGTAGGAGGCACTCGCATCGGCATCGAGCCCTCGATCAGGTATCTGGGGCTCGTACTCGATGGCCGATGGGACTTCGGATATCATTTCCGAGGTCTGGTCCCCAAGTTGGTTGGGGCAGCGCGTGCGTTGGCGCGGCTGCTGCCCAACATGAAGGGACCCGACTCCTGCAGGAGACTCTACTCGGGGGTTGTGCGGTCCATGGCCCTTTACGGGTGCCCGGTATGGGCGGGGGCCCTGAAGGCCAGCAACGTCGCGATACTGCGACGACCGCAGCGAATGCTGGCCATCAGGATCATAAGGGGGTACCGCACGATCTCCTTTGAGGCAGCAAGTCTCCTGGCCGGAACTCCACCGTGGGACCTGGAGGCGAGAGCCCTTGCGGCACTGTATCAGTGGCGCAAGGAGGCGCAGGAGTTGGGTCGATGCCCCGAGATTCGAGAAATCGATGACCGGAAATCCCAACTCCGCCAGGTCATCATAGGGGAGTGGAGGGAACGACTCGGGCAACCGAGCGCTGGGCACGCCGTCATTGCGGCGGTAAGACCCGTTATGGAGGATTGGCTCGAGAGGCGTCACGGGACCCTCTCATACCGATTGACGCAGGTGATCACTGGGAAGGGATGTTTCGGAGATCACCTGTGTCTGATCCGCAAGGAGCCAACGCCTGAGTGCCACCACTGCGATGGCCAGACCGTGGACACGGCTCTCCACACGCTGGCAGAGTGCCCGGCGTGGGTTGAGCAGAGGCGAGACCTCGTGGCGGCCATCGTAGTGGGAGTTCTCTCGCTCGATAGCCTGATTGCGGCTATCGTGCGGAGCGAGAGTGCGTGGAACTCTGCCGTCCTCCTTCTGCGAGCAAGTTATGCTCGCGAAGGAGACGGCGGAGCGGGACCGGGAGAGGTTTAGAACTCTCCCGGCCCGCCAGGCCCGGGCACGGGCCAGGCAGCGCAGGCGACTCAGGCGCCGGAGGTCGCAGAACGACCTCCGTCCTCCATAAGCGCAGGCCTGGGGGTGACAGGTGAGGCCATCTGTCACCCTAGCAGAAGCAGGCCGGGGTGGCGGCGAGCGCGTTGCGAAGCGCGCTCGCTTCCAGGGAGCACAGGGAACATGGGGTTCCCACACGGGGCGGGGGTCGTCTACTCGTCTGTAGATGACCCGAGGTATGTCGGGGCACCAGGGCCTTCCTTTCTAGGGTATACCTGGTTCCCCGGCTATTAGTACCCGGCGAAGGCGTGCGGTTTTAGTCGGTTCGAGTCCGACATGCCACCGACAGGTGGTATCCGAGGGGATTTCCGCACGGAAAAAAAAAAAAAAAAAAAAAAAGTTAGCAAGATCATGCTTGTGGAACCTTCTTCGTTGATTCAATATTTAATATCTATAAAACAAACAGTTTAAATAAAAAGGAGGCTATTTGTCGGAACCCGTTTTCGTTTTTGTCTTTTTCCATTTCGGGCCTTTTTTTTCCTAGTCATTTCAGTATATTATAATGACGACTTAGGTGCTACTATGTAGATAAGCTTTTAGATTGGTTAAATACTCTTCTTTCCTGATTAGAAGACAAGATCTATTGTAGTTTACTTTTGTCTCTGCTCTTCGTTTTCAAATAAAATTACGAAACAGTGACAACGTTTTCTAAATAATATTAGATTAATAAGTGGAGAATATTTTATGTAATAATAAATGTCGCAGTTTAAACTGGTAACGAGTCAACAACATTAATGTCAATGTGTGCGAACTGGGTCAAACGCAAGATACCTATGTAACGTAACTGTGTCTGTGTGCAACAGATGACTGCGACGGAGGTCAATGCCCTTGTTAGTACTACGGTCAACGACCTTCGTTCTACACCCCTCAGATCAGGTAAGCGAGTGTGGGGTTGTTTTGATCTCGCTCTCAACGTATTTAAATAAACACGGCTTACGTATGTTGCGAGAGTGTTTGTGAGATTTTATCTCTTTGAACTGGTTTTGTAAAAATGTTAAAAACCTTCGTAACCATTTGACTGAAAGGTTTTTTTTAAGTCACGTGTTGCATTTACACATCATACAACATGGTTTATTCTAAAAAATGCTAACTGATTTAATTTATACATAGAAATAAATATAAAAACCGTATTCACATAAACAGTTTTTTAAAACTTGTCGGAAACAAGCTAGACAAAGAGTCCGGATGAGTGAAAATATTTTCAGTACGTATTAAGTGTAGCACACTTAAATATAGTTATTATATTTTAAGTGAAGTTACTACTTATACATAAATTGTGAATACATAATCATGATATCAGTTAGATTACCGAAACCCGGTCAAGCATTCGATGTTTATAAGAAAAAAATGTCAATTAATACACAAACTGTAATGGAAAATTTTACTAATAACTAAGACTATTAAGTAGTTTTAGGTCGCAGTTGTTATCTTATGAGTTCCAAAATAGGGTGCGTCCTATAGTCGAGCAAGCGCAGTGAACAGTTCTGTGGTTGCGTTGCCGAGAGCACGTACGCACCGCCCGGCCTTGTCATTATTTGTGTCTTCAACCTTATAATGAGTAAAACCATCATGTACAGAGCCCTCGAAAACACTTTATATACTAAATCACCTTCACAATATTATCAAATACAAGTTAAAAATACGTGAAAAGGAAGTACAACTAAGACGTATTGATTGTTACATTACATTCGTATTTACTGTCTGTTACAAAATTCCTAGTATTCAAAGTGTTCATTGCTTGTTATTAGACTAGAAACAAACTTTTCCTCCATTTTTCTATTTTATTTTTAATTTATAATTTTTAGATGTGTGTGTGTGTGTTTACTCAGTGAGCATTGCGAACACTTCTATATCTTGAGGTTGAAAACCCGAGAAATATTTGTGTTCATTCTCTAAACAATGTATTGTAAAGAAAATGAAAACATATAGTTAAATTCTTTAGACTATTGGGAACGGTCGTATTTTTTATTTCACTCACCGCACAACATGTATTTTAACAATAGCGCTAACTATGTTAAGAATATAACATTGAGATGCCCTCTCAAATGACATAAATTTAAATGTTTATTCAGCATCACGTCACACCACTACAATCTAACAAGATCCTAAAATATAAAGACAATAGAAATGCGTGTGAATTAACGGACGATGGGTGATAACCAGTATGTTTTTCAACATCTGCAAATGGTCTGATGATGTGGGTATCTCATTAGATATAAATTGACTGCGAACATTGATTTCAACAGAAATCATTCTCAGTTGTACATTCTGTTTTTTGTGTATAGCAAACTTGGGTAATCTTATAATTAAACATTTTACGTGTAAGTACACGTAAAATATACATTTATATCTCACTGATAGAATACATAATGTAGGAACTGCGCTATCGACGGAGACTTCTTAACAAAACTCTGTTAATTAAAATATATACGATCTATCAGTAGTCTACAGAAGTGGGCGATGAAGATCGTATCTATCACGAAAAATTGTACGTACGTATGTGTAGACGTATGATTGTGTACATGCATGTGTGGTACGTACGTATGCATGTAACTATCATTTTTTATTCGATCGTCCTGTCCTTGCTCTCGGCATATAAACAAACCATCTACATCAGGTCTAAATTTAGTCAATACTTTCTCAGATATTTGGCATCGTGAGTCGAAAACAACTTTAGATGTAATAAACATAAGAAAGGCACGTTGTATACTGTAATGTTCTGCATTACAAAGTACATTCCTTTTAAAAGTTGGCGCGTAAGCTCACGATGGGCCTTTTCGAAAGCGGTTCTTGGTGCCAATGTATTCACCAGTGATATCATACGTCCATTGTCAGTCTTCTATAAGGTAATGGTATATTGTAGCAGTAGTGTTGAGTTCCTGACGAAATTTTCTTTTTGGTATAGTATTCAAACGAGCCCATGGATATATGCAACTCAAGAGCTTGCTGTTTGTTTGAGTGCCTCCTTCCCCCAGAACAAGAGAAGACCCACCCGGGGGGGGGGGGGGGATGGTTAATGGGGCACTGACATCTACTTTCAAACGGTTAGGTTTAAACATGTTGAAGATCGTAAAGTCCTAGACTGAGTTAACAACTTTTTAAAAGTATTCTAGGCACTATGATATTTTATTTTGTCATGGCTGAACGGCTTAACTAACTAAAGACAGGATAACCATGTATAACTTTCTTTGTTTTATTTATACAGACCATTTGCGAGTCTTAAGAAAATATTATTAGAAAGTCATATTTTGAAAACGCCTAAAACGCTCAAAATATTCATGCCAGCTCGTACGACGAGATCACTTTGGTATATGTAACTGTCAAAACGCAATAGCGATTGACGTCGTCAGCGTCTTCAAAGGTAACAGTTAAACAGGCGAGAACGTGACAAGAAAAGATTTATTGCAGTGACAATGTCTGTAGAATCTTACAAACTTGTGATATTCAGCAATATGACAGTTATTCGGGGCAAATGTATTATCAAAATTAAAACTTTGCAATTTAATCGTTGGTTTCGCACGATCAATTTGTGCTAATAAGTCGGCTTTACGAAGATTTGTAATATTGAACATGACAATAATCTTAAGATTTTTTCGGTATAGTGTTTTAGATTAGATAGAAAAGAAATCTATCGATTTCAAAGAAAAAAATGGAATAATTATTTTCTATTCTACATAATATTTTTAGTGTGTGTTTATGGGTTGTCGTATATTTTTGATCTCATTTAGATTAATTCACTAGAACGTATATTAGCGTAGTTCTTGATAGCGAAGCACCTTTCTGGAACTGTAATTAATTAAATAGTTGTTTTTTATTCAGGTTAGATTGTATTATTACATCGTTTCGTAATTTAAAAAAGATATTTGTCTACGTAGTGGAAATATTACGCTTTTAAAAGGTCAGGAAGTCTCGAAACGCTACAATAACACTGGCAAGGTTGTTTGACACAAGATTCTATTACTTAGATGGGATATTCTTTAAATGACATAAGTTAGAATTGTTCAATAATTCATTTTTAAATTGTTTGAATTTAATTTTTACTGTTTAATTTTTTTAACATTAGCTACTTCTATAAATGTATATAAACTTCAAGTATTGTTACTTTTACATTTCTCCGTGTGCGATATTAAGAATAAACAAAAGAAACACATTATTAATACTGTTTTAGTTAAAGATATCTTGAATTATACAAATTATTTACCTACTTATATTCCTAAATAACGCCTTCAATCTAGCATTCTAACTTTTTTTTAACATGTGTCGCTGTAAGTAATATTTACAAAGTTGCCACACAGGAAATTTGATAAGCGTATGTACATTGCTTATTGCACGAAAACAACATTTATATATTTTTAAATTTGAATATATCTTTATCATTGTAACCTCCTTTCTAAGGAGCCGAACGTCCAGCAGTGGACTATTTAAGGCTGTTGATGAGCCTTGCTGTAGCCTAGGCGGCACAAACTGCTTCGTGAAAACGAACTATTCATTGTTCGTATGTTAATGGTATCAAGCATTTTAGGAACTCTATAGAACACTCTTTCACATAAACAGCCTCCGACAGTCGACTGCTTTACATAAGCCTCTCCTTAGAAAGGAGGTTTTGGCCTACTATATCACGCTGGCCAGACGGGTTGGTATAGGGTTTGTGTCAAGTTTGCCTTCTTTTGGTAGTGCTACTATCCTGCGTAGTTTGATCCCTAAGTTAACTAACCTTATTCGCCCACGGAATGAATAAGGTTGGTGACACTCCGTATTCTTAATCCATCACCACGGACACTCTTTGCTTCATGTGTATTTCAGGTGCTGTTAGCTTATTGCTAAAAAAGAAAGATTTCTGATGAGAAAGAACTGCCGTGTCTTTACAAATAGAAGATTTTTTGACTAGTTTCTGTGTTGACCGACTTTGAAATAGCGACTTGGCAATGCTCACTCAGAATGTTCTACTTGCTTCCTATTGGTCCAGTAAATTGTCAGTTACCAACTGTTTCAACATATACAGAGGAGCTAGCTATACACTGTTTTAAGTTTTAGTTTTAAACTTGAAATAAAACCGATACTTTGTCTATGTATTTATTAACATATCATCAAATTAAATATTTGTGATATTTTTTTTATTAAATAAGTTAGGTTATATGCGTAGTTATAACTGCTTAAAACCAGATTCGTTTTTATTATCAAAACGCTCAATCAAAAAATAAATTAATATATTTTGTTATCGTTCTAAATGCTGAGGTAATCGCTAAATAGCATTTCTAAGTTTTTAAGAATTTTTAAAAATTATGATTTAATGATAATTAAAGTGTGATAATTATTTATTAAAGATAATATTATTAATTCATTGTAACGACATTTTATATGTAAGGTAATCCTAACAACGAGAATTTATGTATACCTATATACTCTTTGGTAAATACAATCTCGTCATTAACTTTAGAAAAATAAGATGGTTTATAAATCCTTCAGATTCCTTCTCACCACAGATTACCCCCCTGATGGGGTAATCTGTGTTTCTCATTCACCACACAACGTTGAATCATTAACAATTTAAAGATTTCCATTTGTTTTTATTTATTTATAGCTTTATTTAAATGTATCAATCCACATTACTGAGTAATATAATTCTGGTGTGTATATTTTTTTACATTTTAATACTTATAACCTTTGTATTATCGCATTGATTAGAAAAAAAGATAAGAAGTATAGACTACATGTGCCTCGAAGCGTTTCAATACAAGTAAAATCCTTTTGAAAAAAAGTTGAAGCGACTTCAGAGCCCCAAAAACTAGCAGCAACCGCGGTTGATTTGCTATCATTTTTCGAAGAGTTCCGTTTTCTGTCTCCGAAACTCATCATCAGATTTATATGAAATTCAAATTGGTCCCATTTGAATTAAATAAATATACGTCATAAATCCCTTTTTGTACAAAAAAATAATTTTGCAAATCCGTCTGTAAACGACGGAGTTATGTCCGAGCATACATAAAAAAATATAAACATCCGAATTGATAACCTTCTCCTTTTTGAAGTCGATTAAAAATGAACCAGTATTCACAGGTTCAAACCAGTTATAGTAAATTCACATAACAAACGTTATGTAACATAATTTACCTCAAATTTTATTTAAATAATAAATATGTACAGAAGTGATATCATCAAAATGGAAGATAAGAACAATGACAGTTTTAGCAAACAATAAATAACACTATCGCAGTACACTTTCGGTCTCTAATTACCGACCTGTAAAAAAAATAATAGTTTTATCAATATTGTCAACGATGAAGATTAAAATACAACTACGCATTTTAAAAATTATGTAATAGAGAATCCCCTGTATTCGTACTAAAAGTGGGCTCGATTAACTACTAGTGAAAGTTGGAGGTCTTATCTTATTCACCACAATTTTGCAAATTAGTATAAAGCCTTTTAATTCGGAGGTTTTAAATGATAATAATAGATACTTTACATCGTCAGATATACGGTTCGGATAGCTTGAATCAGAAACTTATCCGTGTGGTGACGGATTAAGAATACGGATGTCACCACCTCTATTTATCCTGTGGGTGTCGTAAGAGACGACTAAGGGAGCAAACTACGCAGGACAACCGCACTGCAAAGAGAAGGAAAACTTGGCGCAAACCCTTTACCAACCCGTCTGGCCAGCGTGGTATAGTAGGCCAAAACCTCCTTTCTAAGGAGAGGCCTATGTCCAGCAGTGGACTGTTATAGGCTGTTGATGTGTAGGATGATAAGCTTGATGATTTATGTCAGTCTATGTTTACATGTTATGCCAAATATTTCAAACCTCGAGACCTATGGATTGGTACACAGGTTTCCGAAAGTAAGATAAATATTAAGTTGGTTTGTGTCTCAACGATTCAAAAACTCAAAATTAAATAGTTTAGCACCGATTGAGCTCAAATTTTGACACGATATACAACCCGCTTCAAATATAGTTTTGTTTTATTATCTATATTTTGTTTTTTTTTCTTTTGTGGCCTGCTACCTAAATGGCATTAATAAAGGAAAAGGAAAACGGATAGGGCGAATTAAATAATAATTATATGGTTAAATGTTTTTTTTTAGTCACTGCGAAAGATCACAGCGATAAAAAATTTAACAGCTCTACAGATTAATGCCATCAAAACCAAAATTCAAAATTCTTTTTATCAAATACTACAACTTTTTTTAAAATTTAGACCAGGGACTCCCAAAGTGGTAATGAGAGTAAATATCGGTTTCCCAGAGGTCGACATAAACAAAAACTAATTTTGGGGGTCAACAAGGTCTACAAATCGACCTCTATTAATTAACACAAGTTCTTATTTAAAATTATTTGAAACTTTAAAATACTTACAGTATTAGTTGTGTCGCGTGTACCAACTAGTAGTAGTTATAAGAATGACTAATGTTTTAGTAGGAAGTATCATTGTTATACTTTAAAAAAACTTTGTCGAGTTGTCGATAAGCGTGCAGTAATTTGGCTGTGTCTGAGGAATCAGTTCATTTTATAAAAGGGGTCTCTTGCCCAAAATAGTTTGGGAATCCCTGATTTACCTTACTCAAGTTTGGCGCTAGTATAGTCGCAGGTGTCATGCATGATATTTAAATCATATGATCATCACAGGTGACAGTGTTTTATTCCATCCCGATAGCAAGTCTAGGAGGGGACAATGGGACTGAGACTGCAGTAGCTCAAAGAATCCAGGCTCGCATACCCGTGTGTCCGTTACACGATGCCATTAGGACATCAAGTACTATAACACTTATTACTACATATTTTAAAGTTCAAATTCACAATATAATGTACGAATATTGATATAATTATATATAGCTGCAATAACTATCCGCTGAAAATGAATGTTACCGAGAGCCTTGAAAATTAATACATGCACTTTCTGATAGGATATCTATGAAATAATCTGCTGTCTGGCATCAACCATAATCAATAGCAAAATAAATTTGCTTTACCACTTATGCACAGAACATCAATATAGTGTACACGTTTACACAATCACGTGTACGTTGACAGAATCAATATAGTGTATGTACACGTTTGATTTTATGTACATACATACAACTACAAAACTTGCTGTGTCCACCAACAGCCTATAACAATCCACTGCTGGACATAGGCCTCTCCTTAGAAAGGAGGTTTTGGCCTACTATACCACGCTGGCCAAACGGGTTGGTGTAGGGTTTGTTTCAAGTTTTCCTTCTCTTAGCAGTGTTGTCGTCCTGCGTAGTTTGCTCCCTTAGTCGGCTCTTACGACACCCACGGGATGAATAGGGGTGGTGACATTCCGTGGTAACTTGCTGTGTAATTTACTGTAATATATTTTTTAAGGTTTACTGGCAAAAGTAATTACTAGTATCCCCGTTAACCCCTCCCACTAAGTAAATAGCTTGCATTAGGAGTGGGTTCACGTCGGTAGTGTACAGGTCAGGATTCGAACCCACGACCTCTTTATGGCAAGTCCAATGCCTTAACCACTAGGCTACTGCCGCTTGATGAAAGCAAACAATGCGAGAACAAAGTCACGTGTGTAAGTGTACTCACCTCCATAGACTTGTACAGTGTGTAAAGTTTTGCCAAGTTCCATAGCTCAGCGTTATCTAATATGGTATATATTTGCAAACTAATTAACTTAGCACTTAAAATTTTATCTTATCACCCATCTCGCCTTTTCAGAGCTGGCCAATAGAGGAAAATACTCAATTTATGATTGGATTTTCAGTTTTGGAATTTACGGACGCAAATGAATGTTCTTTATATTATGGTTTTATGCTTTAAATCCTAAATCTATACTAAAATTATAAAGCTGAAGAGTTTGTTTGTTTGTTTGAACGCGCTAATCTCAGGAACTACTGGTCCGATTTAAAAAATTCTTTCAGTGTTAGATAGCCCATTTATCGAGGAAGGCTATAGGCTATATATCATCAATGAAGAATGTTTCAAAAACGGAGAAAATTTATTACTATTGAGAGACGCAGACGAAGTTGCGTGGGTCAGCTAGTATATGATAAAGCGATATGGTGAGTGTAATGACTTGTAAATGTCTGCTTCTTGTAATAAATTAAATCCCTACTATCGAGACTAGGTGTTATTATGCCCGAGATAGAATAATTTTAATCAACAGCAATTGGACAGCGACGACTACGTGAGTTGTGAATCGATTACACGAAGTCCGCACGTGATTGTGTGTAATAAAAATAAACGATGGTCAAAAACTCTGATGACATCTGTGAACACAAACTTCTAGTTATACAGGATTATCATTAGAGTGAGAAAACCGAGAAAAAGTACTAATAGTATTTTAGTCGAGCTGTTATAATGTTATAGCTTGGCTTGGGCATAATGGATGAACAAAACTAAAACAGCTACTAGGTATATATTATACTGAAAGGTCTGCTCATATTCGAGATTCGTTATTTAAACTACTTTTCTGAGCAAAATGCAATTCCCGATTCATACAGCAAACAATAGTCCGTGTGGTGACGGATTAAGAATACAAATTGTCACCACCCCAATTCATCCCGTGGGTGTCGTAAGAGCCGACTAAGGGAGCAAACTAAGCAGGACAACAGCACTGCAAAGAGAAGGAAAACTTGAAACAAACCCTATACCAACCCGTCTGGCCAGCGTGGTATAGTAGGCCAAAACCTCCTTTCTAAGGAGAGGCCTATGTCCAGCAGTGGACTAGTATAGGCTGTTGATGATGATGATGATGACAGCAAACAATTATTATTGTGAAACAAATTTCATACATATATAGCACTCTCTTAACTAATACGTTATTAAATTATGCAAGAATAATAATAATAATATTTCGGACATCTGACACACACCGCCATCTAGTTTCAAGCCGAGCACAGGTGGTACTATGAAAGCTAGATTGACTGATAGAATACTTTATACTTTTTTTTGTAAATTCATACACGCATTTGCAGATCATACAAACGATTGGTCCGACCCGTGACCTAAGCACAGCAATCGCATACGCTACCACCACACCACCACCAGTGGTAAAGTCATAAAGTTTTTGTATTTAAGTAAGTTAAGTAAAAATCGCAACTTACATTTCTTACGAGTTGTATACGTTATACGCAGAAAGACCCTCTTGTAATATGCTGCATACCACTCAAACAAAAATACAGGAGCCTCTGACATAGTACATAATATGTCACAATGATAATATTATCGACTGTTTAGATACCGTTATTAATTCAAAACAAATAAGTAACAGCTGCTTCAATCAAACAGAATACAGCGGCTCATATTTTTAATTAACAATATGACTCGCCTGTCTATTATTATTGAAATTAATATATTAAAATATATATTGGAAAAATCCATTACATGGTGCTTTTTCTGCCAGAAGCATGAGTTTCAATGCTAATGAAGTATTTTTTTTAAATAACTCAATAAAAATATAACATTTATCTTTAAATTCGACAATATCAAAACTTTGCATAAATATTTTAAACCTACCTTCAGCAAAAAATGAGTAAGACTATTACGTATATTAATATTTCAATGTATATTATATAGCAATTAGCAAGCCATAGATATAATACAGGATACAGGTTTTTATTATATTAAACCTCAACCCGACCCCTTTATGTCCGATCCACACTTTGTTAAACAGCCACGTGGATCGAAGCAAAACTTTGCTATTTTGAACTGGTTACAATACCATACTTATTGACTGGAAGAAAAATCCAATTTTAACCTTAATTTACTTATAAAACCAGCTGACAAAACAATCTATATATGTGGATGGTTACAAATACTTTGGTATGTAAGGTTTAATGTACATATGAGATGACTCAACAGTTTGCAAATTATTGTAATAGTAATGATGACGGAAATATGCGGAAAAGAAGGCAAAAAGTTTATTGTGACAGAAAAAAATTCAAACAAAAATCAACCCACATAAAGTGCTAGCGAGTTAAACACGAAACTTAATTAGTACAAAATAGTTTTATAACTGTTGTTGGACCTTGTAATGGCGGAGTTTTAATTTATTTAGGCTATGACTTGCAATAACCATTTTAGTCTAGATGTTTACGTTTTTTTATTACATGTCTCAAATACAACAATAAAAGGGGAATATCATCATCATCATCATCAAGGCTATTCAGTCTCATCTGGATTACTATGGGTGCACAAATCGTGAAGGAGTGGAACACAGGCGCTTAAAGAGGAGCCAGGGAGTCGCAGTTATACTTTCCGAACCAAAATTTCATTGGAGGTCAATAAATCTATTATCTAGTAAAAAAATATAAATGAAATTAAGAATAAAAATTAATTAAGTTAGAATATTTACAACATTTACAAGCACTAAATTTATTGCAAATATTACAGCGATACTATAAAAAAGTAATCTAGGGATTACAGTAAAGACGGATTAAACGAACATTGCTTGTTTGGAGATGCACAAGCCAGGAATGTTCGAAAAACCCTTAAATGTCCGCAACGATGGCGCCGAAGACGACTTTGGGCAGCGATAGGATTATTGGAATAGCACTCAATCACTAACCTCCGAGCAAAATCTACCATATCGGGCTTAATTGTGGAAACATAATTCCACTAATTTAACTGTTTTTTAAAGAAGAAATATCTCCAGTTTGCGTTAACATCTTACATTTTCAAGAAAAATAAAAACATTCAAAGTCTATTTCTAAGACGATAACGAGAAGATAGTAAAATTATATGGGTGTCTTATAATTTTACTTCAGAGCGAACGTGTTAAAATATCCAGTAAATGCTTTTATCGTACTTGTTACTCGTCATTGATTTAACCTATTCTTCACAAATGAAAACGTGATAAAAACAACAATGCGAGTGCGACTTCATCTCAAGGAATGACTTAAGCAACACGATAGTGAAGTGCTAAAATGAACACTTGAACGCTTTCCAAATTTCTATTCTAATTCATTACACTTATGCAGCTGCGTTCTATTTTTTATTCATATGATATGACTCAATGTATTGTTCTCTAATTTTTTAATTTCTTCAAGAATATTGTACGCCATCTTTTTGTCAAAAGGTTATACAAGTTACCGCCGTTATCGATGGCGATATATTGTTTTAAAAGCATTATGTGTGGGTAATATAACTTTAATCTCATTCGTGCATTATCATGTGTGCGATCCATATAGGTATTCAATTTCATTTCTTCCACAATACAGAGAGTTTAACAAAATCAAATAACAATGGCGCTCTGTCACCGGCCAAAGTAGGTCAATTTGTGACGTCAGTTATCGATATTCCAAGGTCTGATTTATCGTAATGGCAGCTAGACGTCACATCATATCTGATGGCTAATCGTCGACAATATCTACAGTTCCAATCTTTTTATGACCTGTCAAATCACCAACGCAACAATGCAACGCCAAATATTTACAAACAAACTAAGTAACAACTCTTCCAAAGACATTCATACTATATATATACTATAGAAAAATCCCTAAGAGACAGCGTGCTATTTTCGAATAACTTGCTTATTAACAGTAGTTTCGCAAGAAACACGTGGACGTCATAGCTGAACCAAATATTTACAAGGAAGCCATCGGAAAGTTGATCGACATTTTTCCGAATTCACAATGACGCCATACCATGTGGATTTTGATACATGTGGCCCGAAGATTCTAGAATCAAGACTGTTTCATGCTGTGATAATACATATATGTATTTCATCAACATTTACATAAATTTAATTTACATAAAAAGAATGATGTATATTATACATGTACCTATCAACATCAGATTCACGTGTTAGCTTTAAAATGTTTTAAAAATATTCCGGTTATTACCAGAATTTATTAAAAATGTATTTTAAAAATTTAGACAAATGAGTTATTGCAACAGATATCAGAGAAAAAATTACCTTCAAGGAATTAGTAATTTAAAAAGAAGCTTTAGTAAAAATGTCCGGGCTTTTTAGTATAATTTTACACTATTTAAAATGTAAGGATATAAATTTATTATGCTAGAGCGTAAATCAGAGTAAAAATACGAATTATTTAGAAATGCTAAATTTGTAAATTACTGTTGTTTGCAGCTTTATCTATTTTTATTATTTAAAGTGTAAGTTGTGGTCATTATTGTAATTCTTAATTTCTCTTTATAAGTTGTATGAACAGATAGATTGGCAGTTACTGAATAACACAAAGGGAGATAAATATCGCTGTTTATTATTGCTCTAACAGAGTAAGAAAGTATTACCCACCAACCACAGAAACAGATAACATTTTAGAATTTAACTTTACTAAATTTAGCTCAGTTTATTGGCCACTATATTTAAAAATAAACTAGAAGCGCAAAAGATAAGTGGTGATTGACGTAAGGTAGTTTTTGGCAAGTGATCAAAAAGTACCTTACGTCACCTACGGTTTACTAATAGGTGCAATAGGCATCACCATGCCCCATTTGCACTCTAGATTTCGTACAAACCTTAAGCTTAAGACTGGATTAAAATATCATTAGACAGTAACATTTCAAAATTGACTACATTCCCACGAACAAATTAGTTAGATTATCGTCATACTACGAGTATGATACTATGTAAACATTTAGTATTGCAACCGGAGACAGCAGGACAACCGTTTCCACATGACATCTAAGCGGCTAGCATTGGCTTGGAGCCAGTGGCTTTCGCCAGGTCATTCTCTCAAGAAAGTTGGCTAAAATATCTGACGTAATGTGTCTAGTCAAATGTGTGTGATCAAAACTGTGTGATTTGAATGTACTAAGAACCTTAAAGTGACTGTTTCAACGAAAATATCTATGAAAATAGTGTTCACTAGTAGATTGGTTACAGGTAGTGACTCAACCTAAACGACATGTAATGAGTCAAGAATTTGAGTGACATTAAGATGAATTTGGTACACTAGCAAATTTAAAAAAGTACGCGAGAGTTGATTTCAATTTTTAAGTATTTATTAAATACAAAAGATAACAACGTTTTTCACAAACCTATTATTATTGTGTGAGGTCTCAAGCTTAGATTTTTTATATATCATATAAATTATCTAAGATCTCAAGTTATAATTTTTAAATATCGGTACGTAAAAAATTATAATTCCGGCGTTGTTATTATTATATAATGACTTAAATATAGAATAACAATTATCAATTGACCAAAATATAGGTCTAAACAAAACGATAGTACTATTAATATTAGTTAAGTGTCAATAAAACCGTCTAAGCTACGTAGATTATTTATCGTTTTGTTATTAATTAACATACCTAATCGAGTATGAACGTCTACTGCGCAGTTAGTTGTTGTAGGAAAATAAAATAATGTTAACATTGCAAAACAATGCTACAAAATATTACTGTTTCATTCCAATTACAGCACATTGTGGTTTTCAATTCATTAGGAACATACAAATAAGTTAAAGTATAATCGAGTCGTAATAATTTTTATGAAATAAATAGGTGGTGACTGGCGACCGACTCACGATTGGTGTCAGGCGATCGTGACGTAGATACCACACCTACTGATACATGACCTTGATATAGATCTAAAAATGATTTGAAAATAAAAACAAATGTAAATAATAAATAAATACACAGTTACTTTAGTTAATAGTAATCTTTATAAACTGCTGCCCACTACTTAATGTTCTTTTTAAACTTCGTTGGAAAGGAACGCCTGCGGTATGTCTGGTTCATGCATGTCGAAGAGACGTAGGTGATTTTTCTTTATTTTTACTTCCGGGTCATAGTTAGACATTTGTCTTCAAAAATTTTAGTCATCTTTTAAAGTAAACTACAGATATTTGAATCCTTGTCATTATGTCATGTGTCAGATTTAGTATTTAAGACAGTTACCAACTGTGAGAACAATAACGTAGAAACATCAAGGATTGAAATGAACAAATGCTCGTATTCACAAACATACTAGTTTATTTTTAGCTGTTATCAGTATAAACTAATAGCGCTTTAGGGCCAGGTTTGATCAAAGACAGGACCCGGGTTTGGCGCTAGACCTACGACGAAGGTTGTGTTTTGTGCAGATCTCAAGTATTTACCTAATCATTCTTGCTCTTCTGTCACTCTCTTTCGTAAACTGCAAATTACAGAATTTATCTGTCATGAGCTTTGTGAAAAAATTGTGTGTGATACAATTTTGTGCTCCTACTTCAGTCCAAACTTCAGAAAGGTATACTCGTACTTAAAGAAACCCCGGGACCGTACCTGGGATCCTAAAACCCCCGGGGTTAGTAAAGCTATTTCGGTTCTAACGTAAATCAATATTCGAATAATTTCAACGGATTTTATTCTCAGCGATTTATCATAAATAAAACTACAAGTAAGATTTAACATGGCTATACAATATATATGTTGAATCTATATTTAGTCAACATAGAACTCAGACAATAATGCACTTGCATTGATATGCATATTAACTCCTACGAACTGGAAGGAATTCAACAATCATTCAACAATTTATCATAACTTAGTTGAAGCATTATTTACATATATGGTTACACTTCAATTTAGAAGTACTTACTGTAATTATGTCTATTGTTTGTGAGTTAGTGTATATACATTTTGCAAATAGGCTACAACGTGTTGTATTGAAACAATCAGATAATCTAATGTTGATTTCAACTAAGATTGTCGGCTGATCGAATTTCGACCATAACCCGTTGGGATTTAATTGCTTATTGGTTTGTTTTGTTGGTCAGAAATACTTCTCATTGTACAGTTTTTCATACAGTGACAGGGCTTTTTTATACGAGTAGTATCGAGGGCAACACTAGCAGGCGGGTCACCTGACAGTAAATAGACGAATGCAACTCAAGTATGTTTAGATTCTTTATTTGCTACGAATATTCTGCACTTCTTCTATGTATAAACTTCAAGTAACCCAAACACGCTCCTCCGTTGGCAATTTTATCTCAAAAATGCGTACAAAGAATTCAATTCACGTATTGATGTATAGAATTGTTAACAATGTATGGTTATGTAGCCCGCTAAAGAACTTATATTTAGATTGCGCCGTTTCAAATGAATCCGCTGCGCAGTTCGTTATTTTAGTTGGTAGGAACAGCTGACACATGGCAACTTAGATCACGGACAGATCACGCCACATGGCTGGCTACTCACTATCAGAATTTTTTGCACAACAACACTTTTATCGATGTACTGTTTAGTAATTAAACTAAGAGTATTTTATAAGTTTTCCATGTTTACAAACGTACGCAACCGCATGAAGTTATGGGTGTAAGAGTGTGTCTTGATACCTTTGTTATTCCTTTACGCTCAAACGGCTAAACCAATTTTGATAATATTTGGCATGGAGGTAGCTGATAACCTGGAAAAGCACATAGCATACTTTTTATCTCGAACAAATGTAGTGGTGCCGTGGGATGGCACCGGTTAAATAATACAACAGATTTGTATTACGTTTTAGTGTATCTGATAAGCAGCGGGTGACACCGCAGGGCGCAGCTAGTATGCAATATATTATTGTATTGAAGTAGCAAGCAAGCATGTTACCAAACATGGACGCTTGCAACGCCAGGGACATACTCGCACAATTGATAACAATAACGGACAATTAAAATTGTTCAAATTAAACGAGTTGCTGCGGCAGCAGAATATCAATCGAAAGTAGTTTCTTCGCCGTTTTTTTTTTCAGAATAAACAAACATAATATGATCCAATGAGAGCTTCTTGTCGACATTATCTAGATTGATATGAAATGATGCTTGTTTGTTTAACCTTAATTACTACTCATTTTTTAAGCAACGGATTACTCAGCCTGTATTTATAACCAATGCCTATTAGTACAATAGAGATTTAAGGATGATAAAATCGCAGAGTACAATGAACTTAATATTCTAAGTACACTACTACTTCTTGGTCTAATTAAAAAAGTAATTAATTCTATTTTCGTCCCACTTCGCGCTAAGTTAAATATTCGCCCCGTGGTTGCTAGTTGCATTTAAGTCAAAGGATTATCACATGATGTTTTGTTTAGTTCGTAGATATGAAACAAGTGACGTCACATTTTTACATCGTCAGCCAATTCGTGTCACGTTATAATCGAATTAAAAGCGTTAAGTAAACCAATTTCCATAAGGGTGAATGCATCTCGAGTCCCCTTCTTAGGATTCACCACACGTCCTAGCCAGGGAAATAGAGTTCGAAAATTGAAAAATTAAAATTAAAATGAAAAAATAGTTATTTAGAAACACAAAGAAAATAAATTACAGGAGTGCTTAACAAGATATAAAATTAGTGTAGCAGATCTTATCAGATAAATATCAAACGCGGTCCCCACACTAGGCAAGCCTGTATCGCGGGGCCCAGCCAAACGTATTTACATTAAGGAAGAAAAACCTTCATGAGCTACCTAAAATAAAATTAAGTAGACAATTCAACAAAAATAAATGCTTAAAATTACGAGATCCCTTTTAAATTAGGTACAAATTATATCATAATATATATATCCTATATATAAATATAAATCATATAATAATATATACTTCAAAAAATTATAAATAACTGAATATATAAATATGTTTTATGCTGTGGTAGTTAATAACTTTTCTGGATCTTCATACATATGTGAGTTTACTTAACCAATCACAAGTTTTTATTTTTGTCTTTAGTACTGTATTCAGACGGATGTTACAGAATTTGGAAGTAATATTATAAATGTGGGCTGATAAAAACGGATAAAAGCGTTGGGCAAATTTAGTGCGACAAGCAGGTACATGTAGTCTAAAGAGGCGACGTCTAGTCATTTGACGACCGGATGGCGTAGTGGTTTATGTAACGGACTGCTATTCCAAAGGTCGCGGGTTCGATTCCCGCTCAAGTCAAACATTTGTGTGCATGAACATTTAATGTTTGATTTGGTCTGGGTGTTTCTATGTATAATATGTATGTATTTACAAAAAAAAGTATATTTGTATTTATATCAGTTGTCTAGTACCCATAGTATAAGCTCTGCTTAGTTTGGGACTAGATGGCGTTGTGTGAATGTGAAAAAAAAAAATACATATATGAAATAACTGTTTTGTGCACAAGTAATATGGTATGGTATATAAAAAGTTTGCGGACACTTAAAAGTTGACTTTTCTCATAGAGTTTAGTGGTTGGGTATAGTCTGGGTTCATTCCAATCTTTTGCTCAGATCATTACACGGTAGTTTAATTTTAGACGAAACATACATATGCAAAATAGAATTGTGTAGAAATACATGTATTAACTACCTTCATGCTCAACTACAATTTAATTATTATTTTAAGATGTGTCTTACATTTTAAATTTATTTAATACTTTGCCTCATAAATCGAATAACCAATAGTGAAATAAAAAGATTACTTTTGGGGATAAAACTGACAACACTGGTAAAAAACTACAGTTGGGTTTGACGGGTTCACAGCAGAGTGCACACTAGCCTAGATATCTTAGAACCAATTGAAAAGACCCGCCATTTTCATTACCTACTTATAAGTAATGTAAGAAGATGAATTTAATACGCCTGTCTTTTTTGCAGAGATCTACTGGCGGTTGAATTTCAACCGTCGAATGTCTTGGTTTATTTAATTCACCAATATAAGTTGAACCACGGTAATGGATAACATTACTGTTGTTGATCTGTTACTTAGAATTTTGTACTGAGGCAATTAAATAAATACTAGACCCCTCTAGTAGTACCTAGTCTTTTTATTCTAGTAATTTTTATTTATATTACATACATGATTTCATATGGGATCGACGATATGGCCTGGAAGAAGGTCTGTGCTGGAGATGGCGATAAATGGAGGAAGCGTGTGATCGATGGGCTCGTAGTTCAGGATATCACCTGGGCCTCAATTCTGCTATTTTATGATCACGCCAAGCCACTGTCATACCATTGACATGCTATTGAGATGCCATCGAGTGGCCATTGGCATCGGTATAAATATCGGTCGTCTACACTAACTAAACAAAAACAGCAACGATAATTCTTAGTAACACTAACACATTATGACCTACAAAATTGTATAAAACATAATTTATACACATAAAAAAGTTAATATATTCATTTGTGTGAATCACTAAAGCAAAACTAGCAGCTGGAGGTATGTCGTAGGGTCGTCGTCACACACCCTAGTGAAAACTAATATGAGTCATAATTAGCAACCCTTTGTTCATTTCAAACGTCTCGTCGATAATGTTCAATCGTGCGTGACCGAAGCTGACGTGGACTGACATTGTTACTACACGATCACCATTCGTAATAATATTAGACGGTAACATGCGTTACGTTGATAAGCGGCGCAAATATTAGATTGTTGTTGTCTTAACGCATTCATAAAACTCACTCATGAATGTATTATTGTTAATCATTGAAGTCAATACATCATTCAGATATGTACATAATTGGTCTTTATTTGACACGACTTTCGTGACTAAACATAATGTAAATGGATTAGTCACAAATGTAGTTGCTATTGTTACGTTTGTTGCGATTTTACAAGCTACTGGAGCAACCTCAACAACGACGCGAAGGAAGTGAAACTATTTAAGCATGCGGACTCGCTAATTAGTACTACTATTCTGTGGTACAACGAATCCATGGTGTCTACCAATTTAGTAGACATCATGGATTCGTTGTACCACAGATTTGGAACAGTGCCAGAGGGTTCATTTGCCGCGTGTTCCTCTTCGCTTCTGCCTTTTACACATTAACAGAGATATTTCATAGCAAAATCGTGTTTAAGTACAGTTTCACTTTTGCCGCTAATTAATTACACTGTTCATTTTAAATGCAGTTTGCACGGCTCTTATGCGCGCTCCTACTTTTGTATATTATTAAACATGTAAATATTAGATAACGTTAATTTGCACTTAGGTTAACAACAATCTCCGTGTTCCTGGCCTGTCAGACCTGTCCTGCCAGGGGCCGGTCCGGTAGCAAATGGCTCTCGTAGATAAATTGTTCCGCTGCAATTATACCTATACGTATAAGGAAAAACTACCGCTTATACGAGCTTAACCTTGAATGATATCAAACTGTTACCAAACGCTTTAAATTTTGAATATGGCACATTAATTTGTATAATTACGTAACATCCTGAAATTTATACAATGTTGCTCGGTACGGAGGATGGAGACAATAAGGAATCGATACCACCAAAAATGGTAGCTGCCGCCAATTGTATTAATAAATATAGAGACTCAAATGTTTTGCCTCAGAATATTAGTAAACTGAAAATGATCTTGCATTTATTTCCAAGTAAACATATCGAAATACGTAAGTGTCTACGACGGGTATACACGTTTCGATGGGTTTAGTGAGGCTTAATATTTCGATAACACTTCATGTTTCCTGGGCCGAGTGCAATTTTTTTTTCACATCGACTTGCTCTCAACGGCGAGCGCGTTTAGCGTTGCGATTGGTAGAGATTTCAGTGCGGGCAGATCGTAACGCCGAACACGGTCACCGTTACGATCGAGTAGATGTGGGATAAACTCGCCCTTGGGCTTCTGGTTTTTATTTAAAATATGCGACGTATATAACATTAGTGATATAATATTTATAATCTACTAGCTGTACCTTGTCACGCTTCACTATGGTACATTGTGGTTGCGTTGATGAGAAATGAGGAACAAAGCTGACACGAAAAATAGATAAAACCTTTGAAGCTATTTGTACATCGTGTCAAAAGAGCTCATTCGGTGCAGAACTTTTTGAGTTTTTTGAGAGTTGAGTTGAGTTTTTTGAGCTTAAAGCAAAGGCAACTCTTCTAGGCAACCTTAAGATATGTATAAGAGAAATTAATAATTCTTATTGTCATATTAATCGAAAATCTTGGATTTTATATGTACTAAAATTACAAACCTTGGAATGACACAACCAAGCCCAGTAAAGTTCTGCACAATGGTCTTGTTTCAATTTCGCGTTCCAGTTGATACAAAATGACTTCTAGTAATCGTGATACTATCTACAAACGGATGGCGTAGTGGTTTAAGCGGTCGCCAAGTCGCTTACTACTACACTGAGTGTTGTGGGTCCGATCCGAACGACACTTTGTTTAATCCACGGATTGTTGTTCTGAGTTTGGGGTGTTCTTTGTGTCCGATTCATGCATGTTTGTAAAGTCTCCCGCGACACAGGGTATACTCCTAATTCGGGACTTGTATTAAAAAAAAGGCAATCATAATTTACCCAATGCTCTTTGGTGCTCGGTGAAAATATTTTAGGTGTGCCTTATTGGAACAAAGTTCCTTATCGCGCGTTACACGCTCTGAGCGAATGAGAGCGAGACCGAAAAATGTGTAACAAGACTTTTTTCTGATAATATGATAAACGTCTACCAAAAAGCGAAAGGAACGTCGTTCCGACGGGAAATCCATAGACCCTCACGCCGTTTTTTTTATTCCTGTGGACAACGTCAAAAGGCGTTTAGACATTGTAAGACACGGCATTTTGTGGATATATTTACTCCTATATTGTATTGATGTCTTTTTTGTTTTAAATACTGATCAAATATATAAGTGTATCAAAAGATTTCTAATAATAGCAAGAACTAAAGGTAATGCTAAGATAATGTTTAATAAATTACAATGCGTTTATATCTCTGTTGGATTTATTTTATATCCGACCTTTCCATTGCAAACGTACGCCAATTCCAAGCTCGAGTTTTAAGTCTTAAATACATCTAGGCTATGTAGCGGAGGTATTTAAGACTTGAAACTCGTTAAAACTCGTTGAAACATAATAAAGCCGTTACATGTATAACGGCTTCATTATGTTATGTTCTTGTTACACTCACTGTAGAAAAACCTTTTAAGAGAGCCTAACGGAAGTTCGGCTGAAAGAGTCAATGAGATGCGTTGCGATGAGCAGTTTCAAACATGTTTACACAAAGGGAAAGTACGCATAGGAAACGTATGTACAAAAGCCACCACCTAGCAACAAGCTACAGTAACTGGTTAGGCGTGCAATTCCAAACAGCCAACGGGTCACACCTTCCACCTTCCGTTACGGTCGGGAACACAGACAAAGGGCGAACGAGATATACACCTGTCCTATTTATTGGTACTCCTTTACAAACTGAATGTATTTAAATCGGTTGCAGATAATTTAACTTATACAATTGTGGGATGTTCCTGTATTAATCGAAAAAAAAGTAAAAATAATGATTCATTTCAATACAAAGGTTTTTTGTATTTTGTTAATGAGAATTAATTCTTCTATTAAACATATTTCTATAGTTAGGTTAAAACCTATTCAGTTCCATTGGACATTTTCGTCGATGGTATTAATGTTTGGAAACGGACTTAGATAAAGTACCATTTGTGATCTAACATACTTACTTACATTATAAAAAGGTCATGTTAGTCGTTAGTAGACATGTTACCAGTATGTTGCGATTAGACCATTAAAATTCCCGATATAAAAATTTAAACTATTTAGAGACAAAACGATAGAATACGAAAAATATTAGCCTAATTAATTCTGTTTACAACCTAAACAAACTGCCACCATTCGTAGAGGAAGCAATAAGTCCTATTTATAGCCAAGACTTGACGGCCTGCACATTTCAGATTAAATTGTCTAATTAATACGTCTTCCAGTCACGGGTCGGTGACGAAGATAAGAGGTTTACTGAATACATAATGTGAACCTTATCTCAAGCCTTGAGATACATCGCATTCGTACATCATGAAAACAAATAGTTATATCGGAGAGATATTTAAGAACATTTTTTTATGTACGAGTACCTTAACTTCATAAAACGATGAGGTTATCGACTAGAAAATCTTCAAAGTGAAGCATAAAATATAGTTCTAATAGTAGAAGAAATCCAGAAATAAAATATCATAGATACTTGACGTTTGAACGTCAGTGGAGCTTTGACCGAAACGGCGGTCGTGCGTCAGCATTTTGTTTGCACGGAAATAGCGCGGTCTATGAAACTTTGGCACCGTATACCTTTGCAGGAGACACTGACACCTAAATTCGACTACGTTCTGTATCTGGGAGGCAGATAGACATTATTTTTGGAATACAAGTAAAACTCGTTATGGTTCAATCATTTTTTCATGAAATTCACGTATATAATCATTTAACCCTATGCATTTAACGTATTAAGTACTACAATCTCTAATACTGGTATCTAGTTCGTAGCAGCTGTACTTTTCTCGGAATGTCTATCTTATTAAAAATCTATTTAAAATTGACAAAACGTTACCTGGAAATTTGTTTACAACGGCGGATCGGTATTCAAAATTATGGTTGAATGTAGTTATCGCACGGGAAATACGCAGTTACTAAGGCAGCATTGATAATCTGAAACAAAGACAAAACATCTTGAGTAGTGTACGAGTACGTAGTCCATGAATATTCTAGGTAGGTAGGTACTTAGGTAACCATACCCATATTTAAAAATAGGGCTTGTCTTCGGTGGTCCATTTTACCATTTTCTATAATGATAAATTTAAATTTTTTTTTTTTTTTTTACCATTAGAAGGGTATTTTTTCTACGTTAGCGCTAATGTAAATTGTTCAAGTTTTACACAGTATTGCGTTTCCGATGCAGATTCATATTATATTAATAACTAGGTGTACCCTGACACGTTTCGTTGTGGCACATTGTGATTTCATCGGTGAGCAATGAGATAAAAACCATCTTTAAAAGCGGAGATAAAAACTATCGTGAAATTTAAGTCGGTGCAGTACTTTTTAGTTGTTTAGGCGTACACAAACCTACTAAACATTTTTATACATAGTTTGAAGAGTTCCTCGGTGCTTCACTACACTCATTGCGATAAGAAGAAATAGCCATATTCGAGTAATCGGGTAAGATCTGTAGAAAAAGATGGCGACGAATTGAGAACCTCCTAAAATCTGTTGAAAGGGTCATTAAACAAGTTTCAAAAGAAGTTGCTTTATCACTTGTAATTCAGTTGTAACTGTGATATTAAAATTATTTAGGAGTGCATTTTCAGGCCGCAGTCGTTGCTCTTGAACACATAATAAATAATAGAAATATAAATTTTCCGTTCCGTTTCCATTTTCCGATTGTGGTAGAATGTGACCTACGTAAGCTCAAGCCAAAATGTATAAATAAACCAAATGAAAGATGTGTAAATCGTGTTATCTGGGGTGAGCGATCCTCAGAGCAAATAAGCGAGTACCATGATCTCTGTCACTCTAGACTTGGACAGATGGATATTCCTGGGGTACTGAGTGCTTGTTGTGACAGGTTTTGTGATAATAGGGAACATCGCTCAGTTCTTGATGAAATGTATCTGGAGATTGTAGACACCCTAAGCCGTGCCGCCGTACAAACATGTAAAGCCAAGTGTCGGAAAAAAGGTGGCTACGTGACGGGGTGGAATAAGCATGTCGCGGATGCTCACCGCGAGGCACGGCTTCAGTTCCGAGTTTGGACAATGGCAGGTCGTCCGGCCACTGGCCCTTTATTTTGTAAAATGGCGGAGGCAAGGCGAGTTTTTAAGGCCAAGCTTAAATGGTGTCAGAACAGACAAGATCAGCTCAAAATGGATCTTCTTGCCTCAATCCATACCACTAAGGATTTTAAGCAGTTTTGGAAAAAAACAAACAATATGAATGTGAGGCCGAGTCTCCCGGTGAGCGTTGGTGGTATGACTGATCACAAGCATATTGCTGATGCCTTTAGGACACACTTCTCTGTGCGGTCGCCTTTGAACTCGGGGTCGTATGATAGGGAATATGCTGGGGCTAGTGTGACAGGGCGGATTACTAAAGTACCAGCTAAGACAGTCGCTAAAATTGTTTCCGGAATGCAACATGGAAAATCGCCGGGTCACGATGGCCTCAGCATAGAACATTTTAAGCATGCAGGGATGCACCTGCCTAAAGTACTCTCTCTGTTTTTTACCCTATGCCTCGGTCACTCTTATTTACCCGAACCGCTTATGCGGACCACTGTGATACCTGTTGTTAAAACCAACACGGGTGACACGTCCGATGTAAATAACTATCGACCCATCTCGCTTGCCACCACCGCGGCTAAGGTGCTTGACGGTGTGTTGAACGGCTGCCTTTCAGATCACGTTGAAGTACACGATGCCCAGTTCGGGTTCAGGGGCGGCTTGTCCACGGAGAGTGCCATACTTAGCCTAAAACACACAGTCAAGTACTATACATCGCGGAGGACGCCGGTCTACGCGTGTTTTCTCGACTTGTCAAAAGCTTTCGATCTTGTTGCCTATGATGTACTTTGGGACAAGTTGGGAAACACGAGTGTTCCGACCGAGTACACAGCGCTCCTCAAATACTGGTATGCTCATCAGACAAACCGGGTGAGATGGGTCGGTACCCTCTCGGATGAGTACAGAATGGAGTGTGGTGTGAGGCAGGGGGGGTTAAGCTCACCTCTGTTGTTTAATTTATATATGAACCAGCTTATCGAGCGACTGAGCAGCACACATGTAGGCTGTCACATAGACGGCACATGTGTCAATAATTTAAGTTACGCGGACGACATGGTGCTGCTCAGTCCTTCGATAGGTGGACTGAGAGAGCTACTATCGATCTGCGAGACGTATGCGGAGATGCACGGCCTTAAATACAACTCTAAAAAGAGCGAGATTTTAATATTCAAAACGCAAAAACAACAGTCACGCCGTGTAGCTCCGGTATATCTCAATGGCGTAGTGCTAAAAGTTGTTGAGAAGGTCAGGTATTTAGGCCATATTGTCACCAGTGACCTTCGCGATGACAGCGACATAGAGCGGGAGCGCAGGGCGTTGGCGGTGAGGGGCAATATGCTCGCCCGTAGGTTTGCTCGCTGCACGGCAGACGTTAAAGTGACTTTATTTAAAGCGTTCTGTCAGTCCTTCTATTCGAGCGGCCTGTGGGTGTCATATACAGAACGGGCCTACAACGTCCTGCGCGTACAGTATAACAACGTCTTCAGGATGCTGTTGCGGCTGCCGCGGCATTGTAGTGCATCGGGCATGTTTGCCGAAACACGCACCGACGGGTTTCATGCTCTCATGCGTAAAAAATCGGCTTCCATGCTAAAGCGCTTGCGAAATACCCGGAACAGCGTCCTGAAGATGATTGCTAGTAGGCCAGACTGTCCTATACAAAGGCATTGGGTGGCAATAGCAATAGGAAAGCATAGTTGAATGCCTTTCTACTATTAAGTGCCGTTACTAACAATACTAATATAGACGTTAAGTACTTTCTGTTTCTAACCCATTACTAAACAACCTATGGACTGTATATGTCTGAAATAAAATTATTATTATTATAAAGAAAGCTTTTACTTGCATGTGATCATCTAAAAGGGTCTAACAGTTATTTTCAAATGCCAAATTTCCAATTTATGTATTGTAGCCATGACATGTATGTTTTTATAACATTGATTAATTTAATGAGTTATAAAAGTGTATATTCATCAGTATACTCATCAACTTTATTTTTGTCTATAGACAAAACTAAAGTACAAACTTAAAAGAAAATAGTGAACGACCGAATGGCGTAGTGGTTTGTGTAACGGACTGCTATTCCAAAGGTCGCGGGTTCGATTCCCGCTCAAGTCAAGCATTTGTGTGCATGAACATTTAATGTTTGATTTGGTCTGGGTGTTTCTATGTATAATATGTATGTATTTACAAAAAAAAAAAAAAGTATATATGTATTTATATCAGTTGTCTAGTACCCATAGTACAAGCTTTGCTTAGTTTGGGACTAGATGGCGTTGTTTGATTGTGGTAGAATATTATATTATTATAATATAGGATATAATAATATCCGAAAAAACAAAGGCCAAAAAATTGCCGCATTCCCAGTATTTGTTGAAGATGTCATATAAAATATCAAGTGGCGAGTAACACTTCGCGTGCACGAAGAAACCGTCACAGGATTAATAAAAAACAAACAAATAAATTGCTGACGCAAATTCTCACGCAGTTTGTATTATGTTGCAATAAGAACACAGGGACGTCATAACGAATCACGGATTTATATAGTCCCTGGAAGTGTGGCGACACACAACGTAAGTAATAAACTGCAATTAGAAACCAACGTCAGATAGAATGGTTCCATTTGTTATACAATTCCCAAACATCACTAAATTATGATGTTACGTCGGTGGCGTCCACAAGTCCGGTTTCTACCGAGGTTTCCGGTTCTTACCTACTCTTAGGAAGTATGTAAGAATACACATATTACATAAGAAGGTACCGAAATCATATTAGAAGTTAGTTGAACAAAGAACCGGCGTTTACACATTCATCAGAGAGGTATATGTTTATTCCCTAACGGGAGGCCCGAGAACGCAAATGGAAAATCTAAAATGAATTGGGCAGTCTTCCAAGAAGCCGGAAACCGCCAAAACTATCACAACTTTGCATATCAAAATCTACATAATAATATATCATGTAGTAAAAGTGTATTGTTATCACAACAAGTCTAGAAATTTCTTTGAACCAATCGTTTGCAAAAGTTGTGAAAGCTGGTAAGTGATGTAACTGTAACATGCGATCCGCAAGATCAACTGTTTTCTGGGGATCGCACTTCCGTGGTTGGGAACAGCTGGACACATTCAGAGATATGTTTATAGAAATTCATTCGCACGCTCTGGAAGACGAATTTCACCGATACTATCGAGACTTTTTTCAGATTAACCATTACGGCACATAAGCAGAAAATCCATTTGTTGTCAATTGACACAATAGAATAGAAATAGAATTTATGTGAAGGGCGATTTAAGTATAAAAATCATAACAAAAAAAAGATAAGATTTATAAGATAAGTTTGCACTTCTGGTTTTAATAACATTAAGCGTCGAAATTATCAATAGCGACCTATCGACCAAACGTGAAACAAAATTGTGAGCACTTACCTAGTAAAGCAATTAGTTTATCCAGGCACGTGTCATTTAAAAAGCTCCTACCGTGTTCATAAATTAGCAGGGGCTACTACAATACACGTAGAAGTTTCCACGGTTTCAATGTTTCTACTGTTCAAACATACACATATTTGAACAGTAGAAACATTGAAATGTGTGACACAGGTGTGTAGCTAAAAACATACAAACCTTACCCCTGTCTATGCAGGAACTGTAAACAATATTTGATAAAAACTTCATGGAAAAAGAACCTACATTTTACACAAAAAGAAACAATTTTAATATGCAAAATTTATTTGTTGGGTTTCTAGCTCAAAAAAATAAGTATTTTGAATTAAACTATCAGATCATACTCCACATAAAAAGTGTGAGAGAGCTTACTACCCACTGAAATCATTTTGTTACCCCTATTCATTATGATGTTATTTAAATAACCCAATTACAGATATTTGCTAAAACTGATATAGAAAATGATATGGTAAAAATACTACAATATTTAAATAATTTCGTAGTTATTTTATGCAACGCCATCTAAAGCCAAATTAGACATAACGCTTCTAGTACTTCTAGAATACGGATAAAAATACATTGATACATTTATTTTACTACTCGTACATGTAATATTCGTGTGTAAAACAAATTGCACTGACCAAGAATCGATCAAGCTATCCAGCCGTCCGCGTCGCATGAATATGCGTCGTCATCGTCACGTACATAGACAAATATGACGCAATATTAATATTGCTTTCTTAAAGGAAATATGTTTTATATCAAAGCAGAGATGAAATACTCCAATACTGATAATTATTGCTCTAATTTAAATTTATTTTTGGATCTTTATCTACGCACATTGAAAACTTCACTCACAACAAATTTCGTGGGAAAAAAATCGTAAACATTGCGAAAATTTGAGAAGAAGCAGACTGCGCGCGAGCGACCACGTAGATAAAAATTAAAATAGATTTGGCTTAACGCCGCGTGCGCCGGTGCTCTAAACAATACTGAAAACTAGGTCGACAATCTGTTTACTGTGTCAAAAATGCCAACTATCTGTTTCAGATCCCGCCACATCTGTTGTGTGCCTAGGTAATTGTATATCTGGTTAACATCGGTATTCAGTCACGATACCACTCCGAATTTTCACCTTTCACTTGCAAATAGATTTAGCAATTCTGGTTCGTATTGTGATTCTTTAAATGAGTACTAATAAAACTGCCCATGCATTAATTAATTATACGTAGGCACTAGTTGAAGGTAGTCGACCGTGATCGCCTTAAACGCCAACACTATGACTTCAAGACCTGTTTAACTCAGCCGATGAACAGATAGATCACTGTAAATGTACAAAATGACCCCGATTAAAAAAGAGTCAATTATTAAATACAGAAATATAATCGAAAAGTTCACGGAATTCCTACAATGTGTGTTTTTTGTCGAGGAAACAGAATTATTGTCCTTCACGCTCTATCTTCCGCATTAAATTGCCAATAAGAAAGTAATCATTACTTATCACTACTGAACAACTGTTAAATTGAAGAGGTAATAAACAAGAGTATTATATGATAATTATTCATTTCCTTATATTCCTTTGGCTTGTTCACATGGCATGGTACCTACTTATTAAAAATTGATAATTTATGGCAATAGGTGTACGTTCAAAAAACCGGTCCGAAAGCGAATCGATTAAGAAAACCTGTTAAGGAGATTACGATTAGATACGGCCCGAAGCTTCAGCTTCATAATTATAGAAGAAAATTAGAAAAGGATGAACAAGTTTAATTTAATTTCACGCAGTCAACAAGTTACTAATATAACTAGTGAACGAGCGGCTAAATAGTAGCCAAAAAAATAAGACAAAAGTTTCCTACAAAACAGATCCCGTGATCCCGATTTGTGTTCATTCTATAAGTAAATACGGCTGTTGTAAGTTTTTTCCATGTAAAAGAAAGTGTAAACTCATCGTGAGTCGAGTTTATATTGGTCTTTAACACCTACACATCGTTACGTCTTATTAAGGCAATTATGACAATTTGTTGTGGTTTAATGTTAATTGTGTCCACGTGCCAATCGGGGATTGCCTGCATTATATCTGCTGAATTTTCATATTGTAACACAGTGAATCGGAATTTTGGAAGATGAGACGTTTTTGAAAGTAGAAAATTATCATTAAAATGTATTTGTGCACAAGAAGTATGATACAACTAATAAATAATAAACTAATAGTATTTTTAAAAGTATACTTTTTGATGTCTTTGATCATCTGTTAAATTATCTACTTTTGCACGTTTTCAGCGTTAAAACGAATGGTTTTACTACATTTTTCAAAGAAAAACAACAACTTACACCAGTTTTTACGATATTCTTGGAAAAAAGTACTTAAAATTTTTACTGACTGTCATCTCTGGCATATCCAATACCCACAACTTCTCGACCCAGGTCAGCGACAAGACAAGGTATAAAAACAAGTTGTGATGCAAAATTTCTATTGAGTTTGAGATATTTTACTCTTAAGTTACTTATTTTATTTATATTATTTTACTGTAGGTTGCTTAAATTTTAAGAGATCTTCTGGATAAGAACTTAAGGTATTTGAAGAGTCTTAAGCACCACTTACATTCTGAGTATTAAGTCATTCTTTTACCTGTACCCGCAACAGGACGATTTACAACTCGTGAGGTCGTTTGTACTAAGAAAGAAATTTAAGGGCCCTTACAAACAAAATCAATACTCACACCTGAAAAATTTCGATAGCGAAAATAAGTTACGCACGGAATTATGTTAAGGCTTTAAGGTAACTAACGTATCTATAATACAATATCAAACTATTAAAAATAGGAAGTCTACATGTAAGTGAATAGACAATAGAAAAGTAAATAGAAGAATATAAATAGTGCCGGTATTCAGGACATGTAAATTATAACAAGAAACTGTAATACGGTTACATAGATGTTAACAAACCATCCGATATCCTACATTAAAACACTATTACACATGGCTTGCACATGAATCACGTGGGTAAGTATATATGGAGAAGCTCAGCCGCCTACAAAAGTCTACCATTAATCACGGATTTACTTTTCATTGATCTTGGTAGCCTGCAGTTTGTTCCCAGTTATTATGTATGTTTTACGTATATAATAGGGGTTAAAGTATGAAATTGCCGTTGTATAGCAATAGATACTTTGAATTGACACAAAACCTTCATGATGTGAGATTTGTTGAGTGTAGCCACTCCCTTGCATTCCAGTATTACGTGGGCGGCCGTTACTTCTGCTTTCAGACATCCTCTGCAAAGAGGCCTCTCCGTCGCATTAATGGTAATTAGTTGTCGGTTCAGGGATAGGTGTCCTGTTATAGTTCCTACAACTATTCGGATTTCTAGTCTGCTAAGACTGATCAATCTGCAGGTGAGTCGTGGTGGGACTTCTGTCAGCACCAGTTTGGACTGTCTGCAGCCGGGTGGGTTTTTCCACCTCCGGTTGTGTGCTCTACGAGTCGGTTGCCTGGCCTAGAATCGTAGTTGGTTGAACGGTAGTGGCAGGAGTATGGAGGAAAACCTCATTTAACGTGGCAAGCTGCTACAATGCTTGATGGCATTCGAAGACAATACCAGAGGTCATTGTGTTGCCCTCTAGTGCCTTTGGGACGGCCATGCTGTCGGATCGTATTCGGATTTTACAGTCCTTAATACCCCATGACAGTTGTGCTATTGCCACACATTCGCATTGGAATATTGCCCTGTTTTGGCCCACCGCCAGTGATATCTTCATATTTAGGTCTTGCGAGAAAACTCCGGCTCCAGTTCCTGACCTAGTCTTGGAACCGTCCGTATAAAAAATTCGGACTTCGTTAATGCCGGATTGATATCGGTCGTTTTCTTGTATCTGAATCTGGTATATTTTTGTGAAGATATGGTGTTTTGTGATTCTATCGCATGGGGCTGCTATTAGTGGTTCGTATTCTACTAATTGATCTGATAATTTGGAGTGCGATCCCTCACCTTTATGCCATAGAACCAGGTATCTAAGTCTAATGATCGCCATGGCGGCCTCCTACTTTATGAACAAATCCAGTGGGGGCAGACCAAGAGCCACCTCTAGTGTGGCAGTTGGCGTTCTGCGCATACAGCCAGTGGAGCCATCCGCAGAGCATGGGAGTCGCTGGAATTGCTGCTATTTGTTTATGATGGTGCTTAGATCTGTTCTTTGCCACCAGACAACAGCACCGTAAGTGATTATTGGTCTTATGACTGTTCCATAGAGCCATAGTGTATTCTTTGGTGATAGTCCCCAGCTAGCCAGTAGCCGTTTGCATTGGCAGAAGACAATGCAGGCTTTGTTTAGTTTTTCATCGAGGTGCTTTGGTAAGAGCTAGTTGCATTCTACATAGCTTGGGCAGCCTGAGATTTTTCTTCCCAGGAGGCAGAACAAAATACTTTCACAGTTTGTCGAATCTAGATCCCCAGAATTGTATCGTAAAGGCATAAATGATCTTCCGTTTAGATGGTAGCAATGTATAGATAATGAGGGTATAATATATCTTAGAAAAAAACAAGTTTCAATTTTTCAGTACGAATCGGCAATTTCATACTTTACCCCTCTTCTTTTATTTTTCTGTGCGGAACTCCCTTCGGATACCACCCACCAGTGGGTGATTATGTCGGACTCGAACCGACCAAAAACCGCACGGAGTCTCTAGGTACCTGTAGCCGGGGAACCAGGTATACCCTAGAAAGGAAAGCCCTAGTACCCCGACGTACCTCAGGCCATATACATGACAGATGGCCTCACCTGTCACCCCCAGGCCTGCGCTTATGGAGGATGGAGGTCGTTCTGCGACCTCCGGCGCCTGAGTCGCCTGCGGTACCTGGCCCGTTCCCGGGCCTGGAGGGCCGGGAGAGTCCTAAACCTCTCCCGGTCCCGCTCCGCCGTCTCCTTCGCGAGCATAACTTGCTCGCAGAAGGAAACGGCAGAGTTCCACGCACTCTCGCTCCGCACGATAGCCGCAATCAGGCTATCGAGCGAGAGAACTCCCACTCCGATGGCCGCCACGAGGTCTCGCCTCTGCTGAACCCACGCCGGGCACTCTGCCAGCGTGTGGAGAGCCGTGTCCACGGTCTGGCCATCGCAGTGGTGGCACTCAGACGTTGGCTCCTTGCGGATCAGACACAGGTGATCCCCGAAACATCCCTTCCCAGTGATGAATGGATATCACCCGCTTACCAAGGCGTACCATGCTAAGTGAAGCTGCTTTTCCTAGGAGGAGGGTGGCAGGCCCATGTGCGATTCAAGGACTAGACAAAGCGCGACATGTGTGCATTCGGTATCAGCCACGAGAACTGGGCAGACTTATCAAATTACCGAAATAAGTGGAAAAGTCTTTTAGCGATGGTTGTGGGATACATGACACCTGGGCCTCAATTCTGCTAATTTATGTTCACGCCAAGCCACTGTCATACCACTGACACGCTATTAAGATGCCATCGAGTGGCCATTGGCCATTTCTAATAAATTAAACGGCCATTTAATTTATTAGAAATGTACAAAGTATCTATCTATATTTGCCGGTATTCCGTCCAATATGTTCAATTGATTAAACAGACAGTTGAATATATTGGGCAAAAGAGTCCCCGGAGGGTTAGGCAAAGGTGAGAAATGTCAGTCTGTATATCTGTGATTTCATCATCATCATCATCATCAGCCTATCGCAGTCCACTGCTGGACATAGGCCTCTCCCATTGCACGCCACTTAGATCGATTTTAGGCTACTCGCATCCAGCGCCTCCATAAGGTATGGTACTCAAAAAATAAATTAACACAAAGCAACGCTCCAAATATCTATTTTTTAGCGATTCAAATAATGTTAATATATGTATGTATATTAATAAAGTTTGTATAAAGATTACGCGGAAATGTGTGTGTAAAGCTTGTAATCGGTCCAAATTACCTAAGCTCTGGAAGTCGACAGGTTGACTTTGCCAATGTCAGCCCTATTGTTGGTAAACGCAGCCTTGACTTGTGATTGAACTTTCATTTCAATACGCTTCTAAACAGACGACACGTAAACAATGACTCAGCTGTGCATGAAATGTATGGAAGACGATATTTCTGTAGTATTTGGTTTGACGTACACAAGTAGATATAGGGATCGATAGAATATTATCAAGACATTTAATATATTCCATGTAATGAAAATAATAAATTCATAAAGAAATGGTTAACGAAATCCTATCTAGGTCTTTCTTTTGTCTGTCATATATGACATACTTGAATACATTTATTGTACTTAAATAAATAAAAGTGGTAAAAAAATATTTCAATAATAATCGAAGTTCATCCGCTATCAATGACCCCTACACCTAATATGTGTTCTTATTTAATCATGTTTTCGTTTACTTCATTATTTTAATTTGCCTTCAATTCTTGCTAGGAATAAACTATCAAGTGTCCATATAGGTAAGATTTTATATTGCTAAATCCGAGGGGAACCCAACAACATCAGCGGGTTCGCTCGCGTTATGTCACACATACGAATGTTTTATCACTCAAATTTTCCGGGATATAAAGTAGATAAAGTAGCCATGTGCTTGGATATAAAGTAGATAAAGTGCTGTGCACTTACAGATTAAAATCTATCTCTGTGACGGGACACAAACCTTCACACAAACTTCATTCAGGATCAGACTAGTAAGATAAAATAATGTACATTATCTTTATTCTACTTCTTAAACTGAAAAAAAACAATCTGTATATCTTAATACTAGCTGACCCGCGCAACTTCGTCTGCGTCTCTCAATAGTAATAAATTTTCCCCGTTTTTGAAACATTCTTCATTGGTGCTCCGTTCCTATTGGTCTTAGCGTGATGATATATAGCCTATAGCCTTCTTCGATAAATGGGCTATCTAAAACTGAAAGAATTTTTCAAATCGGACCAGTAGTTCCTGAGATTAGCGCGTTCAAACAAACAAACAAACAAACAAACAAACAAACTCTTCAGCTTTATAATATTAGTATAGATATAAAATTCTCGTGTCACGGTGTGCGTCGTTGAACTCCTACGAAACGGCTCGACCGATTTTCGTGAAATTTTGTGTGCATATCGGATAGGTTAGAGAATCGGCCAACATCTATTTTCATACACCAAATTTTTGAAATAATGTATATGACAAAACAACGCTTGCCGGGTCAGCTAGTATATATATATATATTAAACGTTCACCTCATTTTAAAACTAAGTACAATATATTTAGTGAAAACTATACAGAAACTATGCCAATAGTATCAGCATTGAGGAGAATAGTCCACTACGCAGTACACGAATTGTGGTAAGTAGTTAGTGAATTAAATTTTTTGGCACCGAGCTCTTATCGTGAGACTTACATTTAACGAGTGACTTTTGTATATAGGTCTCCAAAGCAATCAGAGATGTATTGAATCCTCAGTTACCTGACGGACACGACGCATGTAAAATACGAAAGCTTAGCGAAAAGTAGTTTTATTATAATAGGGAATATCATTTTCAATGTACAATACACAATTATTACCGATGTTAATTTAAAAAAGTTAATAATTGTCACTAATAGCATAAATAAGTGAAAACGACATGATTTTAATGGATCTAAAACAAACACGATGTCTGATTGTAATAATCATATGATTTCCGTCTTCGCCATGTACACCTACATTGTATCTATGTATTATATCTATGTACTATTTTCTTATTTTACTTATAATTATATTTATTAAAAAAATACAGGATAGTAAAGGTAGCTGGGTCATAAAATAAAGGATACGTCGCGGGTTTTTGGGCATGCCTAGAGTGAGACAGGTCTTTATTGACTTCAATCATCAAAACAAAACTAGCTCAAGTGCCTAAGTTCACAATGAGGTTATGCGACGCGACCACGTGGAGTTTTCAGACCGCGTTTCTGAAACGCTGTGATATTATCCTACATAACCTCGACGAGTAACATTTGCTGTACTTTGACTCTGCTAAAGTGTGCAGTTTGTAATATTGATATAACCTTGAACATCTCATTGTGAACGAGTAGGTGTTACCTATATTCTGTGTAGTGGGGCACTGAGCTGACTACATAAGATTATATACTTATAAGATAAAAGTAGGTACCACACGATAAAATAACGTTTTAATGCATTAATTTTAAAAATGAGCAAAAAATCTTACACAATTAATCTATCTACGCCGTCAGATCGCACGTAGTTGACGTAGTCGAATATATTATAAACTTTTCGTTTTTGAATATTTACCTATTATTAGATAACAGCAATAAAATAACGAATAATATATTATTTCATTTGGTTGAAGCTCAGGAAGTAGAAAAAGTTAAAAATATCGAAGATACGCGGCGCAAATTGTACAAAGAAATTTAGTTTGAGGAGAATAGTCTCTGACTCTACTCTGATTTAAAAAAATACGCACACTGGAACCTGGGTTGAATCACGTGCATGCAAAAGAAATGAGACGTCATCCTGGGATCCGTGTCAACATCGTTTCGTAATATTGGCTGGACACATTAGTTTTATTACAGTGTAATAGGGGGACTATATTTACATTCAATGAAGTGATCGTCTACTACGTTTTAAAGTGTAAGCTTAAATTTAAGCGAAAATAAATATTTTTCAAATAGTTGATAAAAGTACTTACTCATTAATTTTCGTGTTTTAATCATTATGCTGCTTAAAAACAGTTTGTCCGTTTTACTTTGAAACTATTTCATCTAAAACAAATGTTTTGGGTGTTATTCACATATAATTTCATTTATGTTTACATAACACATAAAACGAATAATTGACGGAAGCATTTAAGACAATACGTACCTAATAAATTTAAAGTCATTCTTGTAAAAAACAATAAGAGCAAAGCTCGTTCCCCTAGGTACTATAAAATGACAAAAAACTGTGAAATTATGTAAATATTTTAGTACTGTTTTAGTCTGTTCGCTGTTTAGAACACGCTAAAGAAAGGGTACCAAATATCTGTTATTTTAAACATGAAAATATAACTGTATTGCATATTTATTTATAACGTAATAATAATAACAACAACATATAATATATATGCATATAAAACAACTTTTAAACAAAAACAGGCGATAAAAGCAAGGCGATAGTCGAGGCGTGCCGGATATCATTCGTACTACTGCGGAGGCTGCGGTGTCGATTTAATTAGTGATTTGAAATTCAGTTTTATTTTTGTACCCACACATAACTTGGAGCTATCAAAATGTAAGAAACTCGTTTTATACGACTACTTCACAGCGAATCTAGAATATCAGGTTTACGGTTTGCACTAGACCATACGGTATACATAATATGTATGTATAAACCACCTAGGACAAATAACTGTATGATACGTACCTACGAGCATTTTTTTGGGTATAATTTACCATTCTGCAATTTGTATGTATTCAATAATTTTCTATAAGTATGTTTATCAACAGCCTAGTCCCAGTGCTACAGGCCCTACGTAATGGAAATTATTGCTTTAAATCTAATTCGTTTGAAGGAATGATTTGTTTTAGTCACAGCGATTTCACATGTGATTGTCATAGACAAAGACAAAGATAAATGCCATTAAAATCAATAAAAATATTTTTTATCGAAGATTACGATCTTTTTTTAGATTTAGACCTTTCGCGAGTCAGCGTAATAATAATATTAAGTCGCAGTGGTTTTGTGTATCATTCACAGGTGTGATTCTATGATTTATCACATGCGATTGTGATTTTATTATATCCCTATTTGAGATCAAATGTATTATAGTATGATTAAAGTATTATTATATATATACATTACCCATGGACCTTTAATCTTTGACAGAACTTGACAACTTATAATAGAATATCTGCAGACATACATTCTCAGAATTTTATTGAACACTTCTATTTTCGATTGTACACACGCCACAGTCCAGAGGAACCCTAAATATATACTAAAAGTTCAACATATTTTGTACGCATACCCAAAATAATGTGAAAAATAATCGACTATGCTAGTGCGTAGACTGTATAAAGTAACTGTAATGATGACAAAGAAAATTGGGTACATTCCTATGATCAAGAACATTATTTAGCCAACTCAGACAATAAAATAAACTAAAATACCTACTATAAAAAAATTCTACTTTAATTTAACGTTTGTATTTTATTAACCGACTTTTCTTAGTCCGTGTGGTGTCGGATTAAGAATACAGAATGTCACCAGCCCGCCCTGTTCATCTGAAAGATCTGAAAAAGAAAAAAATTAAGCAGCATAACAACACTGCAAAGAGAGCAAAACTCGAACAAACCCGACACCAACCCGTCTGGCCAGCGTGGGATAGTAGGTGAAAACCTCCTTTCTAAGTAGAGGCTTATATCCAGCAGTGGGCTATTAAAGGCTGTTGATGATGATGATGATGAACCGACTTCATAAACACAAAAGAGGAGATTATTATCATAAAATTAAGAGTAATAAGCAGAATCTTATCACGTTCCTTACGTAAGGTACTTATATATTTTTATAGTTATTAAACTAATAAACATAGAAAGTTAATGAGTCTTATTATTTAATACACAAACGCTCCTATTCAATTCAACAGTCATCTATCCTATTGTGTTTTACACAAGAATGAAACAGTCAATTTATTTAAAACTAGCTGACCCGCGCAACTTCGTCTGCGTCCCTCAATAGTAATAAATTTTCTCCGTTTTTGAAACATTCTTCATTGGTGCTCCGCTCCTATTGGTCTTAGCGTGATGATATATAGCCTATAGCCTTCCTCAATAAATGGGCCCTCTAACACTGAAAGAATTTTTCAAATCGGACCAGTAGTTCCTGAGATTAGCGCGTTCAAACAAACAAACAAACAAACAAACAAACAAACAAACTCTTCAGCTTTATAATATTAGTATAGATATATCACTAACAAAAACGATGTAAATGAACGTAATGAAAGCCTAAATAATCACTATATGAAAAACATACAGTGATATTAACGGGACACACAACATTAATTATTAGTAATGTTGTGTGTCCCGTTAATATCACTGTATTTTTTATCAAATACATAATTTGATTTAAAGCAAAATGTAAACCAGAATGCAAATATAATAAGAAGATTTTTTATCCGACAAAGAACATTAAAGACACAAAACAGACGGAATTTATAGTGTGCAGTTGATGTAATAAACATGCCAATAACTACAGAAGCTGTACACTGTCACGTTTATATTTATATATATGTATATACGTATACCGGGTCAAGGTTGAACACAAATTTAGAGCAACTACAGGCGATAATCTTCAAAACGTTGGCTCATACACGAAACACTTCGACGGTATATGTACTTTAATATTATTCTAGCGTATTCATTTTTATTTAACTAAACATTAAACTCGTATTTGGATATCAATGAGGTGCCTATTGGTTGAATATGGAAAATAAAACAAAAAGTCCAGATGACTGCAGGTTTATTGACCGTTAGGGACAGGTCAAACTGTTAACAGACTCAACAGAGTTCACCATCGTGACAATCGCACTTAAAAATAAAATAAAGGTATATCTCGGTTCAAAGGACCCCAATAAAAATGTATGTGATCCACGGAAATAAATTTAAAATTTATGAAAATTATTAAGATCGAAGTATCCTGATGCAGGAAAATGACCCCTCGGCAACATTATGCAGAACCGAAGGTACTAGAAAGCACAATGCACCCTATAAAAATATTTATTAATACAAGAGATTAAAGCAAGCAAAGACCTTTGGGACTACCTCAAGTATTTGACTCAAAACAAAAAAGGTGACATTCGGTTGGTAAATTATGTATTTTTTGATCTTGGATTTCAACAATGAACATTTAAAAGAATCTGAGGAAAAATACTTGACATAGAGATACAATTTCGCAGATAAACAAAAATAATAAAATCAAAATGACAGTGGGTCAATGCCAATCGGACTATCGATTTCGGAGGCGAATTGTAAATACTGAATCTACTTGTACTACTTATATTGTCCCTGATGATAACGTATGCAGAACAGCTAAATCACTTTGAGGTAGGAATAACTTCAAAGGATTTTGTTAATAATATAAAATAATATTAATATGAATTTGACATATCTCACACACGGCCGTGTGATCCGGTGGCCGGAAACTAGGCAGAGCCTGTAACCTGGTAACCAGAATGCTTATAAACATACTTACTAAATACATACATTTTAATTTTAATTTAATTACAGCCAGACACAGAACAAATGATCGGTAATCGAACCCACGACCTCTGCCTATAACTACATCGACAAATGAAAGCAACGTTCAAACCTCCACGATACCAATTATAGAAACAAAACCGTGAATTGTAATTAATAATATTTATTTAAACGTTATTCAGTATAAGTAACAGGTACTTGTAAATTAACATCCATGAAGGAAAATCACTTCAATTTGGCCCAAGGCCCGAAGAAACCTGATAAAGCGTGTAAGTATGTAAAATAAAAAGACATTGTTTGATCAAATACAGTTTTAACGGCCAAATATTGTAATGGTAAATGGTTTACATTGAAATTATTGGGAGTATTGCGTCAGCCTTTACAAAATGCGCTTCGAGGGCAGCTTAGTTACAAGTTAATCATGCAAATGCAGTAAACGAGTGATATCAAGTATCAAATAGCAACTACAATTAGAACAAAAGCTATGCACAGAAATGACAATGACTGTTTTAACATTCTATGAGAGGGCAAAAGCCTGAGTGAGTCAAATTTTGTAAACTTTACAGTTCAGTATTAACAAAATAGTATTAGATCATAATTTAAATATGAAATTTTAGTAGTGCCGACTGCCAAACGTCAATGTGGTTGGTTGGACTGCACGGATGGCATAGTGGTTTACGCAGTCGCTACGCCGCTTACTACTACTCTGAGTGTTGCGAGTTCGATCCCCACATGGGACGACATTTGGGATATCCACAAATGGTTGTCCTGAGTTTGGGTGTACTTTGAGTCTGTTTCATGTATGTTTGTAAAGTCCCCCACGACACAGGATATATTTTTAATATAGATATAATAATAGATTTAAAAAAAAAAAAACAAAAAACAAACAAACGTTTTTATGATCCCATTAATAAAATAACGGTACTGTTATAATCGACAAGCTAGATAGTGAAAAGATAGGTACTAATCTATCTTTGTTTTGTCACTTTGAACGATGATCATAAAATAGTAATTAGACATACCATAAAATAGTAATTAGACAAAGCTGATCTCCGTTGCGGATACGGGATATATACGATAGACGTCGATTTTAATGTCTTACGATTTTAACGTCGGCGTCGATTACAGGCCAATCAAGCCATGATGGCTGCGTGGCTCTGTAAAACGAACTTTTATACCATCGCGTTCCATTTATATATATTGAAATGAACGCGCTCACGATAGGTATTACGATAACTTGCATAGGCCTGTGACCACAGTCAGCGCAACAACAACAAGTTATAAATGTAGGAATAAAAAATATTTTTTCATCCTTTACAATGTATATTTGTCGTTACTGTGGCCAATTCCAAAATATATGACTTAAATGGCTAATATTTTTATTATTTTTTATTTATGTAAATTTTAACTTGTTAAAAAATTCTGAGGAAATATTCTTGACAAACAGACAGTCAGAAAACGAAGTCCTGTTCCCATAATTTTCCCCCTTTTTTCTTTTCAGAAACGGCACCCTAGAAATGTTGGACAACACAAGCAGCTGATGGGTTACTTGTGGCCCACGTGAGGTTTCATGGGTGACAAATGTAGACCCAGTAACGTAGGTTTGTAATTATAACTTTCTCGATTTCTAAATGTAAATTAACGTTTATTGTTAATCAATAGTAGTAATCGAGTGTGTAATGTTGTTCTCTATTTCATCATTTTATGAGTAATTGTTTCAATACCGTGTTGTTATCATTATGTTCGGGATCCGTTTAAATATGTGGTTCAATAGAAAGAAGTGATAACTGTTAAAATTGCATCATGCAGTTACTTGGATTTGAATGGCCAATCATAGGGGTGGTGATGATATATTTCTCCACGCTCATTGCATCAGCAAGTAACATAAATATTTTGGACATTTCTACGCGCATGAATGACTGTCAACTTTTACTATACGAGCAGGATCAACAGAGTTGTATCCTCGCTCTACATAATTTTGATTGCAACAGAAAGCTTGAAAGAGAACTTAAAAATTCAAAGGTTGACATTATTTATGAATAAGGGATATAAATATCATGATACGGCTTTCTACGCCTTTTTTTTTCCCTAGAAAGGAAGTCCCTGGTGACGGCTTTCTACACCTGATCTACTAACTGGAAAAATCAAATGTCGACGTTTGACTGTCATATTATGTAGTCAAGATAAAACGGAAGACATATCATATCTATACCAAGTTCTGGTACTTATTTCTTAGCATCATTTAAAAAAAATAATGTATCTGTAAAATAATTTAGATAGGTACACAACAAAGGACCGTTCTTTGCACAGAATTTCCATGTTTGCATGACACAGAATCTGTTTGAATTTTAAATTAAGGGTTAGCGTTCTAGATTTAAAGGCCATAGACTACTCGGTCACGAAGGTAAGCGGTGGTAAAGTGATTAATATTCAGCTAACAAATCAAATACCATTATGTTTATCTTAGTTAAGATATTTATAAACGTAACATAATTAATTCCTAAGGATACCCAGTCCGATCATATTCATACGCAACCAGTTTTTTTTACTCTTTTAACAGGGAAGTAGGAATAAATAAAACAACGAACAAGATTTTTTTCAATGTTAATAACTAAGTATAATTAATTTTAAATCAAAATTTATTTTTCAAATCGACCACTAACGACGGTGAACATGTTAAAATATTATAGGATGCTAGCGTAGAGCAAGATCGTTTATTTGGAATGTCATTAGTCTATAGCCCGCATTCAGGGATTTGAATCACTTTATAAGGAATTATCTGGTAAACTAAAACAACCACCAACCATTTGAACCTCTCCAAAGAAGGTATTCTGAACTTCGTTCGTTTAAATCGACTGGCACCCGAGTCTTGTCTACTTTGAAGCTAGCTTTAACTTCAATACTTAATTATACTGTCAAAATGTTTTGATGTATCCTATACCGTATAATAAAAAAATTCAAGCACTGTTCCGGTATTTTAAAACAACCAATTATATTTTAGTAGCTTTTACGTAAGTAAATAAATTGTATTTGTCTTTCAGAAGTAATTGTCTTAGTGAATTAGATAAGCGAGTGTTGTGTAAACAATATCTTATTATGTCCTAAACTGTAATATGTACAGTCATACGTCCTTGGACAACGAAACTCTAAGAGGATTACGTCTAGGAATGGATAACAGACTTACAGTTAGTAGCGGTAACTGTATATAATAGATTATGTAAAGAATTAATGTATTTTGTTACACTTACATTTTGTAAACACTTGAGCCTATTTTAGCTTTTAGACACCGCTTTTAGACGGTACGGTTTGGACATGTAAACAGATATATGTATGTAGTCAAGTCACCCGCTAATGAAAAAGCGTCCCCTATAATTAATCCTATCTAATATTATATAAATGAGCGTGAGTTTATTTGTTCGTTTACGTTTACGTGTTAACTCCTCTACCTATAATCAATTTTGCACACACCTCGTCAGGTACAAAATAAAAAACACCAAAAAACGACTATCCCCGAAAGCTAGAAAAATATCTTTAACAAGAAATGAGACGCGGTCAAAACTTACTAGTTTCAAATAAGAGCAGTTATCAAATAGACTCGTCGATGTAATAATCTATGAACTTTGAATGCAGTATGCTAATGACATCTCATAATCATAAATTATGCCCAAGGGTATAAAGTATACCATAAAAATGAGAATTCACCTAAAGGTGGTGCCCGTGCCATTGCGGCCAGGCGCTGGGAGGGGTCCGGATGTCTTAATAACAGCTGTTCCCGTATACCTACTGTCGCAGGCGCGGAGTGGCACACCGTGTGGTTTTAGTCGGTTCCATTCCCACACACCGCCCCACCACAAAACACGGTGGGGTGACTGCCCGAGAGGGTTTCCACACATAAAATAGCATACCATAGAAATAACTAAGACCTAAAACCTTCATAGATATGGGCAGCTTGTTAAACAAGGTAACCTCATTTTTGGAACGTGTCTTTAACCTCCTGCAGTCTGGAGAGACACGGGGAGCCATCACGTTAGTATAAAAAATACCTACTTACTTAATTTACATATTGTTATTCTCAAACAACTTCTAAAATGATAATTACTTTAGCGTTTATCTTTAATCTTTAAATTAGGTACTACCAAAGAAAGAAAACATTATTTCTTTTGCATAGGTATTAATTAAAATTAAGAATATTTATAAGAATTAAAATTTTGTTGTTCCAAAATACAGGGACTCTGACGTCATCGTGTAGGACTGTCTACATTTGATAGTACGAGTAGTGTAGTATAGTATTCACTCAGCGACAAGTGAACCAGCCAAACGAATTTAAAGCGGACGTAGTCGCATCCAAAACAATTGGTGAAGCTCTAGATTAAGAAAGGGGACAGTGTAAGCGTTGTACTTAGGTCCTTTCTTGAACACAAAGACAAACTTGAACAGATACGTACAGAAAAACGAAAGTAGTCTAAGAAGCGCATGCATACTGAATAACTGTTTTTATAATTCTTTTTCGATATTGAGCTCATTTTGTTCTAAGTCGGGGAGTGGGCCAAGACATCCATACTAATATTATAAATGCGAAAGTGTATCTGTGTGTCTGTTTGTTGTATATCTTTTACCTCTTCTTAAACCGTTGAACTAATTTAGATCTAAGATTTAGATAGATTTAGAGATAGTCCGAATCCCGGGAAAGGACATAGGGTAGTTTTTATCCTAGAATCATCCTTTAAGGGGCTGAAAAGGGGAGTGGAAGTTTTTACAGTGAATCAATAACCGTTGAACCACTTAAGATAAAATTTGGCATTGAGATACTATTCTTGAGGAAAGACATGGTTTACTTTTTACCTCGATAACCAACACATACGCGGGCGGAGCCGCGGGCAAAAGGTATTAGCAAATAAATGAATAACATCCATTTTGTAAGTGTATAGTAGTGGTGATAGATTTTCTTACTTTTTGAGCTATGAAACATACGAATAATCTTATGGATGGATGTTCCATAACAAAGAGGAGTTCCATAACAAGAAAGTATAAACTAACCAGTTTGTATGCGAGAAGAAGAAAAAAAACTAACAAATTTAAACACAATTTGTGTACAAAGTGTAAAGTTTAAATGTAGGATACAGAATTGCGAGACCAAACTGTCTTGCAAGTAATGGGCACATACACAACACACAGAACAATAATACTCCATATGGAAATAATATTCCATGCGGAAATATTTCTGAATAAATGATTCATTTCTATTTGTACTCGTATTTGTGTTATGCGTATATTTGTGACTGTTGCGTAATTGTCCGTTCAGTCTAGTCTCGTTCGAGAAACACTACGCAGTTTTATTGAGTTTTTAAAATGTTTTATCCACAGATCAGTAATAGAAAATAATTATAAAAATATCATATTATAATTTAGTTTTATGAGAAACAAATAAACAAATATTAATTAATTTTATATTATCTTAGGAACTACGCTGCGTAGTTAGATCTATTATTTTATAATTTTTAATTAAAGTATTATTTTATAAATATATTGTTTTTCAAAATAAACATTTTTTATAATACTAAAAGAATGTCAATACGTAACATTACCGCAATAAAGAAATAATTGATAAAGAGGTAGGCAATAAGTCACTGTTTAGGCAAAACGCCATGTTCTACAATATTAGACAATGAATCAAAAACAACAACTATCCTTAACAGACCCAGAGGTACAAGTATAGTACAGTACCGTAGAAAAGGGAATGGTAGATCTTCAACGTATTTTCGGACTTGACGATGATGTGACGAATATTCTAAATATTGATTTTTTGTTTCTTTATTGTATTTTCGTATTTGAAGTGAAACCAACGAAGAAATTAAATAAACAAAACCCTAATTTCGAGTAATGATATTACAACCAGTAATCCATCATTGTGACACAGCTGTCGCTTTTACATAACAGAATTACTGATTCTGGTTCTCTACACAAAAAGTTTAAGTAAAAAATATGTAGTTCCGGGACGCGTAGTACTACTACGTAGCGCAGGTGTTTCATAAGACAAATACTTTTTTTTAAATAACCGTAGCACTTTTTGCAACACAATGTCTATCAAATGTGTCAACTACTATAAAACACATAGTGTGTACAAAAAAAAATTGTATACCTTAAAGTCAATTTATTTTGTTTGCACTGGTTTTTATCCCTTTCTGTCGCACTATGGTAAATCAAGACGGAAAAACTGAAGTGGGTAGCCTAATTAGACGAAGAAGAAAATATCTATTTTGAAATAAAAGGAAGACGAAATTAAAGAAAAGGAAGATACTATTTTACTGTATGATATCTTAGTTTGATCCTACACAGTGCTATTTTATGAACACGATTTTCAATCTGAATTGTGTTTACAGTTTTTTTCATTACTTATAGGATTGCTCACCGGAACAAAAACAGGTTTGTCTTATTCTAAAGAAAAGTTACCTAGAGATCGTCACATATTTATGTTAATAGCGCAGTCGTGTCATCGCTAACAGTCTTGCCCGGTTAAAGGTCTCTTGTTGGACATTATGTTATTCACACGTCACATAGGAGAAAATTGTAACTTGGAATTTAAAGCTCATTATTTACATTGTACACGAGATGCGAATAAACATAGTAACACCTTAGGAATTATGACTGGGTTCATTATGTTGTTTACGTCAAGTTCATAATAACTTCATTTAAATACCCACTGTGGTTTCAGTTAGCAATTTAATTTAGCTCAGTTTGCGACGCATATTGTAATACTATGCCGTTAGCATCCGGTTACTAAGATTAATATAAAAATTATAAAATGTAGTGGTAATGGAAGAAAACCGTGTCGGCCGGAAAGCCGAGTTAAAAATGTTCATATGTTCTACAGGCAAACGTGGATTTAAATAAATATAATCAGTATGGGTCATTTAACTGTTATTATAAGCGCAGAAGCTTAGTGTTTTGTAAGATTAACCTAATGTTGTAAGGAGCATAATACTTTTATCGGTTACATGCTATCGATGATAATATAAAACATAGATTGATGTACATACTTTTAGAATAACGATCGTCTACTGATATGATTTTCTGAAACATTCAATTCTCTTTGTTTACAGTTAAGGTTGTTTATATTGTACTCGTAGATAATATGTTATTTAAACTTGACTGCACGGATGGCGTAGTAGTTTAAGTGGTCGCCACGCCGCTTCCTACTACGCCGAGTGTTGTGGGTTCAAACCCCACATGGGACAACACTTTGTGTGATCCACAAATTGTTGTTCTGAGTCTGGGTGTTCTTTGTGTCCGTTTCATGTATGTTTGTAAAGTCCCCCGCGACACAGGAATATATATTCCTAATGCGGGCGGTTGTCTTTTTAAAAAAAAAAAAAAAACTTCGAATCCTAAGTCGTGAACAATACAATACCTTAATATATAAAGATCTAGCAGCTAGATCTTTATATATTAAGGTATTGTATTATAGCTATTATTATAGCTATAGATTCTAGCTGATTGTACGGTTTAATACTGCAACTGAATACTTAAATACGTAAATGTTTTTTTTGTTTTTGGAGCGCTAGCGCTTGATTAGCGATCTAGAGATTTGTTTATTTTTTTATGTGTTTATTTTATCTGCGACTTAGCTTACGTAAAAGTAAATTTTTAACCAACTTCAAATAAAGGAGGAGGTTATATTGTTTTGTCAATCAATTCAGATATGTCTTGAGAGCAGTACTTTTCGTTGAATATTTTTTTTACATACGACCTTTTAGTTTTTACAGTATATTAGCACTTTCATCATGATTGACATGGACTAATTTAGACGTAATAGCGTAATAATAAACATATAAACTTACTTTCAACATTTATAACATTAATTATGAAGTTAAGATAAAGCTCTTACATGGTATTTTTTGTTCAAATCAGAAGCTGAATGTGAATGGATCCTTAACAGTTGCACACACAATTACAAAAGCAGTATACCGACAAATACAACGAGGCGTGCAAGTCGATCGAGTTCAGGGTTCCATAGAGCTGAAGGTGAAAGGAGGGCAGTGCACCGTACGATAGGGCGGTACACTAGAGCTAGAAACAGAACCTGTCGCCCTTATGTATCCGATATACAAACATAAATACATATCAACTGTGCAGGAACGTTGTATATCGGTTACGAAGTAGTACGTGGAACGGAACTAATGGAATCCAGACCACAGCTTCACCGTGTGTTGATTTGATAAGGAATAGATGTCTACTAGTGATTTGATCTTTATAGTTATCTATAAGACTATAATAACGTAATAATCGACTCTCCTACTCTCGTCGTCTAGGCTAGGCGTCGTCTCGAACTCCTGGAAGGTAGCGTTTGTGCACCCGATCCCTAAAAATGTGACCGCTCTGACCTGTCCAATTACAGGCCTATGGGCGTTCTCTAAGATTATGGAATCGATAATCAACTGCCTAATCCTCCGGTACTTAGATGCTCACCAGCTACTCAATGACCGACAATATGGTTTTCGCCGGGGTCGAAACAAACTTGTGTCTGAAATTGAAACTTCCTTAGTGGAGGTTTCAGATTGGGCCGACTAAATCTAGTCCAGTTCAACCCAAAAAAGACACAGTTCCGTGCGTTCACCGCAAAGAAGATATTATTTGTCATATCACCTCGGTTTGACAGCACCTCCCTAACTGCGTCAGCCAGTCTCAGAATCCTAGGCATCGACATATCCAGCGAAGTGCAGTTTCGGGGCCACTTAGAGGGTAAGGACAAATTGGCCTAGAAGAAGCTCGGTGTGCTGAACAGATCGAGGCAGTATTTCACTCCGGCCCACAGCCTTCAGCTCTATAAGGCGCAAGTTCGACCGCATATGGAATACTATGTTCATCTCTATGCAGGGGCACCTCAATACCAGCTTCTCCCTCTGGACCTCATCCAACGAAGAGCGGCTCGTATCGTCGATAGCCCAAACATCTACGATCGGCCCGATGCCTTGGCGTTGCGTAGAGATGTAGCTTCACTCTGCATTCTCCATCGCATATGTCATGGAGAATTGTTCGGACGAATACCGGCCGCAACTTTCCGCCATCGTTCAACACGGCAAAATTTTCATCCATATCACCTGGATAGTTGGCGCTCCATCAATGTGCGCTTTTCAAGACACTTTTTGCCTCGCACAATCTGTGGCACAAGTTATCGTCTGCGGTATTTCCGTTCCGATACGACCTTCAAGAAAAGAGCGTACTCCTTCTTGAAAGGCCGGCAACTCACTTGACTCCTGAGTTGCAGGCGCTCATGGGCGGCAGTAGTCGCCTTCCATCAGGTGACCCGTCGGCTTGTTTTCCCAGTGCCCCAATCTTCCATAAAAAAGTTTGAGTTGTCGCGAACAGTGAATGTTAATATATCATTGATGTATCCAGTAATATTCAATACGTATTCTATTGCTCTGTGCACAGTTTTTTTTTGTGCGGAGATCCCCGCGGATACCAGCCACCGGTGGGTAGTTATGTCGGACTCATACTGACCAAAACCCCGCACGCGGCCTCGGGTACCAGTAGCCTTTTGCACCTGACTGACACCTGTACATGCGTTGTAATTATCATCACAGTGTGGCGTAGGAGGACCAAAGAAACGGAATCTTTAGAGTATCATATATTCAATTAACACATAGGGTGTGTTATTACTACTACTTGAAAATACATAAAATAGATTTACATGTATTTGTTTAAATTGTATACAAAACTATTGTAAGTGTTTATGGCATCCTTAAGGTGATGACACCGGTGTTTTTCCTCCATAAATAAATTACAAAACAAACATTGTTTATGTATAGGACAAGTATTACATATTAATAAGTGATAACACATCTGAAATATACATTTGTGGTTTGCGAATTACGAACGTTTGATGTTATTAATGTATTCCGATATTTTTAAACTGTAGAAATACTGTCAATGAGTATATGAGCTGAATATATATATTAAAATTAACTTTTTTAAAAGTATTCCGTATTCTTCATTCCTTACCCTTAGGGGTGCTATTTTTTCTTTAAATTTGAGTGGGTACAAACGATAAGTATACGCTCCAGTTTAAAAAGAATTTGCCAAATTGATTTATTAATCGCGAAGTTGTGAGGTAATAAACATAAAACATACAACTGAATTAGAAACTCCTCAATTACAATTAAGAATTCGTTTTCGAATAGTTTAATGTTTGAGTGACTTTATTTTTACCGTAAACAGTGTGTATGTTTTATTCATAAACTTTAATATTCGGGTAGTTGGAGCCCTAAAATGTCCGACAACAGTATTTCTAGAGAACTTCGACATCGCCTAGCACTTGGGTTATAGAGGCAGTCGCTCCGCGTAAAATATCGAAGTTCATCTTTATCGCAGTAGACTCAAAGCCGACCCAAACGTAGTTTGAGAAAAAGGCAGGGGGAAAAATCATCGTCGTTCAACAACGATTACAGTTACTATGTGTATAAATACATGTAATATGTATATGTTAGAGGGCTCTGACTTCTAGGCTACAGTCAGCTGGGGTTGCAGGTATATACGTATAAGCAATATCCTTTTCTTACCATTTCCTTCCCATCTTACCAACTTTTCCTTTCACGTTAACTTCATCCAATTCCCATCCAAAGCGAGTGAAAACCTCGTCATTTCACTAATTTAGGGGACTATGCTCCTAATGGCTTGCGCTATTAGCAGAGGCGGATTAAGTATGGCGCGTATAGCGGTATGGAGAGAAAACATAAATGGGAGGAGGTATTGGGTAGTGACTGGTATATTAATTAGGAAATAGAAAAGAAGATGAAATCAAAGTAATATATATACATAGATATAAAAAGTGATAATTACACTTAGTATCTATTTGTTGGACTAAGGTGAATATCTAACACACTAGAGAGAGTATATAATATTATGTCTGATCATGGCTGGTGGTGCTATTAGATACATATTATTAAATAAATACGTGTGATTTATAAGTTCTAAATATATATATTATAAGAAATAACGTGACCTTGCCACTTTAGCAGATGCGGGAAAAACCGTCCCTTATACCCGCGGCTTCATTAAGGGCCTTTGTTCAAAAATTCTGCGCGCGCGCCTCTTTGTAACCCCTCGCGCCCCTAGACACGTGCCAACTTTGCCTTAGCGATAATCCGCCACTGGCTATTAGTCATCACTATCGTCGTACAGTTCATGCATTTTAAAAACAGCTACATAGTTTTGATAATAAATTTTGCGAATGTGCATCCACTGATGCAAAAACTGAAGGCAATCTGGTCTAATAAAGCGATGTAAAAATCATTTTTTCGTAATTAATATTTTCTGACAAACATTTCATGGGAGAGAAAATTTATCAAAATATAACTATAGTAGAACAAATAATATCTAACGTAAAAAAATTACATTGCTCTCTGACGTAGTTTGTTGGTCTCGTAACAGGCTAATATTGAAAATTCGCAGAAATACCCACACATCATTGCTAACTCTAATCTTTCAAGGAAGAGAAGAAACTTTGCCAAAAAATATTCATTGCGCGTAAGTAGTTTCGTTTGTCACATTAATTTCGGGAATGGAGGTCGAGACTGAACTCTACCGGCACTATACGAAATACGAAAAATATAGCGAAATCATTTTGTTACCGGGTTGGATTAATTCAAAATTTGCGCATTATTTAAAACAGTATTTATAAAAAAGATGACCTTGAATAGAATAGAATAGATTATATATTTCTTGTATTCCTTATATCCTGTAAATCTGAAAAAAAAAGCAACCAATTGCCTTAACTACTTTAAAATAAATTACGAAAATACGTAACATTAGCACCAATACAATTATTAGATCAACACGCAATAGGCGATTTTCTAATATATATGGCTTCTTGTTAAGTGCGCACGTCGCGAAGTGGATGATTTTTTTTTTTTGATATGGCAAAAATATCTTAGGTGCATGGCATGATTTTTTATTATGTCACAACAGATCTTCTGGTTCAAAGAGGATATGGCTAGAAAGGGAGGGAGAAAAAAGAGTTTTCTTCTTCCATTCTCCTCTATCACTCACTGTGACTAAAACCAATCATTTCATCAAGTAAAAAGGTTTTAAATGTAGCAATAATTTCCATGTCTAGTCCTGTTCCCCAAGAGTTTTTAGCGTTCTTTAAATAATCGATCTATCTATAAATAATCATTGGAAAACTCTTGCTTGAATGGCATGGAGAATCATCGATCAACTGCTCTCGAGTTGACTACAATATACAATAATGAAAACGACAAGACACATAAATTGGGTAATATTGTGATAAATCAAACACGAGTTTAACAGGGCTCCTTCCTTTACCCTCAGTTATTATACACGTATGAATCAAGAACAACACTAACCAAAGTTACTAATAAAACTGTAAAAATGAACCCTCTCTATAGCACTACATTTCTCAGTTAGACCAGTTGTTATTTAATTCTTGTAACAATGACGACGTTATGTCTCATACTTATACACCGGCAATTCTAACACGATTTGTATAAATATAGCATATCACTTGTTAGAACCCGCCTACACTTGTATTTTGCAAAGAACCATGGCCGACCAGTCACGTCTAAAGACTCACCAAGGCGTTGTCTGATTCAGACACTGCAATATGTATATTCGCTCCTATGCAAACTCCAAAGAAGGCATTAGAACGTTTTAAATTATCTAAAAATTACGTAATCGCACAGAAGAAATACTTTAATACAAAAATAGTATTTTATTCAACAAGATTATATGCTTTATAGAGTACCTCTGATATCAATAACAGAGCGTATCATGTAAATAGTGTTGAGGTACTGTTTTTATCTGATTAAGGATTGAAATCTTGTAAAGATCAAAGCATACTGCGATAAAAAACCGTAAAGGATCTTAAATATTAAAAATAATAATATTCGGACATTTGTATAATACAGATTGTACGCTCGAAAGAAATCTCTCGTGTAAAATTGTCACTCACTAAACATACTTTATTATTTTTTACCCCACCAGAAAATCTTATTAAATGTATTTTTTCAGATTATTTCTTTGCCCAAGTTATATAACTTGAACTTTTTTCTATGGCTTTCTATAACACGACAGGACAACATTTTACTGGATGCTTGTAGTTTAATGTAGTCGTTTTAACATGTTTTCTTTTTTTGTATAAGCCAATACTTTTAGTTCGAAGGCAGTTTATTCCATCGTGCGTGTAAGAAAGACCTTACAAGTCTTTATAAATATTATAATTAAACCTAAAAACCAATCCCACGCTGTAGTTTCAATTCTGCTGGAGCAATAAAGACAGTCTTCTTAAGTTTGACAAGTTAAACTTTTAAGTTTAAAATACTCGTACCTAATCAGACTATATCAAACATATCACACTATATTCATCAATGGAAACTAAATCAGGTATTCCGTTCTTCTTTTTTTTCCATTCCAATTTCAGATAAATTAAAAAGATATAGCAAGGTTTATGAAAACCAAGGATAATGATGGTGCTTTAATCAACAGTCACGCAATTATCGTTAAGAATTAGTATCAAATGAAACGCTGTCTCGTGTCACTTTATTACATTTGTAAAAACCTACTAACTCCTAAGCAATGTTACACATCTAGGTACGGCCATAAAGTTAATTTATTGAAAATGAGTCATCCACCACAATTTATTAAAGAAACCACTACCCCAGTATACAATGTTTTATTACCGCAAAACTACCGTATTTATTGTAGGTCATAGCATTAGTCACTTCTCAAAATTATAATAGTCTAACACGCCTGCATATACATAGATATTTAATTGACTAGTGGTGCCCGCAAATTCCTCTGCGTAGAATAAGTAGGTACTCGGTACTCTATTTATCATCCAAACTTTCATAAATCTCTATATTAATTGAATAATTATAAAGATATTTTAAAAGTTGTAGAGTTCACATACCTATATGAATAGGTGATAAGCTGACATGACGTAATACATTTTGTGTTTTCCACTTTTTGCGAGCATCAAACTCTTCAGCACGTTACAAAAATATATTTTTAATATACTACTTATTTTAATCCTAATACACTAACGAAACGCGACGTCAAAAAACCAACCGACTATAACAACTGACTGTTGCAACCATTTGTCTAACACGTCTCGAAGAGTCCTGCAATTAAAATAATAATAATCCTTTTACTTAAACGTATGTAAATTCGTTTTGAACTTACTATCACTAGAAATATTAAAAGTAATGTACCGGACGTTTTAATATCGCTATGTAAGTGCGGAGGCTACGTTCAGTGCCGACTAGTCGACGACGTCAGCCGGAGCGACAACCGACCGTGACCGCGTTGCGTTGCCAACAACAGCCTGCCCTCCTCAGGGCAGTAAACTGCGACTTGCGTAATAATATATATTTCATTACGTTTGCATATGTATTTTGCTATACAATTTTCTGCTTGCAAATTTATCTAGTTTTATGCCTTATAGATACAGTCAAATAAATATGTATAAATATGATAAGACGAAAAGGGATTAGAAAAGATCCTAAACAACACATTTTATTGCAAATTAAAGTCATCCACCCCATGCTCTATTATTCTACTCATAGATAACTTGCCATGTCTTTCTTATACAGTTGTCAACAAAGCCCATTCAGCTTACCGCTTATAATAAGTCAGGCCAACTTGTTTGTATGAAATAATTCAAGATAAGCTATAACATGGGCCTTGATTGACGTGGCATACGCAAAACGATAGGCTGACGATCCGTTAGGCCTTATCCGCAGCTGGTAACATAAGGGGTTTCTGGTATTTGTAGACGGAAGGCGAAATTATTGTACTATATCGTTCGTTAGCTAAGAACGTCAGAGTTGAAATAGTTTTGTTTGGTTCACGTGCTGACGCAAAAACACTTATCCAATTGCTATGAGGATCTTATTCTTGACGATATTTATTACTAGATTTTGCCGGAGACTTTGCTTGCACAATTTTTTTTTCTACATTAGGAGAATGGTACTTTTTCTGAATAAAAGATGGCTATTGCTGGCAAGCTACTGTTGTAAAGAGTACCGATAAGGTAAAGTACTCGTAAACTAACATTCCTTTGTATTATGGTTATTGTTATCCGTGTGGTGACGTATTAAAAATACGGAGTGTCATAACCCCTATTCAGCCCGTGGGTGTCGTAAGAACGAACTTAGGGATCAAACTACGCAAGGTAACAGCACTGCCAAAAGAAGGAAAACTTGACACAAACCCTATACCAACCAACCCGTCTGTCCAGCGTAGTGTATTAGGCTAAAATCTCCTTTCTAAGGAGAGGAGAGGCCTGTCCTATATCCCTCAGTGAACTATTATGGGCTGTTGATGTTGATGGTGATTGTTATTAAACTCTTCATTTATATGATTACAGTCACTCTTGTTATAGATGACCAGATACTGAGTAATGTTAGCAATTTTGCATTTATTTTATCAGAACATATGTAGTTGATGGCTTTAACCTAGTATATAGCTTTATAAAAAGGTACATAAGACTATGAAAACAGACCCGAAACCCAATATTGTTTTAGTAAAATTGCGTTGGCTTAAGAGTGAATTATTAATTTCAGCGTGAAAAGATTCGAAGTCATTAAAGTTTCAGACACCAAGTTTCAAAGTGACTACAACATAGTTTTCTAGATAAATCTGTGTACGTATGTTCTGTACGGGATGATGGTTGTAAGACAATTAATTAATCGGAAAGCTGAAAATACAACGTGTATATTTTGATGTTTTAACTACAGCAGCAAAAGTCTTAGCCATCCGATAGCATGAGTTTCAATGACCCGTAGAAAATAATTGACTTACGAGAAGATACTGAAAGAGCCGTGACGCAACATTTGAGATATATGAACACAGGGTTAAAGAGGGTGACATCTGACCATTACAGGTAAGAGAGAAAGATAACACATATAAACATAATAAACAGTAAACACGTGAATGTATTTATAAATTTATTGTTATGATGTTTATTCAGCAATGGCTAAGTTCTTTCTGGTTCCCTTATGAAGCCAAAGCTACTTGGTGATGAAAATTCAATGTTATAACAGCAATTTAATTTAATAGAGTAGCTGATAACAATTGACGTTTGATCCAAGGACATCATAAAGGTCGTAGATTATTCTTAATGTTGTTCCCAAGATAAGGCATGGTTGTTATTAAAGATTGCAACTTTGTAATTTTTATACTATGCATTTACTTAGTGCTATTTGCAGTGACCTATGTTACTTATTCATCAAGGCAAATGCGATGATGAACAAGTAAAAGAGTTAAAAGTAAATCTGGGGCAATTTATTAGTTTTTCTTCAGTTACGGCCGTAAGCTATTTTAACTTTTTTTTAAAGTGAAACTGGTTTAGAATCGTTTGATTTTAAACTCGATGAAACGAAAATGCGTCACGATAAAGAAACAAACACATAAATATATAGGATTAAGTCGGCGAGAGAATGAGATAGAATACATTACACATTATTTTTAGTATAATATTTTGACAGTATGAATATTTTTATCTATTTATTTAATACTAGCTGGTACCCGCGACTTTGTTCGCGTGGAATTTGAAAAACGCTGCCATAGTGGGTTCGATGCCCGATCCGGGCAAACTTTTATTTGGTATTTTTTACGCTATATAATAGAATCATTAAAGGCCTGGAGCAGCCTTTTGCTTACTAACAACGTGCGTTGACTACGAGTGAAAGAAATCTTATACATACTGCGCGCTTATAACTTACGCCATCTAGGAGACGTAGGGCTAAACCCACAGAAACAGTCGAGGAGTTGTCTCCGTGTTGAAGTCCTAGTGTGAGTTTATTTCACATTAACTCGCTCTCGACGCGATGGCGAGCGCGTTCGACGTCGCAATGTATGAAGTCTTCATTAACTATTAATCAACACAATTAATACGTAGCTTATTTTAATTCTCGGTGTAAATTTAGTCGGTGTAGCAATATCTATCGTCTGATTTCTGTTTGGATTTTTAATGCGACATTACTGCAACTTTGTCCTTCGTTTGTTTCATGAAGGTTTGTTGCAATCGTCCGCTTTCTCAACTTCCTTTCAAAATACTTTCAAGTCTATAAGATGTTCATACAGAAGTTCTTGGGTCTTCTAGATTGGAAGCGGCCCATTATGTTAATTAGCAACTTTTTCTTATTTGATTGTCTTTTTAACTCTTTGACCAACTGACTCTTTTATTTGAAAGTACAGGCAAGACGAGACAAGAAAGTGGTAATCAAAAAATCAATTAAAATTTCTTCTAAGACGTAATACTCGTGTAACGTTATATAGCCGGCCAACCTTTTATAACAATATAATCGTTTTGCGAGTGGTAAAGAACGAAAGTAAATTTGTGAAAGGAATACGGATAGGGCAAGGCTTAGGACAAGTCTCAGATTGGGAAATAGAGAGATAGTCAGAGATTGCGATAGCTAAAACAGAGAGAGGTCGCGTCCGTCTCGTGATTGGAGTAGTCACTAAGATTGGAAAAGTAAGAAAAGTGTAAAATTCGCTTTAATTTCTAACATATACTTTAAAAATGATTATTAAAAAAGACACGAATGTTAAAAAAAAAAAAAATTGTGTCTTGATAGATTATTTATTAAATTTGTGGTCTTCTAATGAATAGCCTTTTTGTCAGCCTAACCGCAGAAGAAATGCTATTTTAAGATACACATATTTTAATAAATGTAATTTAAATGTGCAGGAGAGACTTATCCAGTTTTCATGACATCCTTGAATTGCTATTATGACTCGACTGTTTCTTGTGATAGTGGCCCAGGCGGCATCTGTTTTTCTTTTTTTGGAGTCTATCCGAAAAGTTAAGAAACTAGCCGTACCCTGCCACGCTTCGCTGTGGCACATTGTGGTTGAATTGATGAGAAATGAGGAAATAAACTGATGCAAAAAGTACAGTAAATACCATCTTTGAGGCGGGTTGTATATCGTATTAAAATATGAGCTCAATTAGTGGAAAACTTTTTGATTTTTTTAAGCGTACACAAACTAACTTAAAATTTATATATAAGACTAGCTAGTGGTAAAATTTGAAAAGCGCTGCCTTGCTTTTATAGACAGCTACCTGGTAGTAAAATATTATTAATTTCGGTCCAGCCGTTTAGAAGATTAAACGAAACAAACAGACAGACAGACAGACGGACAGACAAAAACAAAAACTGGTTTTTAGACATAGGTATCCTGCAAATAACCGTGTGAGCATTAAAAAAACCTGTTATTTTGACGTTACAAACATACACTTCAATTTTATTTACTTGTATAGATGATCATTCCACTATACGCTCAGACTCGCTCGCTAGAAACAATGGGTTTATGTAAAACATTTGAAAAGAAAAATGTGTTCATATATTTTTTCGCAAACCAAGTAGGTTATTAAAATAAAGGGTTTTTAGAGATGATAACGAAATATCTAAAACTATAAGTTCACGCACTTTTAACACAGTGGGTGGTTAATAATTATAATAAATTTAAAATTAACCTTACGTTTATTTCACATCAACTCGCTCTTGACGGCGACCGCGCTCAGCGTTGCGATTGGTGAAGAGTTGATACTGTGGGCCAATCACAACGCCTAGCACCTTTTTTTTTCGTGCCGAAATCCTTTAGAATACTGCCAACCGGACGACCGCCCAGTGGGGTGGTTATTGCGATCCCACTAAAATCCGCGTTCCGTTTGGATATCACTAGCCGGGGAACAAGGCGTAACCTAGAAAGGAAATTTCTGGTACTCCGACGGACCCCGGGCCATCTACGGCTTACAGACCCTCTCATGTACGAGAACCACGGTGTCCCCTACCTTCTAGAGGCCACCACCCCGGCCTACGGCTGCTAAGGTGACAGTTAGAGTCGCCTGTCACTCAGGCCTGCGTTTATACAGGATGGAGGTCGCTCAACGACCTACGGCGCCAGAGTTGCCTACAGTACCTGACCCGTTCGTCTATTCATTAATTTTTAAAAAATAAGACGGGTAATAAAATGTAAGAATTAAGTTGAGTGTCGAAGGACTAGACTAACCAGCCTTGCGGACTTGCAAATATTTGCAACATAGTTTAACATACAGAAAATCGCAAAGTAAACTAACGTAAGTTGTTTGCACGGATCTATCGTCAACCGTACACAAGAATGGGATCTAACGTTACGTGCCGAGTCTATTCGTTCAGTCAAGTCACCGATGCATTCTAACTATTCTAAGTTGTGGCTTAGTGCATATTAATAAATATACTGTTCCCAAGCGGCCTACTAACTTAATGGAATAAATTAGACGTTAAAACTAAACTTCCGTTGTTATTTTTTAAACAGAACTAGAAACTTCTAGAAAAAGACATTTTAAATCATTTTAATGATTTTAAAAAAAGAATACCTATATACTAGTAACGTGAGGTTACATACTATTTTTTTGCCGCCTCCAGCTAAGGTAAAGTAGTGGGTCCGCGAGGAGAGGGCCGAGATGAAGTTTTGAAACTCGTGATTAGGTTCGGGCGATACAGGACAGGACAGGACAGCTCAAAATAAGAAGAATCATCACTGGATCATTTATAAGTATAAAGGCATATTTTAAACGATTCGACTAACTACCCAATAGGTTTATTTCTTGTAGAATGATATTTCACGTAGAGTCAAGCCTAGTTTAAAAGGTGGCATAATTTATTGCTGTCATCCATATGCTGAGTGAAAGACCATTTTTGCTTTATAGTATGGTCTAGTGGTTAGTGACTAAGCCGGAGACAGTGGGTTTCATTTCCACCCAGAACAAATAATTATGTAATAAGCACGATCATTTGTTCTGTGTATGGGTGTTATTTATCAATAATATGTATAGAAATATTTAAGTTTATTTATCAGCGGGCTGGTTTCTGCAGAATGCCTAGTTTTGGATCACAATGCCGTGTTTAAGATGTGTGTTATTATTATTATTATTGTCAACCAACTACTGTTTTTAACAACTACTTTCACATATACATAATGATAAAGCTTTTTCATATTCTTATTATGTTCATGTTTAGGATACAAATTCACGGGCAATAAATATGTGACTCACGTTTGCGTTGCCTATAGACTTAATACGATGTGTCGTTAAATAGCCAACATTTGCTTTGTTGTTAGAAATGTGGCAAGGATGGCAAATAAGAATGTGAGGATATGCAACATTATCATATATCATACCTTTATTGCGCGACTGGAGCATTAATAATGTCGCAAATGTTATCAGCTTTTCTGATTTATCTGTCTGTAGTCTAGTGTTTGACTTCTAGGTCTCCTTTGGACATTAACTAGTCACAGGAATAGACAGTTGGTAGTTTGGTGTCCATACTTTATTTGTTTACGGGTGGGTGTACTTGTACGTGCGCAACGGGTAGGTATCTCTGAATAAAGTCTAATGACCGTATATAATATGCCACTGCGTAATAGACAAGTATAATTATTTTTTTAAAGTTGTTTATCTTTTAAAATGCTGTTTGTCTTATAAATTATTTTTATTTTAAAAAACCATTATGCATTATACATGAAGCAATTTATTGTAGAATATTAAGGTTATTTTAACATCACTCTGAGCCCTATAACAGCATAATACCTCATTATTTGAATTTATGTATAATGAAACTACGACACAGCAGTCATTTCAACGTCTTACTGGCTGTTCCGGAAGTTTCTTAACGCGCGTTACACGCTCTGAGCGGATGGGAGCAAGACCAAAAAATGTGTAACAAGACTTCTTGCCGACACTTCAGTTGGCGCGCCGACGCTTACATCTTCTTCATATTTAATATCTATACTAATATTATAAAGCTGAAGAGTTTGTTTGTTTGTTTGTTTGTTTGTTTGTTTGAACGCGCTAATCTCAGGAACTACTGGTCCGATTTGAAAAATTCTTTCAGTGTTAGATAGCCCATTTATCGAGGAAGGCTATAGGCTATATATCATCACGCTAAGACCAATAGGAGCGGAGCACCAATAAAGAATGTTTCAAAAAACGGAGAAAATTTATTACTATTGAGAGACGCAGACGAAGTTGCGTGGGTCAGCTAGTAATATATATAGCAAACGTCTATCAAAAAAACGAAAGGAACTTCCTTTCGACCAGGGATCAATAGATCCCTCTAGCCAATTTTTTTTACGGTATAGGGTGCAAATTAGAGTGCAACCTGCAACTCAGGAACCATGGACACCTGCAACTCAGGAATAACAAGTGTGATGCCGGCTTTTGAGGAACTGTCGAAGTAGGGGTGGAGAAAGGGCGACTGGACTCTGGTAACCTCCCTCACTCAGTGAAAATCAACTATAGATTTGCTTAACACCAGTAAAGAGAGAGGCAACAGCATACTACTCACGGTGTAAGCAGGTGAAAAAGTCACAATCACAATATTATCAATTGTTTTTATGTTGCGTCACTGGCCGTGTAGTGACGGATTAAGAATCCGGAGTGTCGGCCGACTAAGGGAGCGAACTCTGCAGGACAACAGCACTGCAAAAATAGGGCAAACTTGACACAAACCCTATACCAACCCATCTGGCCAACATGGTAGAGTAGGCCAAAACCTCCATTTTAAGAAGAGGCCTCTGTCCAACAGTGGACTATTAAGGGCTGTTGATGATGTGATGTCTTTATGTTTTGTGCACCAGTGGAAGTGGGCCAGTCGTGTCTTCAGACGGACTGATGGTCGCTGGAACCGAAATACGTTAGAGTGGAGACTGCGATTAGGCAAACGTAGTGTAGGGCGCCCTGCGGTACGATGGACCGACTACTTGAGGAAAATGGCTAGCAGCTGATACATACATGGGGCCGGCCCAAGACCGGGTTGGTTGGTTTGTTTTGGGGAGGCCTTCGTTCAGCAGTGGACGGCAATAGGCTGATGATGAATATGCACCAGTGGAAGAAGGAAGAAGAAGTGCCTTTAATGTTTAAGTAACCATCCTTAAACAAACATTAACTTAGGTAACTTGATTCAACACGCAATATAATACAATAATAATAATCTACCACATACACACAACGCCATCTAGTCCCAAACTAAGCAGAGCTTGTACTATGGGTACTAGACAACTGATATAAATACATATATACTTTTTTTTTTGTAAATACATACATATTATACATAGAATATAAAAAACACACGCACATACAGTTGATGAAGGCCTCTCAAACCGTAACCCATGTTATTGTTTGTTTTTTTTTATTTTAAAACAAACGAAAAGTACTTATGTAGTAGGCAACATACATACATAGAACCGGTCATCACAATGCTATAGTGTGGATGTAATATGGTAATAACGCACACATACAAAGCTATACCTAACGGGCCCCCTAGTATACGAAGCTCGTATGTACAGTTTTCAAGGTTAGTAAAATAAGGTGTATTATATGCGTAGGTATATCCAAGCCTAACAAGCCTATTAGATCTCTATTCCTTAAACGGTTTTCTTTTATAAGACGAAGCTATAAAACAGGCTATAAATGGATTAGGCAAAATAAATTAAATTTCTAAAAAAACAAAAGAAATTTTAAAGATTATGTAGATTTTGCTCGCATCGGTGCAGACCGATTGTAGATCACTAGTGATCGGACACTGTTTTAAAAAGGTAAAATCGACAATAAATGGTTTCAAGTAATTTTTTTTACCTAAATATTGTATTCAGAAACGCAAACTGCTCATCATGCAGCGTACTTTCTTTATTTGCCATCTAAGCAATAGGCAACAGTTATTCTTTTTCCGAAGTAGTATTTTTGGAGTAATTTGAATTGATGTCATGATTAACGAGACATTTAATTATTATTTATTATAGATTTATTTAAAATTATCCATCACCATCATAGCATCTAAAAGCGTTACGATTTTTTAACTGCTGTCCTTTATCTAGATGTGTATTTTTGTGTACTTAATCAGCCGGTAAATCACCGTTTGATCGCTTAAAAATAACCATTGAGGTACAGTAGAATCATTATGTTGTAATGTACTAGTAGTATTGTGGATCGTTGTGTCTTGATTGAATACGGATGACGTGACCTTGAAATGACAAATGAGGACTTAATAACACGACATGCACTGGCGTGGTCTTCAAATATGTAATCTGATCTTATATGTGATCTTGTTATACAGTGAAAGAAATACTTATTTAAAAAAAAAACATTTGATATTTAAAAACTAGATTTTACTAAAATTTATGTAGAATTGAATAAGCATAATAAGATTTATTAATGTATTAATATTTATTCAAGACAAGACAAAAACTAACGGAAACAGATATTTTCCGGATAACTGGCACATTACTAATAAGGATGTACCCATGTCAGAATTTCGACCTAGTTGCACTAGGAGAGTTCAGCATTTACGGAAGTGTGTTACAATATCATCACAAAATCATCGCATTAAAATTCGCAATAAATAATTTTATAGGTATTTAATTATTTCCTAGACACACGGAATATGATAAAGCATCTTTACTAGAAAAAGGTAAAACTATACTACTTTAGATAATGATTAAATTGTATTTTTAATATAATATTTAATTATTGGTAGGTGTATTTTGTATGTCCTTCCTCAAGAATCAAACTGTCCATTATAAATTTCAATAAAATTGGATCAGCGGTTTAGCCGTGAAAGCGTAACAGACAGAGTTACTTTCGCATTTATAATATTAGTAGTAGTCCAAGAGCTGGCGACGAATTTTGTGAAGGTCCTTTTGGCAAGTTGAAATTGTGAAAAATATTATTTCGTCAATTGGTCAAATATTCGTCAAATATTTTTTTTATTACTTTTTATATCATCATCATCATCATCATTATCAACATTCTTTCATCATCAACAGCCTTTAATAGTCGTCAGCTGGACATAGGCCTTTCTTTAGAAAGAAGGTTTAAGAGGTTTGAGTTTTTGTATAATTCAAGAAATAATCGCAAACCTTTTTAGGAACTATAAAGTACACGTATTTATTGAGTAATTTCAATAACACCTGCAAATCGCCAGACAGCGGTTTTAAACAATTCGCAGACGTGAATGAAGTTTACAAATGAGTACGACAAAAAAGTTTTACACGCAGCCATAGGTGCAGAAAGATAGCTTATCGAGGCATGCCGGCAGTTGATGGGTCACAGCTCCTCGCGCTGTACTTGGTTATTGAGAAACACAAGAGAGTATGTTCTGTTCACAACAGGGTATTTTAGAGTAGTTTTATTTATTATTCAAGGCAATCATTTCTTATTAATTACTATTAAAACTGTAAAAATCAGCAACTAGGCTACAGTCAATAATTCTTTTTTGTATCTTGACGAGAACAATATGTTTTTAGTATTGTTCTTTCGATTCCAATCGACGGATTAAATAATTTAATAATTCTTTTTATTTCCATTTTTTATTTAATTAATTTTGTTTAAATTATAATGTTAATGGAAATTGACAGACATTTTTCATTTTATAAATTTTCGTGTGAAATGTGTGTGTCGAGTTTTCAGGTAAACAAATAAAAGACGTTGACTTTGCAAGGTTCCTAAGCCTAGACGTTGATTGCAACCTAATTAAAAAGTACACATTGAAAATCCATGCTCTAAACTTAGTAGAAGCTCGTATGGTCTGTACGTGTTATCAAAACAGCTAAGACACCTACGGTTGTAACAGCGTATCATGCATGTGCAGAATCGTTAATGCGCTATGGTATCATCTTTTGGGGAAACTCTACTACCTAGTAGTATGTTTTTAAAGCACAGCATAACGGCACACATAGCCATCTCTAATATATATATATGCATGTAAAAGACTTTTAAAAATTGGTTTACAGCTGTCAGTACTCTTAAGTCTATAAATGGGCCTAATACATTGCTTTTGTGCTCTAATACATCTGGCCTAAGTTGGACAAATCGTTCAGAACTCTCAGGGCTATTGTCAAGTAATACTTAACGAAAATTGTAAAATTCATTTATCACTAAACAAATGTGTACATATATATATAATTATTATCATAAACATAAAAATAGGCTCTACATGTCAAGACGCCGAGATGTCTACCGAGAATTAGGTACTTATAAACTTTCCATATGCAATTTCATGTAGATACTACTGTGTATGTATTCTAAATTAAAGATATAAAAACATTTATCGAGGTATGATATATGATGCTTTCTAAATAGTAGGGTACACAACACATTGGGTTCGATTTGAGACTTCTCTACCTGGCGGGGTAATAGAGATCTCGATGAGACGGCTCTAATAACGTACTCCTGGCATGTGGTTATTCGTGAACTGCATGGAGTGGAGAATAAAGTTCGCGCACACGCGAATGCACTTACTTACACATACATACATACTCATGCCTACATCTAGTATAGTGAACACAGGAACGTATTAAGTACTAACAATTTTTTTTAAAGACGTCCCGCATTAGGAATTCGCGAAACATTCCTGTGTCCTGACTTTACAAACATACATGAAAAGAACACAAAGAACACCAAGACTCAGAACAACAATTTGTGGATCACACAGTGTTTTCCGCTGGCCGTGGCGACCGCTTAAACCACTACGCCATCCGTGCAGTTTGATGACTATAATTTAATCTTGAGCCGGCAAGCATGTTGTGGTAAACATAATAAATTCGTATCTATTAGGACTAATTAGGAGTATATTGAAGTTGAAAGCTAGGCTGGAAAATAAAGCAATAGAAATCTAAGAGATACTGCTTATAAGGATCTAAAGGGAAGTGTAAATAATCGCTCGAGAAGGGCGGAGTCAGTATTTCGAAGTGGCTGATACTGAGAATCTCAAACTCTGTAACTTACAAACTCGGTAATAAAAATAATAAGTAATAAATCACGACTCGACTGACCAGCAATTGTTTTTTTTTTTTGTTATTATTAAACTAAAAAGTGAAGGAATCGTTGTAACAGGACAATATCAAGACCGGTAGCGATCGACAACAGTTATAGACCTCAAGAAGACAACCGACACTGACCTCATGAATTTGAAACATTCTGTATAAACATCTACTTATAATTCAACAAGAACGCCAAATGCATTATTAATGTTAACAGAGATGTTAAATTGTGTTAAAAAATATATCCAAATCGTGATTGAATTGTAAGAAGTAACATGTGTATTGGCACAAAAACAGCTCGGTGTTCGCCTAGTGTTAAGCGGTTCCTAGTGTAGTCAAGTCAGTCATACATAGGATAAGATTTACGATTATTTAACTTTTAAGACTGAAAAATCTTCTTCAAGCCTGCGACCTATAAAATTTTCTTACAAACTAATGCTTGATTAGAGCCGGCAAACATATATTTTGATATCTAAACTGAAACCTAAAGTAATCGCCTAAAAATACCGATCGATAAAGCAGCTATTTTATTTGTTTAAAAGCGATAAGTTCGATAGTAATACGGATTTTAATTTATTACGAATAATAGGCGAAAGTAATTCAGACCAAATTCCACAAATCACGGACGTGTAAGTCATTATTTTCCATTAGTCATTATTTTTATTGGCTTATTTTCGGTGATATAATTTGCTACTTAGAGACTCAGGATCCTGTTGATGTCACATCATCATAAGTCATGTAATAATCATTGTAACGTTAGAGTTTATTTACACGCTAAACTCGGATATCGTTTTAAAATGTATTTGAATAAAAATAAAAATCAAATAGTAGTGTTAAAAATACTTTATAGATTAAGCATAATTTAGATTACTTCAAATAGACCATTTAAAAAAACTAAGGTTATGCCCAAAACTGTAATTACAAAATTCTGCAGAATTAGATATACTTATTCGTTGTATTTAATTGGATAGCGAGAAAACTAATTTGATTGAAAATGATGGTAGCTGAATTTTTACGAGTTTTTGCATTTAAATTTAAATTATATTCAAGTAAAATGTTATGCAACTGAGCAGTCATTGCATAAAAAAAATCGAAACTTGTTATAAATAAATAAAAGAGCATCCTCAAAACTGGTTTTATATGTACATACAGCAATAATAAGAGGACAGATGTGGAACCAGTTTCTTTCTTTGGTCACACTTACGACTTCTGCGGCAGCGAGAGCGAGAATAATAGCGGGGTGGAAAATTGGATGCTTTTTTTGTATGAAACTATAACCCTTTCATGATGATCTAGCTTGTATAGGTAAAGTATTTCTTATCTTCACATTCATTAGTCTTATTATACCTGCTCTAAAAATAAATCAAGTCCAAGTGACTTTCTATGATGGTTAAAGGTAAACGTAAAGTAATGTTTAAGTTAGAATGTTACTTTCAATTGTGCCAATGGTCATAAATTGTGGCCATGGTATCAACGCAACGATGACTTATGGCCGCTAACTATGACCATAACAACAAGGCAATAGGAGGCTTGGCAATGCCAATGCTGATTGGAGATAACTTTTTCAGGGTCTGTTATCAAACGTGTGAGATTTTATAGTACTTGACAGTTAATTCTGGTCAAATTAGTAGAACGAGTTGGATGAAATGAAAGTCTATAGAAGTTGCCTTTCTCATGCAGTGGAAATAGTTTGTCTATTCTCCAATTACTTATTGTATGACGCTTTCATTACAAAACGAAGAAAATTATTTCATATTCCGAAACACCTGTTGTTTATTACTTCCTTATGCACTAACATTAACGTTTAGATAAAAATACTATGCCAAAGCAAATGTACGTACGAACAAGAAGAGTACATAAACTTATGCCTTCGAGTAGTCAGAAAACCGTTCGCCACGCACAAAACCCATGGTAGTACTAATATAAAAGATTTATTAAATAAAATCATTATAAAAATAGCGACTCTTGCTCAAACACCATAAAGTGCAATTAAGGTTGTACAGTGCTGATCACCTACAGTTTTTATTTTTTATTTTATTTTATTTACACATTATGCACATTTGGTGCATTGGCGAACTTAATGCCCAAGGCATTGTCTACCAGTCAACCATTGGGTGATGCAGAGAAAACAGGAAGTAGGTGCATTTTAGTTACAGTTGATTTAGACATTTAATATTATATGTATACTTTGTACAAATTCATGTAATATATACAGATATACAAATCTGTCTTATACTTCACCTACCTATACATATTAATATTACACATAAGTACATACATACCTTATAATACATAAATACAGTATAAAAGGATATAAATACATACATACACACGCAAATAGATACTGATAACAATGTTGTATTAAAATAAAAAGAAATCATGAGCAAGTTGATTCTGCCAGTTGTTTGACCAGATACTGCTCTACTTTTACTTTAAAGGAAAAAGTATTGGTTATATTCAGCTAGAACTTGCCTCCCTTTTCGAAGAACTCTTAAATCTTCTGACGACGTTAGACAATTCCATGTCCTTTGTTAGTGTGTTAAGTGTTAAACGTCATTATTGGATCCTTGTCATTATTTAAGATGGTGAATACAATGCCATTTGTTATGTGTTTGTCTTCATTATAGTTTAAGAATCTATGTAATATAATCAGAGGACGCGGCGGAAAAGTGCACGGATTAGCGGAGTGCGTCACAAGGTTAGTCCGACGTCCAAACCGTCGTTAAGCCATGTACTAGTAGCTTTATATATATAGTGCACAATGGACCTAGGCTGTCCTGAAATACCTAAAAAGGTTCCGCTACTATACGAGCTTTTATTTAGGTTACTTCTGGCCTGCAATCTCTCACAGCTTTTTAAACATTTTTATACTGTGTATTACCTCATTCCAGGTGTTCCAGTAATCATTTTTTAGGCCAGCTTGGTAAAGTACCTATATTAGTATTCCTTCGGGCTTAATGTGAATAGCATCTCATAATTACTATTCATTTAGTTAGTAATGCCAGTAAGGCTTCCCAGGTGCCATTTGAAACACACTTATAAATCAACTTCAGGATTTATGAACTTCCTAAGTGAGTTATTATGAGACCCTTTCAGTCATGATACAATTCTTATGTTTAATATACCCTGCACTCTAAAGGGACAATTTTAAAAATTAAGATTGAAAATAGTGCTTTAAAAATGTATAATTGGATAAATTTGAAATTCATAAAGATAATTTGATTACGGACGATAAGCTACGACCAGACCGGATCCAGACAGATTTTACCTACACTGTAACCGATAGCCGATCAACCATATCGGTTAAATATTTAGTATATGTACTGTCTAGTATAAGATTACTCCACATTATCTTACAGAGAATATTATACACGTAGCCAGAGTCGTGAGCACTCGGTTTACGTACGTACATCGTCATCATGTACTTACTAGCCACATGAGTAGATCATCTCATGTGGCTTGTTAGCTAATTTATTTATTTACTTTACAACTTTTAGTGGCTACTAGTTTAAAATGACTAAAAATGAAATGAATTCTTTGACGTTCAATTAGTTACTATAATCATACGCATGTAGTCTGTGTATGTGTGTGTGTGTTATACGTTTATAGAAGAAGGTCCTAAGTCCAACTAGTTATCTATAACTTCGTAAAAGTGCTACTGAACTTATGACCGAGACCGTACCTGGCACCTACCTGATTACTTTTTAGCTTTTAGTTAAATTATTTTCATTTCTATTATGTTTATTTACAAAATGAGTTAAATAGTTCTACTATTTAACTCATTTTGTTTACTTTATGCCGGTATTTTATCTGTTTCCCAGTTTTCCTAAATGTTTGCATAGCAAATATGTTTATATTGTGTCATCATCATCATCTTTCTCATAATTTTTTTATCACGATATTATTAACTTATTTAACGATCAGCCTTGATGATTAGTTGGTTGTACAATATTTATAAGCATTTTATAAATGTTTAAATACACATATAGTATAATGATTTGCTTTTTTTTCAGACTATTAAAAAAGCCGTACTGTATCCGTTCCGATCCAGCGAATTTTGTTGTTTATCAGACAAGGTTTCTTCGTAAATTGGGCTCGAACCTTAAAACTTTTTTAGGGAACTTTTTAACCCATCTTGTTCTACTGAATAGTGTACAATCAATAGGTATGCAACAGCATGCATCTGTAAGAAGACACTGCAATATGATAGGCAACGTGACGAGTCTTATGACATCAATGTACGTACCTAATACATGGCATGCATACATCAACAGGATGTTACGAAAAACGCATTGGCGAAATCTTTGAGGTAAATAAACTGATTACATCACTAGTGTTAATCGATCAATTAGCATAGCATGTAACACTGATGCAGTTAGTGGTTTCGATTTGTTTGCTAAACGATGCAACTATATATGGGTACTGTATTCTATAAACTGATAATTTATTATAATCGGTAGCGACATAATCGGCGGCAGCAATTTTTCTTAAACCATTTATACTACGAGTATATGAAAACGACCAAGGTATCAGAGTACTTTCTCCGTCTGTTAAATATCCAATTTAGCCTTCTTCCATCATCATCAATCTTTTCCTTTATTTAGACTGATTATGAGTGTAGAATATCACATTCACACGTTTAGAATGACATCAGAAGTTATATTCGTCATTATCAGAATTACAATTTGTGGTGTCTTTGATATCAGTATCTGACAAGATAATATATAAATATTACTGATATGTTTTTTTTATTATGACTTCACACGTTTCACCCGGACGGCTGACCTGGCAAACGTTGTTCTGCCATTTAAAAATTGCGATGAAAAAATGGAGGTGGGTGTAGGAGGATGAAAAAACTTTACCACCTATTCTCATACATAAAAATACAGGGAGACGAAAGGGCCAAGGACAAGGAGTGCGACCACAAACACCGTGATACGAGGATGTTAATATTTTAGACGACAATGATATTCACTATTTTATGTATGACCTTAATAGGGTTAGTTTAGTACCTACAGTTTACCTACAGGAAAACTAAAAAGCGTATTATAATTACGTACGAAATTTTAGTTATACCTATGTACAAACTTTACTTGCTAATGCCTATCGCGACGTCCGTACCAAGAAATCTAGAACGATCGATTTGGAACCAACGTTTATCATAACATGTACTGATGTACAACAACATGATGTACAACAAGCAACAAATCACAGAGCGCCCATTGTTAGGCAGAATTGTCGGAAAATGAAATAATTTACAACATTATTCGTGGGTGAAGCGAGAATGACCTTTGACAAAGCAATTTTATTCGTTCAATAAGTAAATGACACGGTATTTACCAACAGGAAATCAGTGAGTACCTGGTCAGAAAACGACTTATCTTAATTAAGATTTAACACAAACTGTAGTTATTCTACTTTAGTAAATAAGACCGTAATACTTTTTTGTTACATAAATCGCTTCCTTATGATCTCTGACTTTGTAGAAACGCTTGGGACTAGATGGTTCGTATTGCTAGAGTAGGGAACAGCCTTTTCTATCAAAACAAACTCTTTCTACTTCTTGCTCTTCACTTCGATAACAAAAACCCATCGTCCTCATAAATAAATCACATCCTATTTAAAAAAAAAAACAGAATCAAAGAGCAAGAATTAGGAGCAGTTTCTTCAGAAGTATGAATGTAAAATTTATTTAACGGTTTTCTGGCATACCACATTTGCTCTTCTAACGAAGATGTAGTCCGTCGTGATCCTATTTATGCCAGTATCAAACGAGAGGCACAGGAAGTGACGAAGTGGACGAATCTATTTGTGGCTTGAATCGGCAAATTACCATTAGACATAATAGGCACACTGAGTGAAAAATGACAATAAATTATGTAGTTGGTTTAAGCCAAATATTATGCTTTGAATTTATCTTATTATTTTTTAAATATTAAATTCGTTCCATAAAATTCAGCTTTACTTATAATTAATTACACAGTTTTATTACTAAGCCTAATAGATCTGTCTGACTATACGTATAATTTTATACTTATCTACTACCGTTATGAATAACGGCGGATAATGTATTAGAAATTAGTAGTGTACCGTCTTTCACATACAAGGAAAAACATACTTCAATGCCATCTAACGAAGGCGCACCAAACCTAGAAATACCTACTAATTCTACATCGCGCAATAAAAGTTCCCGCGCCGATAGTCATTCTCTGCGTTTTAACTGCCTGGGTTTTTTAGACATTATTTCGTTATAGTTTACAGCCTGTATCCTTTTTAGAACCTTAAACTAAATGACAAAAAAGAAATTTAAGCATAACACTAGGTAATAGAAACCTAAAAAACATTGATTGAAAATTCAAGATGGCAAATGGTATTTAATAACTCTTATTTTATTTTTATTATTTATCTTTAATTTTTAAAAACTTTTATACATATTAAATAGATGTGTAATTCTTGCCTTACAATCCACCGGTGATCACAAGGAGTGCATTACGATATGACGTCGGGTAATTCACAAGATTTTGTAACAGTGTGTGTATTTTAAATCGCGATTAATCGATATTTTCTTCGTATATAATATCATAACTACTTTTCAACGTGTATTGTAAACGACACCACCAAACCACACCACTGGGGTGTCGTTTACATTATTTTTTTTGTAACGTCACCTCTGTAAGGAAGTATTAAGCTATATTTTCCATTCGTAAGATCACGACCATAACCATTTTAAAAAAGCTTTTGCAGAAGTTCCTTTAAAGATAGCAGCTGAAGTGAAACAAAGATACGGTGAAAAAAATAAACAGTTATTGGATAATATCGGATCAAGTGTTTAATTTTTTTTTTGTTTTTGCAATATATACAATTATTGTGTTTTACGAATTCCTTGTAAACTTAACCATTTTCAACATTGTCATTAAAAATTGACACATCACGAATTGTTTTATTTCACGTTATACATCACTATTCAGCAGTGGTGTCGTTAACAAACAAAAATGTTTAACGCCATCCCAGTAGGGTGATTCAGTCGTATCGTTTACAGTACAGGCTTTTCGAGATAAACTACCTACAAGTACTTACACTTTCTACATCTTTTAATAGGTAAGTAAAATATTAGAAAACAATGTCTATTTCCAGTAAAAAAAAATATTAAATCTTGGAACGAAGTTTAATTACCACGTCAAATACTTGATAACGATACTATTTCACACTTAAAGTAACGTTGAATAAGGGTATTTATAACGATAGTCAGTAACAGAAGGCTATTATAACACAACTATAACTCATTTCTCGAGGTAAATAAGTAACAGAACTATATTACAACGATATCTCTTAGGTAGCATAACTAATCAGCTTGCTAGCTTATTAACTCGTATTGTGAAGTTTTATTGTAGAATGAAGTCGAAAAAAGATCTCCGGTACATACTTTTGATTGGTGATATAACTTGCTGCTATTGTTCAATAAAAGGACTAACCGCCGTGCCGCTACTATGTAGTAATCTATACTAATATTATAAAGCTGAAGAGTTTGTTTGTTTGTTTGTTTGTTTGTTTGTTTGAACGCGCTAATCTCAGGAACTACTGGTCCGATTTAAAAAAATATTTCAGTGTTAGATAGCCCATTTATCGAGGAAGGCTATAGGCTATATATCATTACGCTAAGACCAATAGGAGCGGAGCACCAATGAAGAATGTTTCAAAAACGGAGAAAATTTATTACTATTGAGAGACGCAGACGAAGTTGCGCGGGTCAGCTAGTGGTTACTAAACGTCTACCTCTTTTTAATTGAACGTCACAAATTCGTTACCAATATCGGTAAATAATGTTAGGACTGCTATATTCCTTTATCGGTAAAATTATGCATAACTGTAACGTTAAAATGACTGGTAACGATTTATTTTACCGATATATATAACAAAAAATAACGATATTCAAAATGTTACTTCAGGAACAACTGAAGTAACGTAAATTTGAATATTGTAATTTTTTAAGTATCGCTTACATGCGCAGAACAAAAGTAACGTTACCATGTTTTTAACGTTATTGCAAGCAATGGGCAAGAAGGTTTTAACGAGTAAAAGCATACGTTACCAGAAACCGTTAGTCGCATCTTACACTCTCTCTTCTTTACTTTCTCTCTGTGAGAGAATCTACTTGCTTGCATTGCGCATTTTCATTTACTGTCTCGAGAACAACGCATCGGAGATCGAGACAAGAGGCGTATTATTTTTAGAGAAATTGATGAGGAATAAAATGAGACCAGTCTTATTCCTCTACAATCAACAGTAATCGAGTTATTCAATATTTTAATAAAAAATAGCTGCTTTTTTTTTAAACTACTAGCAGTGGTTCATGCCAAATCAACGTTTTTTTGTTTGTTTAAAAAAACGCAAATTATTTTTTATTTTTTAAATCCCATGACCAAAATTTATAAATGAAATATTTGTCAAATAGCATAAGGAACTTCGTTCCTATTGGGGATTCCATGGAATTACACGGTTTTTTTTTTAGTTTTTAAGGTTTTGGTTTCCATGGTTTTCCAGTAAAGATCACACGGCATGTATCTTTTTTTTTGAATGATTGGTGACAAAATGGTATGCAGAATCTCTAAAGTAAAAAACTGACCGATTTAAAAAACTTATTTTTAGGGGAAATGCAACTTTAGAACTTAACATAAGTATTTTTTTCGCTGAAGATTAAACGGCAGCGTTTTGTTGCTTTTTTTTAAATTTTAATACGTAATCAAATAAGATTTTTCTGTATACTCACAAACAAGATTTGTAGTTTTTCTTCGCCCATCACGCACATTTTCTAGAATTATTAAAGTAAGAAAATTTATCACACACAAAACCGGCAAATGTATTTTTGTTTTGTTTATTGACATAGTTTTTCTTAAACGCCCCGTTTTACATTTCGAGTACCAAGAATGTTTGTGACAAAAGCGTTATACATAATTATAATAGATTTGTTTAATTTAAAACCCAATTAAACTTTTAATAGTGTTATAATTTTAAGTAAGAATAATACGTATTAGATACGTAGCTAATATAATTACATTTATTTCCAGTACAGTGGCTTTAGTTATGCGCGTGGAGGAACGTAAAAAGGGATGCCAAATGTTATCTAGGTATAATACGCGGTTTGCTTCCAACCTACTACATTTATTTATGTTTTGTTTATTTATATAGTAAATACAAAAAATATTATTTTCCAATCAGAAAAGTATTCTTTATAGTCAAGAATAATAATTGACAACTATGGCTAGGATTTTCTAGTAAATCAATAATATGTAAATTTAAACAAAAACATCGCTTGGCACATCACTAAACGTGTAGTCGATGAACTATGTGACGATTACGATTAGCCATAAATTGTTTAAATGGATTTTCTTGCTTACTATCACAATAGAATCAGTAAAAAATAAATTGAAAAGACTACTACCAAGATGATGTTATGTTATTTAAATCATTGCACAGTGTATATTAGTTAGTCACGGTTCTGTTTGAGGTTATAGTGTAAAGCTTTGGTATTTGAAAGTTCCTACAGAAGTAACATAAAATATGAATAGTGAGAAGAGAAATGCCAGAGGTAGAGGTCGTGGTCGTGGAAGAGGAAGAGGTCGAGGCCGGGGACGCGGTCGTGGGAAGAAAGTCCCCAAAGTTATGTCCAGTGATGAGGAAGAATGCTCTGTGGAGGAAACCTCTCAGGAACCAGAAGAAGTAGTTACTGAAGAAGTTAAAGAAGAACCAGAACCGACTGAGCCTCCAAAACGTAATTTAATAACTTTACTTTGTATTGCACATATATAACATGTTGTGTGTCTGCTTTTATTTACTTTACAACTCATTAATGTTTTGATACTGCACTATGTTATTAATCTTCATTGAAGAATCGAATCGCAATTAAATATTTCACAGGAAACTATGCTTAATGTAAAATCTATCTTTAGATGAAATATATAATTGGAAATGTAGGTTAAACTGTCAATTCAAATCATTATCAATCTTATGATTATGTTATCATAGATTTGATAGAGCACACTATTTTATTCTGTCAAAAATCTGTGATAATATCATACATTTGTATTTTACAAGTCATATTTTTTAAAGAAATAAAACAAGTGAAGCAGTCACCAAATAATTTAAAAAAATGACAGGCAAAAGTAACTATATAGCACCTGATTTTGTCAACATTATGTTTATTGATTAAGATTTTAATCCTTGTTATAAAAAGTGATTCAAACTATGACCAAAAGTAACTAAACAAGACATGGTTACAGTAAATATGTCAATATTTTAAGATAGTACTACATACCTCTTAAATAGTATAAACTCTAACCTAAGTATGGCTGGTCATAAAAATGTTTGGACTTGCCATAGCTAATAGAAGAAGGATTAAGGATATCATGAATAAAATCCTGAATATTTATTTGAACCTAGCCCATGAGGTTCTTGCAAATTTCTAATGTTATCTTTATATTGTGGTATTAACACCTGATCTTTCTGTTTTAACTTGATTACCTATATTTCTAATTTATTTTTACATGATCCTGATATGTTAAGTGTATTGTATTGTTTGTTTTGAAATCTTACAACTTTTTGACTATTGTTAAAAAAATTGTTTGTTCTTTATGTCTACAGTTGAAGTCCCATCAGACATATCCCAATTAGAAGCGCCAGTTTTTACTACGCTAACCCGTGGCCCACCAGAGCCAATGCTAAGACTAGACTGGAGCCACCGAGCCACATTGATCGGAGAGAAAGTTTTGAATCCTATGATCTACTGTTGTGACATATGTTCTAAACCAATATTAATTTATGGACGAATGGTAAGTGACTGGATTATATGAAAGGTGTTGATATTTCAAATTCAATTGCAATATAAAGTTAAGCTTTATAAAATTTATTACAACCACTATTATATTATTTTCAGATTCCATGTAAACATGTATTTTGTTTGTCATGCGCTAGATCTGATCATACACACTGCCCCCGATGTCGAGAAAAGGTACGATATATTAATACATATAAACATTTTTTTTTATCTTTTTTTTCTCTTTATTTATTTTTAGGGACTTTAATAAACATTACTTACTGCTTTTGCCCGCGGATCCGCCTGCGTATCTGTCGGTAACAAGGTAAAAACTAACCTATGTTCTTCTTCAAGAATCAACTATCTCCATACCCAATTCCATCTAACTCGGTTCAGCGGTTATTGATTTCCCATACAAAATTCCACCCCCCTTTTCACCCATTTAAAGGATGATTTCTGAAATAAAAACTATCCTATGTCCTTGCCCAGGACTCCAGCTACCTCTATACCAAATTTCAGATAAATCCTTTAAATATGTACTTTTTAATATGCTTATTCCTTCAAAGATACAGTTGTGATTATGGATGCGAATAATAACTTACAACTGGTATTTATAATTATTATTGCAGTGTAGTTGCATGCACCGCAGTATTTTAAACCTTTAATGGTTATGAATGACCCACTTTGCTATGTGAAAGAAGATCCTGGAATGAAATAAATATGTCAATACCACTCTATATCTTATAAGACAATTCTTTGAAAATGGTTACCAAAAATTTTGTTTCTGTTTAATAATAACTCTTTGTGGATAAGATTAATATGTATTTTTTTTCTTCTAGGTTTTAAGAGTTGAACAGACAGGACTAGGCACAGTTTTTATGTGTACTCATTCGGGCACTCGATATGGCAACACTGGGTGTAGAAGAACCTACCTTTCACAGGTAAGTCACTGAATCACCTTATAAGTGAACATCTAACACAAGTCTAATAATCAATACTTACTAGTTTTATTTTCTCATTTTACAATGAATAAAAATAATATTAAATTGCAGCAGTTCACAGTAAAAGATCTACATTAGACAGTTGTCTAAACTTAATCAGCTCTCAATGAACATTTCTTCCATATTTTGCCTATTTCTGGTAATTTTTATCAATGTCTTTCTGAATTGGCAATGCTTTACTTAAGCCAATGGACTGCCTAATAAAACTGTAAAATTAATATAACGAATATAAGTAACCAATGGAATGTAGTGTACAAATATTTTATTCTTAACTTTCCAGAGAGATCTGCAAGCTCACATCAATCACAGGCATGTTTCTTCAGGTACGGTAGAGAATAAACCGGAGCCTGAAGCGCCGTCCAATACTGTTGCTATTGTCAAGCCTTTAACGGTAAGTTTAAAAGGTTTTTTTTATAAATTTGTCTTAGTGTTCTTCTATTATTACTGTATTTGAATTAGATTCCCAGAAATTATCGTTTCGTATGTCGAATCTGATCGGTTAGGGTGATCGATGCGTCACTATTTTCTTAATGCGAATGCACTAGATGAAATCCATTTTGTGCAAATTTTTATTCCTATATAAGTGCTCCAAAAACAGTTGGAAAGTTGAGAGAAAACAGCTTTGGCAAAGGTTTTGTGCGAAATCCTATTACGTTAGTAACAGTTACCCGTGTGTCCGTCAGCAAATCCCTCCGTCTGCGGGCGACCCGCGCGCGCACACGCACGCGCACGGCGCGGGCGGCGGCGAGCGGCGCCCGGCGCGCACCAACCTCATCACCGTGCCCATACAGGACCAGACTGAATCGCACAACTACTATAACTATTATCCCGTGAGTGTTTCTCAATATCGATAACTAGACATACTTGAAAATGTAGAGACACGGTATAACCAAATGTGTCATAAATACTAATAGTGAGTCAACTCAGCTATTATTTATTAAGGAGAGTGGCGTCCCCCTCTGTGATGATGTCTGCGTTAGTACCGGTTGGTTTCGCTTGCTAACCGGTACGGTACGGTGAACGGGCGTTCAAGAGTGTTACCTACATCAGTTTGCACGCGTTTCGTACGACACAAGATTATTTGCAATATTTTTATTACTTGATTAACTCACAGTAGTACTATTTTCTCTTTACTTTATTTATAATAAAATATAAGAGAAAGAGCGTATAACAAAACTTTTGATGTATTAAATGATTTATACACATTTCATTACAAAAATACTTTTTGTTCTAATTATATGTTAATTACATTAATGTCGTTATAGAAAACTGCAGCAATCACATGGTTGTATGAATTCAATTTTACCAAAATATTTCCACCAACTGAAATCAAGAAACGAAATACAACATTCTCCAATGTATGATTTTAACCTGTTTCGTATAATTTGTTCAACTTTTTGATTTAATATTTTAAACGGAATAGGAACCCGAGATACTACTATTAGGTAAAAGATAGTTAAATTAGGAAAAAAATATTTTTACCTAGCTACGACCGTGATCGATTTCCTGAGAACCCTTTCACATTTTTAGTCGAGACAATCTGTAGGTATTTAGCGGTGTATCAAAAGAGTCGACTCACTATCAATATTCGTTACACGGTATAACTGTGAGTGTCGTGTGCCAGCCCCCGCAGCCGGTCCCCCCGCCGTCGCTGCCGCCGGTGTCGTCGGTGCAGGTGATGCACACGATGAGCGTGCCGCCGCCCACGTACTACGCTACCGCGCCGCCTTACTCTGCGCCACCCTCCTACGTCACGCAGCCAGGTACACTGCTTAATGTTATTAGAGAGAATAGCCTTATTATGGCAGACCTTAGTTAATACAATTGTTTCTAATAATTTTATCAGCCCGGGGTCTACGAATTTGATTGAGATTTTGAGATAAATTGCTTAAAATCTTTTATCTTTTTTTTTTCTGACGAGTATTGTGTGTTCAAACCCCCCATGGGACGACACTTTGTTGTTCTGAGTCTGGGTGTTCTTTATGTCCGTTTCATGTGTGTTTGTAAAGTCCCCCGCGACACAGGATATATTCTTATTGCGGAAGTTGGTTTAAATAAAACAGAAAAAAAATACTTTAAATAACTCAAAAATATATAAGTTCACTTGTAGTGTGGGTCTGTGTGGTACTTTTTTCTTATAAGTCAACGGTGAGCCAACCAGGCTTCCAACGGCAGCCAACTAGGCTCTTTGTGGAGCAAGCTTTTTATTTTTAATCATACTGTATCATGATTTTGGCGCCCCCTGAAACTCCCGCCTGTTTGCTCAACCTAGCTCCGGGCTGCAATTTATTATTTATAGATTAATCTGTATTTTGCCATCTGATTGTCAACATTTGTAATGTAACACCAAAGTCCTGTTTGGAATAGTTTAATGACTCGGAATTTCAGCAATAATCACACCATCTTGAAGTATGGTTTACACTCCCAAAGGATTTTTTAAAAACAATAACTTTTTCCTTTCAAGCTGTTCCACATTTCCTTTAAGGGTTCCGTACCACAAAAGGGAAAAACGCAACCCTTATAGGATCACTTTATCACGATCACTTTATCACGGTAATGTTATCTACCAGTATTGTGACACAGCCCTGTCCTTGACCTAATTACATTCGCGACTGGTTGTGTATCGAATGTGCACTGAGGTAGTGTATAAATGGGGTCCCTGGATCCTTTGATAGAGGGACCCCATTTACACACTTGAAATGAAGAGAGCTCTCATTCAATCAGTCTATTCAACTTCATATATCATACTCGTACCTATTAGGTATGACACAATAATTGAAAGATTGATAACCATCATACATCAATTTGAATAGACCTATTCACTGAGAGCTCTCCTTGTTTCAAGTGGGGTACCTGCATCCTTTGATTAAGGGACCCCATTTATACACGACTTACCGAAGGCGCGTAGGTATGACTTGCGTCCCGAGCGTTGCATGAAGATAGAATACTGGTAGATAACATTACCGTGACTTTGTTGTCCGTCTGTCTGTCCATCCGTCTATTTTTCAAGACCCTTTTTATCTCGGGAACGCGTGGAGATATAGAGTTTAAATTAAAACCTAAACCTGAAATTATACTCAAGTCTACAGTCCCTGGAAGCTGTGAAAAAAACAAACTTCTAAGTTAACTTAAAAAAAAGATACGGTCGTTTATGCCTCAAACAACGCATATTTCGACACCTAAGGGAATCAAGATTTAGAGGGTACTTGCCGTTAACCTAGAACTATGAAATTTAGCAAGTAACATCGACTACAAGTACAGGGAAAAATCTAAAAACTATACATTTGTAATTAAACTATAAAAATTATACCTACTCGTAATCTTTATTTAAAGGACGTAATCGATCATCGATGTACAATTTCACTTATAAAACACTAAATTGCTGGACTCGATTCCTGAACTATTTATAAATGTACCTACAAATTTGTACGGAATCTTCGGTGGGCGAGTCCGACTCGTACTTGCCCTGATTTTGTTTAATAAACTTTTAGTTTTCCATTTTTTGATTTCTAAAGGACTCAGTTGGTGGCAATAGGTTTGCAGGCAATATTACGTGAGTAAAAATAAATAAATCACATCCTCAAAAAACGTAATATATTTTGAAATTATAAGGAAATTATTTTTTAAATTTAATATTTTTTTTATTTTAATAATTTCTTTCTTTTTTTTATAATTTTTATATTTTATTTTTTTAATAATTTATTCTAATTTATTCATTTATTTTAATAATTATTATAATAAAAATAAATAAATCATTTCCTCACTCGATGGCATCTCAATAGCGTGTCAGTGGTATGACAGTGGCTTGGCGTGAACATAAAATAGCAGAATTGAGGCCCAGATCAGACGTTTTTGCGTAAAAGAGTAACAAACATCCATCCAAACTTTCGCATGTATAATATTAGTGAGATATGGAATGGTTTATAAGTAAAAACAATTGATTCTTAAAGTCCATCAACAGTCGTCATTTTATTTGTATAAATATGTCATTAATATCTGAATTGAATATGCTCGTTACGCTAGTGGCAGTGACGGTTCGGTGGCAATAACCAGTTTGTTCTGTAGGCGGCAGCATGACGACGAACGTGGGCGGCGTGAACCCGATGGCGTCGAGCGTCCCGATGGGCGAGAGCTCGCGCTGGGCGGAGGGCTACCCGGGCGGCTCCGTGGCGGTGCCGGGCTGGGCGCCGCCGCACCACTACTACCGGTAGCGCCCGCGCCCCAGGCGCCCGCTCGCCTGGCGCCGCTAGTTGACACACGCGATCTTATCATTGCTGCACTAACTGTATAACGTCTCGGAACTTTCTTAAATTGAACCGGATAATCGTGTAATAATATTAGGGGTTAAAGTATGAAATTGCCGATTTGTACTGAAAAATTGAAACTAGCTTTTTTCTAATATGTAACTTATTTATTTAATCAAAATATTTACCCTCATTATACATACATACTATACATCGCTGCCATCTAAACAGAAGTTCATTTATGACTTTACGATAGAACTCTGGGGATTATTCTAGATTTGACAAACTGTGTGAAAGCATTTTGTACTGCCTCCTGGGAACAAATATTTTTATTACGTAGAAAAATGGTAGTCCGCTGGAGCAAGGTCTGGCGAGTACGGAGGATATACGGTGTCTATCTGCAGCTCCTGTAGAGTTACAACGGTTTCTCGTGCAGTGTGAGATCTTGCGTAAACATCTGCTGTTATTGTCTGACCAGACCTGAACGCTATAGTGAATAAGACCATAAGGAGACCATTACCTTTTAATTGATAAGCTTTGCTTTAGGGCACTTATATTCCTTCATTTCTGGACCGATTTTAACAAGGCAACACAAGTTTCAGCTCGCATTTCTTTCTGCAGATCAGTCAAATCATGAGGCACCAATTTTTATTTTATTTTATCTTAGTGATTTGATGAAAATGAGTCAATATTGTAGGTAGGGTTACGTTAAACCATGCCGCAATTCCTGGGTAGTTTGACTCGGATCGGCTTCTACCATCTCCTTCAATTCAGCGTTATTTACGTGTGTTTGCGGTCTTCCACGTGGTTCGTTTTTCAAGTCCAAGTTTCCATTACGAAAGCGTTTAAACCAAAAACGTACGGTGCGTTCATTAACAGTCTCCTCACCAAACGCAGCGTTGATATCGCGAGCTGTTACTGCCGCGTTAGTTCCCCGTCGGAACTCGGATTCAAAAATGGCTAGGATTTTCGAAGTATCCAACTTTCACGTCTAACCTGCATGAAAGAAATTTTCTTTTTTTTTTATAATTTTTGTTATCATTTTTAATTCTTAATTAATGTATAGTATTCATAACAAATTTGTATTCTATCATTATATGGCTAATAAAATATAACTTAATGTCTAAAAGGTTAAACACTTAAGATTATTAAAGTCTTAAGATATAAGTCATAAGATATACCTAGATTAAATAGAAAATAGGAATAAGATTATACTCTAATGTAACAGTTGATGAAGTTAAACATCGTAATTGTAATTTATCAGGGAATAAGTTTTTCTCTCCTTTGTGAAGGATTAAAACAAAATGCAGGGAGACATGTTCTTTCCACTGTTTCTTCTCCCTTCATTACACATGAGCTGCATAATTTCAACAATGCCGGAAACAGCAATATAAAGCAGATTAAGGATAAAGAGCCGGTAATGATGTGTGTAATAAAGGGTGACCACCATACTGATCCTGAACCAGAAGATCCGGGAGATGATGGGTTGTTGTAAAAGCTGTTTTCTTCAAAGATCCCAACCAATGACCCTTGTTCATATAGTGTTTTAGGATAGTAAGCTTCAGCCTGATTGATTAATGTTTTTGGAGTATTGGTAGCCTGAGAAGAAACTATTTTACCTGTAACAGGGTCAAATTCACTGCCATTTGCCATAGGAAGCCAAGTTGATATCATTGAGTAATGTGTCCATTGAGGAATTAAATACAATATCCCGGTCACTGGCTCTATCCAATATGTACGATTTGTACTTAAGTCCTTTGTCAGATAATGACCTTTTACTTTATGAAGAGGTAATATTAATTCCATTGGATTTGTATGAGGAATGGTTGTTGTGACTTTGTAAACGGAATCTCTAAATTCTCCTATTGAGTTTGCTGTTCTAGTTACAAAATTCGCCACCTTCCTTGGTAAGTCTGGTGGGTATAATGATGCCCATCTCATAAGAATAGATTCACATATATTGTTTTGCACTAGTATCAGATTCTTATTTATTTGTTTTAAGACAAAATTAGTTTCATACCTTAGTTGTGAGTATACAAGATCTGGTCTAAGATTAGAGGCAAATTCCCACCTGTTTGTTGATCTTTTGGACCTAGCAGTTGGGTGATAAAATAAATTGAATCTTTGTTTAATAATATCCAGACTTCGTATGGATCTACTTACTCTAGATTTGGGTTTTCTTTTAATTATTGATCTTAAATTCTTTGACATTGGTAAATTGTCTCCTGAGAACGAGATTAGATAACCTCCTGCAGTATGCCAAACAATATAATTTATTCCATTATGTTTGCATTCAAGAAAGTCACTTCCCTCAGGCACTGAATATTGCTGTTTAATTGAAGGGATAGAAATAACCATGGTATTTGTTGATGATAATGAAACCAACCCAAATCTGACCTCATGGATTGTGAATGGGCAAGTCCTAGATTCCAAAATGCGGGTGAAATATACAAAAATCTCTTACCATCTGTGTAGAAATTTTCAGTCATATGAGTCCTAAAACCAGTTGGTGTTCTGATACTTCCATCCGGAAATCGTGATATTACTACATGTTTATAAAGATTTCTGTAATATGTATGCTTATAATTATTCTGACAATAATAACAATAGTATCTTTCATTGTCATCTATTATGGGACATTCAGAGGTTTCATCTATCGCTAAGGATAAAAATCGGTTTAATTCATCTATTGCAGGTAATTGTCCGAATTGTATAACATGTGAACTTTCCGTTGAATGAGACTTATGTCCCCAAAAAGTAAATGTACATACTGTATCTACTGCTTCCCTCCACATCAAAACCCCTTGCATTCCTTTATCATTTAGATCAATTTTCCAAGTTGTTATTGACACAGCATATTGTTCCTCTTCTATGTCAAGCAATTGCTCACATGTTGGTCGTGGAGGAAACGGGACATATTCTATTGAGGAGTTGATTCTATATTCAATTAGGTTAGATAAAGGAGGACTGGTTAAATTAAAATAACTGAATGCGTTGAGTGGTACATTTAAAGAAATTCCCTTTACAATGGATAAGAATAAGAGGACAATCAAATAGTTTAATGTAAGATATAAAGACATTTTGAATTCTTTCCTGAGAAATACTTGATTGCCACTATCTGAAATCACCTCAGATGATATCTTCCGTATTATTTTTTCTTGAATTGAATTCTCTAATTGAAAGTTGAAAATCGAATGTTACACATTTTTAAAAGAAGCAGCTCATAGGTATCATGTGAAAAAAGTTTTACACGAAAATCTCACACCATGAAGGTTTTATGTACGTTCAAAGTATCTATTACTATACAACGGCAATTTCATACTTTAACCCCTATTAATAACTTAACACATCGCAGCTAGGCCGTCTGATCCAAAACTAGGCACAGCCTGTACTATGGTAACCAGATTGGTAATAAACATATTTAGGTATATTCTATATTTTGAAATTAAATATCAATATAATTTTATTCTAATAGCAGTTTTAAAAATAAAAATCTTCTTTTAAGATAAGAAACAATTTACACAGAGATATGTGTTCGACAATTTTTGACACACCTGTGTATGTATAACCTTGTATTTCAAAATATGTATTATACTACAATGTTTGGACTCGTGAAACCTAATTAGATGACATGATGTGCAATAATAAATAGATCGTGTGTTAGACTCTAATGGCGTCAAAATGAACTTTTGCTACGAATGGACATGGTTCTTACTGTGCAACGTGTTCTGCAATTGAAACAGCAATTTTTGAGTTTATATTAGTCTTAAGTTATTTACTATAACATGATACACAATATTATATTGTTATTATATTGTACAAGTCGAAATACCTTAAGCTTTTTCTCTTTAAATGATATTTATTTCAACTATAAAACTTTCTTCATTTTTGTCATATTGTTATTAAACATTAATATTATGTCTACCCCCATTCAAACAGATTATTTTGCCGCTCTTCATAGTAAAACTAATTCTTCATCAAAGAACATAAGTATTTATATAAACAAAGCGGCAGCTTTATAGTCGTTCTTTTTATTTATAAAGTCATGAAAATACAATGAAATAATTACTTTTCATTTCAATGTCTCAAATGGCTATTCGCACAGAACAGTATGATGCTTTGTGCAGTTAGCATTGGCGTTGCGTGAACACTTGTAAGATTTGATTATAATATAAACTATTTAATTAAAATAAAGTTGATAAACGTATGCAAGTAGAATAATGTAGTCCACCGTAGGTAGGGGAGTTCACCGCTCGGTCTGGTTTGACCTTTATATGGTAACTTGACAAAATTATTCATTGATATAATGTAGATAGTGATATTGCCTTTACATATGCCTTTCAATGGTACCTTAATATAATTATTTTAGGATAAGGTTTTTTGCCATCAATAATAAGTGTTTTTTTTTATAAACCAGTCGCCTCTCTCGTGTTCTCGTCAAAAAATATTTTTCGTTCGCTGTTGTTTAGCTCTTAAATTTTTGTCACAAAGGGGTGATACATTATTTTGATGCTTCGGATTTGACGAATTGGATGAGACATTCAGATAACTTTGCTCATTTATATAAAAGTGTCTTCATTTTATGAGATAATTGTCAATATCTTGTACAAATGTAAAATAGAGTATTATATAATATGTATAACTTTTATTATTACTTTATATGTATATAAACTCATTATATTGATCTGAAATGTTATATAGAAATAAACGTCTGAGAAGAGCAATAAAGATATAAACTAAGTGATTAGATATTTATTTTTATTAATTAACACTAATCAATATCAATTATATTTACAATATGTCACATCATTCATTCACATCATACACAATCAACAAATGCAATAAAATCTGCAAAACAATATTTTACTTTTTGACCCCATACATACAACTGTTACAATAAACAATCGGATTTTTATAAAAGAAAATAAAATTAATACTATTTCATATAAATTCACAGTGCCACTGCAGAAATATTATAGCAGACAGACTAACAATGTCTCACCATTAACATTTGCGTGAAATGCTCAATTGTCTATTTAATTGACAATTATGTAAAAAATCTTGTTAAACAAACAGAAAATTGGTATATCTGCCGTCAAGAAACTATCACAAATGGTATCATCATTCACGTTTTAATTGACTAATACAATATTTAATTACAAACTTGCAATAACTTGCAAGTTTGAAATTAAATATTTTATTATTAATATAAAGATACCATAATCTGTATTTGAACCCTTGCCTACTTGATTTATTGCTAAGAATGATAAATTTTTATGAGGTGATATGATTGGAAAAAAGCATGATAAAGATGTTACCTTGATAACAGCATCTTATTAAAATAGATTATCGATTATTGTGATGCCTCTCACTTACATAGCTTTAGTGGCATGAATACTAGGGAATCTCCAAAAGTGACATTAGAATAAAAACATTTAAGAAAAAAAAGAGATAAATGTCTTATCGTTTTAGCTGTTGAATCACTCAACTAACTAAGGCGCAGGGTTCTCTGACCGACCGTCGCGACGTCGCACGTCGCACCGTCCGCCACCGGCGACGTTTAAGAACCCAGCGCTGAGCATTTCCATAGCATTGGTTTACTACCGGCGACGACTACCGTTTTCAAGACAATTAAAAAAATCGTTGTCAGACAAGAAACACATTTGTGACAATTTGATACATTAATATGAAATCATCACAACACAGACACATTTCTAGTTTTACGCTTACATTATATTAGCCGTTATTAGCGCAATGCGTACTGAACTGAATGGCGGTTGTCACTGGTGGTAGATGCTTATAGGTCGATGGGTCGATATTTGTCACTAGTCAAAACATTGACTTAGCCTTCTGTGGTAATCTTTTTTTTAGGTTATTTCTCTGTTTCCTTTTTATAGTTTTCTATGACTTGTATTTGGAATATGTAAATTAAATGCAACCTTATCTGGTTGATAATAAAGGAACTATATTCATAGCTCCTATGTATTAGGTCAGTTAGCAAGGGGAGCCTCTAGTGTACTGTCTTCAAATAATGTTTACGAAACCAGTACTTTTAAAATTATATATTTATATGAATAGTAAGGGGCTCCATACAAAGCTATGCATTGTATGGAGAATGTATTGAATAAATGTTAGCATGTTGCGATTACCCTAGCGAGCTAAAATAAACAGTAATAATAAATTAGACTTTAGATGCATTGACTCTTATATAGAATGTTATATCTTTCACGCAACATTTATTCAGTCTGTCATCAAGCATCTCAGAGTTGATGCTGATTGTGATGTGAAACCTAGGAGGCAAATGATTTATTTAACCTATAATTCCTTTCTAAATACTATGCAGGTTATATCAATGACAGTGACGGAAAGATTTAAGTTAATGCGCGACGTCATGTTAGAGATTTCAAACCAATTTGTTTTGCAATTTCAACATAAATGCAACAAAAAACGAGATAACATAATGTTATAAAACATCCAGCGGTTTCTAATACTGGAATTAAACAATTTCGTCACATCACTAACCACACAAAAGTAATGGAAATTGAGTGTTTAAAATCTACACTCCCTATTTCTACATTGGTTCTGTGAACAGCCTTTTAGTAGGGGGTGTGATACTGTGAAGATCATGATTGTTTAGTGGTAGGTGGCGTTGGTTCCGTTCCTAGGTCGACTAAGGTGGCTTCCGCGGGAGGCGGAGAGGGTCCTTGAGTGGCGGCGCCCTCTGCAGGAAACTGCGGGATAACTTGTGATTGCATCTTCCTCACTGCATCTATGTTCACTTTGGTAGATAGATTCTTTTGCCGCGTTTGTTCAGAAGTCTTCGATAATCTCTCGCTCAAGGCCTTGAGCGCGATTTGTCTGGAAACAATATTCGGTAATTAGCATGGTTCACTGATTTCCTTCAGTACTTAAAATACAAGAAACACATGTTCATATATATCAAAATTGCTAATTGTATATATGTATATCTACATATAATCTACAATTCCTCACACACAGCCGTCTGATCCCAAACCAGGCAGTCTGTGTGTAAACATACTTGTATATTTTCAAACACATACATACTATAGATAAATATCACCCAGACACAACAAATGACCGTGCTCATCACACAATATTTGTCCTGGGTGGGAATCAAACCCACAACTTCTGGCTTAGCAGTCAGGTTAACTAACCACTAGAGTAACAGCCCCGTCGGTAATTAATTTTTATATTTAAAGAAAGGTAACCTAGTTGAACACTATAAAAGTAGATAATCTAGCGATCAATCAAAAACACTTAATCGGAGGCTTATGACATGAGGCCTATGGACAAATGTATGTTATTTGTGCCTACCTCCGTCTTTCCATATCTTGGGGCTCCACTCCCGGCATGGATATAGTGACTCCCCGAGGACTGAGTGCGAGGTGCACGCGACGTTGACTTGGAGAACATAGCCCCATGCGCACCAAACAGCGGTGCGGTGGACCAAGGATTCCTCGCACCACTGGCTGTAGGACTGTTGGGAAGAAACTGCAAAACAAAATATAATTTCCATATTAAATAAATTTGATCAAATATCGGCTTTCTTCATTTTCAGAAAATACATATATGTTTTCAAACATTAGTAAGTAGTAGGGAAACTTGGAGAAGCTTATGTCCAGTAGTGGATGTGAACAAAGAAGTAAGCAGTAGTACACTTGGCATTGCTAACATATATTTAGATTTTAAAAAGCAATTGTTACATGTGCATTACTACTAGTGAGCAGAATAAGTAGCATTACAAAAGTAGTTCCCCGTCGGGCAACTTCAATCAAGTAAAAATCTACTAAAATTTTAGAAAAACCTTCCAATAGGTTAAAAGTCTATCAAAGAATGGGATTCACTAATCCAATTTATCCCATCTGCACAAAAAAACAGTTATCTTCACGAATATGTGTGTAGAATGCTACAGAAGTTTATTAGTAAACATCTCAACATTATACACACTTAGTTGTCTCAAAACTAAGACACTGAACCAAACTGAAGATAACTTTTCTGTTTTGAATTTTTGAATTGAATTCTATTCAGTTATTGTGTAACTATTGAATGGCTCCACCAGGTGAGATCTGACACACACACAGTCAAAGCCTTTTGATTTGATGAGACAATGATCCATGACTTTAAAACACACTACAACTCAATCATTGCAAGCAAAACTAGGCAGCTCCTAATATTTAATGAAGTCCTGAATATGACACAGCTGTTGTTGAACATAGACCTTTCATAAAGATTTTACCACCTCCTCCTTGACTGATCTACTGAAACATCAGATGCTACCAAGCCACATATTTCTAAGGAATAACCGTATTGAATTATTCCATTACTTCATAACTTGGTTGTATGTTTTCCCGAAGAAATAAAAATGACTAGTAATTCAAACCTTTTATGAAGCAATTAACATTAATTTTAGCGATAAACAATAAGCCAACACATTCTAATTCCTAGGCAGCAGTTTTGTACTTTATGTGTACAACATATTGACATTGAAAGCTTGAGTGACTTTTGCACTAGCACTAGCGCAAAAGTCACCGGCATCCTACAGATCAAAACTTTTCGTAAACTTTTCAGAATAGGCAACTGACAACCCCTCTTGCTAAGGTTAATAGTAAATTTTTTGAGTGGCTTAAAGATTCAAAATAAATGACACATAACTTAAGAGTTAAGAATATTATGGCTATTTCTTATCAGTAAATGAATTCAATGACGTGAGAATAAAATACTTATCATCATTACAGTCATTTTGTTCACCTATTACCCAATACTGGAACACTTATGAGCCAATTTGGTACGGTTTGACTATAATTTGTATACAACTACTGTGAGTACATTGATTATGATTTAAGTGATCTTTAGTTGTTGTAAATAAAAAATACATAATATGACAATCAATTGTGCAAAAAAATATAAATTATGTGTGCAGCATTTTTACGTTTTTTATAATAAAGTCGCTTTTTTGTGTTGTGCTCTTAGATCTTTTAATCTAAGCAACAGATTTTAATGTGATTTTCACTAATAGAGAATGTGATTGAAGAGGAAGGTTTATATGTATAATACATGCATTTTATAGCAGTAAAAATACGAGAATTTCAATAAATTTGTCGTAAAAAAATGTGCTTACATTGTAAACACTGGCTAAGCCTGAGATAGACCAAAATAATGTACCATGGAATTGTATATCATAAAAAGATCTAGGAGACAAAAAAGTCAACAATGATATGTCTCCTAAGGATAGCCCACAGTAACCATTTTATCTTTTTTTTTACATTACAAAAAATAATGGGTTATTTATGAAGCTATTTTAAACAATACATTATTATTCCTTATCCAATAAAATATGTTAGAAACGTTGTACATTGAATGTAGATTAAAATTGCTCATTACAGCATATAATTAAAATTAATATTTGAGAAGATATAAGAGAAAGGCGGTTTTCAGTGAAAAAGACAATACAACACTTACTTATCAAAACTGAAATTGTCAGCCATGTCTCCTCTAGTCCCACTGCTGTGCCTCTGCCAAAATCTCAGATATATCCATGAGAGAATGGTTCCACTTCCCCACATACAAGGGTATGTGCCTTCTAAAGCACCAATAGCCCACAAAATTATAGCTGCAATTAGGATCAACAGTGGCAGCGATCTATTAGTCAGCTTGCCTAAAAGAGAATAATAAAATTATGTTTTAACAATATTATTATTTATAAAACAAAACAATATTTGATAGATGCTATTGCTTACATATTAAATGGAATTCAAAATAATACCTATGAGTATATTAACTAACAACACACACAATCATATAGATATAATAAATTTACATGTTTAAGTGTGCATTATCTTTTTCAAGGTGATTAGTTGAGTACTATAAACTTTACTATCATGCAATTACAATATACATCAATGGTAAAAAATTAAATACTTATCAAACAATTCCCACCTAGAGGTGTTTTTATCAGCAGATGATCTGGCATTATCTGCTTAACTGCTACACTCACCGCAGCCAAATACCCCGCCAGCCCATGTACATGAATATCAAACAAATAGGATGGGTGCCCTGTACACGCAAATATCACTAAATAGTAGAACGTCGTCAGAAAAGCAACACCGAAGTTTGTCAGCAGGAAAAACTTCATCATTTCCATTTGACCCCATAATGGTTCTATTAGTTTCCCACACAACCCTACAGTCACAATGTCGATGATCACTTCCCACAAATGTATCTCGAGAAACCAGAATGTGAAAGTGGACCACAGTTGAAAAGAAGGTGGCAACAAATACCCTGGAGTGACACTAAGAACGTCCACAACATCGTCGGAAAACGACAGAATATACCCTATAGTAACTACTACACAAATGAACTTCACCGATGGCGATGTGTTTCCTAATAAAGCGGAAAACTGCTGTCGTAAATATGGTAAATTACGACTGAATACCCTTAGCGCAGCCATTTTTATGACGGATGAGCGAAAATCCAAAACTGACAAAGACAACTGTCAAAAAACCGTCACTGTGACAAAAACGATCAGTATCACGCTAGAATGCTTTTCTGAAAGTAAAGACATTGAACTTTTGAATTCGATTTTGAATTGAAAATTATTAACTAGAACAGTAAATAAGAACTTATTAAATACATATTTGAACCAAAAAAAATATATAGTAGTACTCACTAGCATAAAATAGTCATTATAATAATTATTAAAATCACTGTGATACTCGAAGTTACACAAACAGAACACAACGCAAACGTCAGCTGTCATGCTGTCAGATGGCCATCGTGTCACTGAACTAAAGGTTGTAAATTCAGTACGTAAATAAAAAGATGAAAAAGTAGAAATTTGGATAAATACATTCATTAGTTCTTTTAATGATATTTTATTAGTCTAAATGCTTATTTCCAGGATCGTAGGAAGTGTCTTGTTGGTATGTAATAACTACTCATTTTTATATTATTATTATCGGCTACCGGTGAATAATTATCATTATTTTGATTTTATCACTCTTTTTAATAAGCCAGTCAATTTTATTTTAGTTACGGGTAGCCAGCGTTTGTGGAGAGAGTACAATGGCAACTAGTGGCAAAGTGTGCAACACGCGCCGTATGCGATACTTATCACAATCTGAAGCAGCAGACTTGGACAAGGATTTATTCGAAGAATATAAATTCAGTGTAGATCAGCTAATGGAGCTTGCAGGTCTAAGCGTAGCGTCTGCGGTGGCTCGTGTCTTTCCACCAACTACGTAAGTATTATTAAAGTTATAGCTCATAGACAAAAATAACTTATTTCTCAACTAATTATTTCTTATTTTAATTTTATTTCAATTTACATCAATGACTGCTAGGCATGCGATAAAATATTTAAGCCTGGTATGTATGGCATGAACTTTGGCGTTTTGCTAATAGTTTTTTTTTTTGCTGAAAATTTGTTATCATTCACAATCACACTATTGTGATTATTGGTGTTAATCTATCATACTATCTACTAATTTAATAACTTTTTTAGGTTACTAAGAAAGTTATAAAAATCTCATAATACAATCAAAGATAAATTATGGCATTATTTTGGCAATCCTCTCAATTAAAAATTATTTTTCTGTTAAACATAAGAGAAACCTTTGTTTTCAATACCATTTTAGTCATTTCAGTTAACTTCACTTCCTAAATAGAGTAAAAACTTGTTAACAGGCATCAATCTGCTCTTGTAGTATGTGGACCTGGAAACAATGGTGGTGATGGTCTAGTTGCAGCCCGCCACTTGACTTTATTTGGCTACAATGTTTCAGTGTACTACCCAAAACGAACACCTAAACCTTTATATGACAATCTACTTCACCAATGTGTACAGTTTGGAGTTGATGTCATCACAACATTACCAAAAGCACCAGAGATACGTAATGACTACAATCTGCTTGTGGATGCACTTTTTGGGTTTAGTTTTAAACCACCAGTACGCGATGAGTTAAAACCTGCTATGGATATTCTTATTGATGCCAATTTGCCAGTTTGCAGGTAATATATTATATGTATCTACATTAGTATTATTAAGCTGAACAGTTTGTTTGTTTGGTTGAACATGCTTATGTCAAAAGCCAGAAGTTACAAATTTAAAAATTAGTTTTGATTAGCCTATTTATTGAGGAAGGCTATAGGTTAGATAACATCACACTACAACCAATAGGAGCCGAGTATCAATAAAAAATGTTACAAAAATTGTATAAAATTTAAGAGAGGTGCTGACGAAGTGGAATAGTTCAGTTAGTAATCCTCCATTATTTTAAAACTTTTTTATGGTCAGTATTTGCATTTGTGCAGTGCACCACTGAAGTAATATTATTCTGATTCCCATAGGTAACACTGTGTATTGGCCTGTAGTAGCAGGCCTAGCAGCCTTCGGCTTCTACGACAATTTTGTTTTTTCATACTTCAACTTTATTTTATAAACATGACATTACATTCTTTGTCCCCCACAACTGGGTTGATGGTTTGACTGGGGATCGAGTGTCTATATGCTTTGTCATATTTAAGTAATTTAAAATCTATTATAGATACATATAACAAGAGCTTATTGTAATAAATAAAAAAAATACTTTTTAAGTTTCCTCCAAAATATAACTTTAACTGTTTCTTGCCTGATGTCCAACGGCAGACTAATAAGATGACCTGATCCTGACTGCCATAATTATTTACTTAAAGTTGGTGATTGTGTTTAAAAGTAACTGGTAAAATTCTACATATTATACTCTGGTGTAGTAGTGACACAGTGACTACAGATTTAATATATATGCTTGTCTTTGCATAGAATAAAGTTAGATAAGTTATTCGAAAGCAATTTCTTATTATTTATCTATTAAATCATGTTTGTTTCCTGCAATTTTATTTTTTTGCAAAATAATAAACTATTTACAAAAAATATTGAATTATGAACAGAATCACAAAATTCTTCAAACATATTACTATAAATATTGATATATAACAGTGTCTCGAAAGACTCTTTCTTGAAATTATAATTTATTTAAAATATTAAAAAATTTGGAGTAGATAGGTCTGAAATCTGTGTTTGTAGCCCTCATTACTAGCTAGTATTATTTAAACTGATCTATAACATAACTTGTTTTAACTTATTGATTTTAGTGTGGATATCCCCAGTGGTTGGAATGTGGAAACGGGACCTCCTAATGTGAGAGCACTTAAGCCAGCTCTTCTGATATCACTATCAGCTCCAAAGAAATGTGCCAAACCAGAATATTTAGAAATGCAAAGCATTTTCTTGGTGGGAGATTTTTACCTCCAGGAATAATCGAAAAGTATAAATTAATTTTACCACCTTACCCAGCCCAGGATCAAATTCTTCAGCTATCTTGTTGAATGGGTTAATTTTTTTTATTGATTTTTTGCTGTTGTTGTTTTGATAATTGGTTAGTTAAAGTTTGAAGGGTAAATATTGTAAATATATATTATGTATTGTAACAGTTAATTGTCAAATAAATATTTTTTACCAACTAGTTTTATTTATTTGACAAAGCCTGACAAGTTCTGTAGATTAAAGTTCAATTATGTTCCAGTTGTAGCTGAGACCTACTTTATTAAAGATAAAGTGCTTCGGTGAGATATTTCGAACCGGAATATTGTATGTTATGTTAAGAACAAAAAAAAATATTTTGCATATTTCTTCTCATTTAAAAATAAATGTTTTTTTCTATATCTTTTCTTTCTTCATTAACTTAATAAATTCATGTTTAATATTAGTAAATTAGTGCAAAAAGCATTTATTCACTCAATTCAATTTATTTAATTATTCTTAGAGAGACTAACAGATATATAACAATGTTGTATTATTACAATTATAGCAAATAAATAATATACACGTAGATGTCTATATTGTCTACATATGCACACACAAATACATACATCACACATAACTGCACTGCACTGCACGGATGGCGTAGTGGTTTAAGCGGTCGCCACGCCGCTTCCTACTACGCCGAGTGTTGTGGGTTCAAACCCCACATGGGACGACACTTTGTGTGATCCACAAATTGTTGTTCTGAGTCTGGGTGTTCTTTGTGTCCGTTTCATGTATGTTTGTAAAGTCCCCCGCGACACAGGATTTATTCCTAATGCGGGCGTTGTCTTTTTAAAAAAAAAAAAAAAAAAAAAAAACTACTCATTCACAATAAAATGCTAATACAGAGATATGTTAGGAACAAAATAATAAACGAAACACAGTTTGAATGCAACTTTGACGTTAAATTTTTTATTGAGCTGATCTAATCGTGTTCACATTGATTACACATTTAGTTAGGAATGGATTGGTAAACTGAACTCTTTCTGAATCGATTAAAACTTTCTCAGTAACATCATTAACTACCTACTTATAATAGCACCAAAGGATTAAGGCGGATACAGACATTGCGAGGCATGTGAACGGCTCCTTATCGCATGCTTCATAACGTGTGGACGGCGAGAGCCCATGCTACTTTCGAACGACATTGCGAGGCAAGTGCTTCACACTCGGTTGGATGGACCCGAGCCATCTTCAGTCTGCCGAGCCTGCGTTGGTTAAATTTTTACTCAAGGTAAATTTATATCGATTCATGAGATGCGAGCACAGATTACTGTTGTGAGACGTGTGCATGCATCGCAATGTCTGTATCCACCTTTAGACGCATTACTGATAAGGGTGAGTTTTCATATTTATCCATATCCATATTACTAAATGAGTGCAAAAGCATTTAGCTTATAGTTGTAAATGGGTTTGTCAAGTGAACTCTTATTGAATCGATTTAAACTTTGATACTGATAAAACGTATATTATGAACATACATAGTATTCCGATAAATCAAAAATGTATTAAAGTAATTTTATGAGTACTTTTTTTGTATAAATATAAGTTTGTGTCGAGATAGCGCTGTTTTGCTTGTTCTTTATCTCATTCATGTAAACAAGTTAAAAAAACTACAACTGTCCATAAAAGGTCACGCGTATAGATATGTACCAAGATAAAATTTGAGGTCCGGTCGTTATTTGTGGATCTAGAATTCTAGACTAATAATCCGTATCCACATTCAGGAATATTTTTGATGATCCAACCCTTCACTAGTTAACATTTTACGAAATGCATTGTCCTTTTCACCAAGTGTTAAAATGTAATAAAAGGGTTTCAAAGAGAGGCAACTATACTACGAGTAAATGTCCAATGTGACATAATATTATGTCCCGTTCGATATACAAGAATACAATATTTTAGAACAAGTAACAAAAAAAAAAAAAAAAGGGAACCATCCTTGGGTAACAATACAATATTTTAGAACAAGTAACAAGTTGTAGTTTTATTCACTCGACTTAGTTACCCCTACCAGTGCAATTGTGTTGTTCCCGATTAAATACCAGGCAACTCTTGGTATTACGATTGGTGACATGGACATATTTTTATCTCTGGCCCTATGGCCATAAAAATGTTAGGAACTGTCGCCATCCAAAAGTGACGCAACGTAACAAAAAATTTTAGTAGAATAGATAATGAGCGCGTTTAATTTTCTTGTCATGTACTATACTCGAGTCGATTAATAGATAATTATGAAAGACAGCGAAATCTATCCATGAAAATTCAATGCAATGCAATGGCTCCCAATTCGTCAGTGCCGCAGTTTACGAGCACTGACTTCTCTCTTTTCTTTCCTCAACTCACTTCAGTTTCCTATGCTCCAATCACGATCGAAATCTTCGATCAACCAACAATATGCTTCTTCTATGCCCCCCCTCACACCTCTAACTTCATCAACTCCTCCTTCTACGTCTAGTCAGTCCTCCTCTGGAATGCCCTCCCTGCCGAAAGCAGGATGTCAACAAATCGCCTTGCATTCAAGAGAAAAGTGCGCGATCTTCTTCGGGGTGAATTGGCGAAATAGTTACAGCTCTAGTTCCCGACTGAGTATTTATATATTTTATTAAATTTATGTAGGTTTATGTATGCATGTGTGTTTTTATATTGTGTATGTTTCTGGACCTAAATTATGTTAATATCATATTTTATTTTGCACCTACCGCATCATATTTCTACATCACCTGAAGGTTGACTGGGAGAGAATGCCTAATGGCATTAAGTCCGCCATTGTACAGTATGTGCATTAAGTTTAAAATAAATAAATAAAATTAGACTAATTAGCTGGCCAGGCTAAAGAAACTGATATAAAATCAATACTTATATATTGTTATCTAATAAATGTATTTTATTATATTAGGTCTTTACCAATGATATTTCAAATATAAAAATCATTGGTCTTTACCAATGAAATTGCCGTTTTGTATGCAATAAGTAAAAGTACTTATTTTTTCAAACTTTTTTATTTCTGTTATTCGAAGTAATCACCCATGCAATCGACGCATCTTTGCCAACGCATTGGCAGTTTATTGGTGCCCTTCTTTTAAAAATCAGCTTTACGGGAGGCAACAAACTCTTCAAAGGCATTTTGTACTGCCTCTCGGGAATTGAATTTTTTACCCTCTAAAAGTTGTCTAAATTTTAGAAAAAGTAATAGTCGGTAGGTGCAAGGTCTGGTGGTCACATCTGCAACCAACAGTGGTTATTAATTATTATGTATTAAGTTTAAAAAAAATACAGGTAAATAGATAGTATTAGACATAATAAAAAACTTCATCTTTTTTATTTCCTAGTCAACAAGCCGGTCAGTGACAAAAAAAAAAGTTTATTTAGATCCTTGTTAATATTTCAAGTGCTTTTTAAATGGCATTTTAGTCACAGATATTATTAACGATTTCTCACTAAAATAAAGAGTTATTTCCACAATATCGCCTACGACGGAACTGGAACACTACCTTTCCAGTTTGTTTGACATTTAACCGATTCGCGCCGATTTTTCCCGCGACCGGCTGTCATACTATTAACTTTTGGTGAGGTCGAACTCTCTATCTCAACCCATTGTGCTGTATTGCTTTTGATTTTGTTCTTAGAAACGTTTCACTGCACCAAAGTAAGTAATTTGTGGGTTCTGTAATGTTTACATGTTGTATAAATTTGCTCTATGTTTCTTTGTTTCCAAAAAGTTGTTACACTTTCAGTAGATATAACTTTTTGATGCACTATGTTGTATGATTATTGAATCAAATAAGAGTGGTTTTAACACTTAATGTATTACCTATAACTGCAATTAGAAATATCTCTATATTTTCAGACTACAATGTTCGAAGCACGCCTCCTACGTAGTTCCATTTTAAAGAAGGTGTTAGAAGCCATCAAGGATCTTCTTACACAAGCTACATTTGATTGTGACGACAATGGTATCCAGCTGCAGGTAAGTCTTAACACATTCCACTACCAATCTTATTTGAAGTATGTGATCTGAGGTACTCAAGTGATGAAACCAGTCTCAGTTATGAACATACGTCACACACGTTTGTTTAAAATTCGGTTTAAATTAGTAGAAGTTGAGGGCTCAAATTAACTGCCAAAATCCAATGTGAGTTATAAGGATGAGACTGATCTTACCAAGCTATAGCTTACAATCCTCCCAAACCCATAATATGCCACCTTTCCTTTTCCTTCCTCTTTTCCCATTCCTAATTTCCCTAAATGTCCAGTTGTCAGCAATAGACTTGCCCCTAAATGTGAGGGGTACTTACTAAAGTACAGTTAGCAAAATGTTAAGGTAGGCTTTTGGGGATATAGACTGTATTTATTTTATGCATGTTGCTGTTAAATGACGGGCCTGTTGGTCTAGTGGATGGTTACACTGACTGCCACACCTTAGGTCAGGGGTTCGATTCCCACCCAGGACAAATATTTTGTGATTTTGTTCTGTCTGGGTGTAATTTATCTAAAATATGTTTGTATTAAGGGCTATGTAAGTATGTTTATCAGCAATTTGGGTACCATAGCACATGCTCTGCCAAGTTTGGGATCAGACAGTTGTTTGTGAGATGTATAAGGTTTTTATTATTATATTATATTGACTTTATTGAAATTGGTGAATATGTTTATCAACAACTTGGAGGTAACTGTGAAATGCTTTTCGGTTTTATTTCAGGCCATGGATAACTCCCACGTGTCACTTGTATCACTTTCTTTGAGAGCTGATGGCTTTGACAAATATAGGTGTGATAGAAATATTTCCATGGGCATGAACTTGGGAAGGTATGTGTGTCTCACTGTTATCCTACTCCCTAGAGTAAGTATTCCTGTAAATTAACCACTGAATTTCTTTTTAGAAGCTCATTTGTACAATTATGATAGCTTAAATGTTATAGTTACATGAAAAGGTGTAATTTATTCATAAAATTATTAACAAACATGGCCTATATATTGACAATATAATTCATACTTTTTATGGCTAAGGATAATTGACGTAGTTATACAAAAAGGATCCAAGCCACAAAACTACCAAAATTGAGTTAAGTATGCCGAAAAAGTCCGTGAAGGGGTCGATACTTTCATGCAGTCATAAGATTTCATTGAAATACGAAACAATGTCTTGTTTATCAACCAAGGTACCATTCCCCATGTATGGCGTGGTTTTTGTTTTTGAAGCCACTAAAACAATCCAATCTTCATGGATCATTAGTACGAAAAAAGTGTTTATTGGTACTTATTTTAAATATATAATCTGTAAAAGAGATCCACTTCACGTGGATCATTTCTGATACTTATATTATTTAAAAATCTATACATTGTAAATCAACACAAACTATCCAAACACTTGGAACCTTTCTGATGACATTATCAATGAACTCATATAATTAGTGTTGAAAAACATAAAAAGAATCCAAAGCACAGAGAGTTACTTCTGATATATTTTTTTGCATGTTATTACATTTAATTAAAATAAGGTAAAGGAAATAAAAAAACAATACCTACTACAACACAAACATTTTACCACAACCGATTACAATATTCTATTTCGTCGCCATTACGCCCTATGTCTCCTAGTACATTGGATCTGTCTACGAAACCTTGCCTGATAGACAGAGAACTTAAAAATATGTGAGCAATTTTTCCTCAAAACACGAAAACCATAGTTAAAGTTACAGAAACTGTGTTGTTTTTTAATTATACATCCACAAGTGACTCAGTCGTGATACGTACTCATATTTTATACCAACTAGGGACGAAAATTACGAGTGGATGAAGAAGACTTAGGTTCATAACGAGACAACTGGCTTAGTGCATAAGTTCAACATATAAACAAGAATTGTTAATTACATATCACGCACACGGCTGACGATCATTAATACCAATGTTGAAGTTATCGATAACTATTGATATGATAGAAATGTAAACTCGATAAATGAAACTTCTCGAAATGAATAGCTACTACACAACAAGAAATAAGAAGAATTTATCTTCCGAAGGTCCTACCAAAAAAAGTAGAAAATGAATATATCCAAATCACACTGTTGCTCAAACTAAACAACGAAATATTTAGACTTACCATATTATATCAAAGAAACATATACTCCGCCAAAAATTTCAAGATTTTACCTGTAATATCAAACATGTACCAGTGTAATTACAAGAGAAAAAAGAGATAGAAGAATCCAAAAAAAATTTTGCTTTTATTGGGTTCTTATTGACTCCCATTAATATATATCGTAAATAATGTAGAAGAAAGACCGAAAAAAGATCTTATACAGTCCTAAAGACAATACAACAAATTACGAAAAAACCCAAGAACTCAAGAAATACAATACAAAAATGACACTATATTTGGGGTTAGAAGTGTTTATGTAGACCCATTTTTTGAATAATTTTCGAAATAACACTAAAAAATTGATGTTTTCTCTACGAAAGAATCGAAATGGGTACATGATTAAAGGCAGAAGAGGACTTTTCACAAGGTGTTGGATAAACTTCAGCCAGTACGATAGTGAGTTCTTACGGATTCATAAATCATTACCTAAATAATCAGTGCATCGCATTATAGCAAGAGGAACACAGGCGAAAGATTTATACGTATGACATTTAACTTACTTGACGTATTAGCGCTTGCAAGACCCTAAAAAAGATACTTGCAACAAGGTGTGATACTTTTCACTAATAAATAAAATTGTTGTTAGATGAAGGGAAGAAAAGTTCACATGAAAAAGAATTCCCCTAAAAAGCAAGAAGATTTGAGAAAATATATTCACGCGACTATAGCACATGCAAAAACTTACGAGAATTGAATGCTTACATTTCGACTGTAGAAAAAACCACTTCCACTCCCACGTATACCAACCATTCATTATTTTTTATAAAAGGCAACTTGCTAGGGGGTGTATAACTTTGGATCCTCGCTCTAACGATTGCTATATATGTATCGAAGTAAAGCCTGGTCGAGGGGCCCCAGTAAGTCGGTCATGTGTGATCAATTTCATAAAGAACAAACTTGACGGCCAAAAGTAAGACACTTACTAGTGATATGGCCTGATTGCTGTGGCGGATCAAAACGCAATATAAAATCGTAATTGTTGAAGTAGTGTTAAACAAACTCGCACCATACTCCCTTTAGTACTAATAGATTTCAAATACCTTGAATCAGGTCATACTTCCTGCCCAATGATCTTGATTTTTTTTCCAAAATTGAAAGCCATTTAAAATTTCATCAACGAAATTTACACAACTGCTGACGATTTAATGCAATCCATGCAGTATATGCAAGCCAGTTCCAAAAGAAAGAATCCCCGCTCGATGTTATAACAATGTGTTTAAAGAAGACTTCCTAAGGCGAAAAATTTGGAAAAATAATAGTAAACAGAAAAACTTTTACAGAACAGCATAAAACTAAGTGCTACAACAAAAGTGAATTTCATTAAAGAAAGAAACGAAATATATTGATTTTTATATTGAAGAGTTGAAATAAATCAATGACCAGTATTATGACCTTCAATATACAGAAGAAGCTTTAGTTTTTTTTCTGATAACAGACTTTATCATGTTTTGGCCTTACAGGCAAAAAAAAAAAATCGCTTCAACCTAAACTGGATGGTCTGAAGGTCATGTCCACTTCATTCGAAGAGACTGTTTAGACTTGTACAAGTCTCTTCAGGGGGATAAAAATATAGGAGGAGATCGCGAAGAATTCAGCGGTCATCTTTATTGTCAGTATTGAAATGAAGTCCGGCAGAATGACATGATAATTAATGACTCTGTAGAGTTTTGTTTTGGTTACAGTTTTAATTTGTTATCACCAGTATTGATCTCTTTTTTTTTATGTATGTTTGGTTTTTTTTTTAAATTGATATGTATGTTTATTAGAATATCTACATGTTTTAGTGATTTATTAGTTTATTTATTTATTTTTTAAGATTTCGTTAGCAGTTGATGAACTGGAGCTTTACTGCGAAACTATCTCATTTTATGCTGGTCTTATTGAGAATACTATATATCAAAAGGATCTCAAGCCCTATTTCTGAATATTATGAAAATATGAAATCAGAACTTAGTGATTATGATTTCATAGTTAAAGATATAACAAGATTCCTGCTAATTTTAAATAACACCCACAAATTTCTGTAACCGGCATGCATAGAAACTTACGACTTAAACTTTACAGTTAAGTATCTCAAACTGGCTTCATGTGGAATTGGATCCCTATCGTTAACTACTATCAATTGTTAGTGTCATCATCATAAATTTATGACTGGTTTGTCCCTTACGTTTACCTACATCTGCTACTTACTCTTCTGTTTAAAACCATTGAAATAAACAATAGAATCGGTGAACAAATAATTTCAACAAACTATGTCTGTTTCAAAACCCTTAATGGATGAATTTAATTTAAAACTGCATTACTTAGTATTAATATTTTTCATTACAGTATGTCAAAGATTCTGAAAGTGTGCTGGGTGATTAAGGACACAGTCAACAATCAAAGCTCAGATAATGCAGATACAGTTACATTGTGTGTTTGAGATCCAACCAAGAAAAGGTTCCGATATGAGATGAAGCTCATGACGAACGTTGGACCTTGAACATTTAGGTAATGTTTTAATATCATAATCAAAATGTTTGTTTTATTCTATTCTAACTACAGTCATCATAAGTTAAATACTTGAGGACAGACAAATAGAGTATATTGAGAGTCATACTGGTCAACCAAGACGTGCCACAAACCACATTGTACAGAGTATAATTTTTTTTCAAATTAAATTAATTTATTTGTTTCGTAAAATCTTTAAAAAAATAAGTTATAATATATTGTATTTATCAGTTTCACCTATATTTTATTGTTTTTATTCCAGGTATTTCCTGAGAACAGAGTACGGTTGCACATACGTTTTTACCGAGCGCCGATTTTGCAAGGATTCTGCCGCGATCTATCCACAGTTCGAGATCCTGGTTATATTCAGTGCGCAAAGGAAGGGCAGTACCTTACAAAACTTATTTTAATTAATGACATACAAGTATGCAATGACATACAACATGCCTGTATAAATATTGAACTTCTTGTCTGATAATAAGCCTTTTTATTAGGTTTCAAAATAAATTATTTTCAAGTCATCAATAAAATAACTTATATTGTGCATGTGTCACCTGATTTTACTGTGTTTTCAACTAATGTAAACTTCTTGCAATTAGTTCCCACATAGAGGGAAACTGTATTACAGTGTATCACAAACTGATATGATCCAGTTTCCTAGGATAAATGCTGCTTTAAGTGATATGTGTTTTCTTCATTATTACAGAGTAGAAATTCTCAGCTAGTTGAACATTGGTCAGCTAACATCAAACTTTGCTCCAACAGATCTTTAAAGAGGAATTAGGCATAGTGATTGAGGAATGGAGTAAACATGTAACTCTCACATGTGCCTGCCACTCCTTAATTATTTCAAAAAAGCAAACCTCACTTAGCCCACAGGTAACTGCACTACAGTATTTGTATAGTATTTTTATTATTGTTAAAATATTGTGAAGTATATTCTACTTAAATAACACATTTATACATCCAGTTAGGATGGCAGAATGTAAAAAAATAACAATTAGACCCTAGTCCTATTCATGTTGTTTGATATTCTCAGGTACAGTCACTTCAATGCTGCAGATTTCCCTTGTGGTTGAGTACCGCATCCCTGACATAAGGTCCCCATATCCTTACTATTTGGCACTAAAGATTGAAGGTGAGAAGGATCGTCTCGAAGATTTTTAAAAGTTTTGTTTGTGCATTTGGCTGGATCTTTATTTTTTTAAAACATTATCATGTTCATAAGCTATCGTACACTGCTGTATTTCGCTGAAAAGATGTGATAAATATATTTTGTAAGTCTCATTCATGATCTTTGAAATAGTACAAATGTCACATCGGCATCTTTTTTTTATTTTCCACAATATACAAATCCTTCAATTTTTCATGTCCATGGTATACATGAGGTTTTAATTAACAGTAATAGAAATGTATCACAGTACATAAACTGCGTGTTTATTAAATAATAATTTCTAACAAATGGAAGTTGCACTTAAACCTCACATTTACAATTATCATCAACACCTTCATCATATATTAATCATCCTTATATCTACTAAACAATCATAACCCGACTTAGGTACATATGTATATGTAAACAATATTGAGGAACCACACGTTCGTTAGATTTTAAAGGGTATGATAGGCATCTGACAGGAAAATTATATTTGAAAAGTTTGCAGTAAGTCCTTGCAGATGCTTGTAGATGTTCGGTGGATTACATCAAATAATATGGTATTGATTTGTGATCATTTTGACAATCAAAAATTTGACAAATAATGTTACTCTGCGGTTGAATTAGGATCATTATAACTAAAATTTACGTCCGAATTTAATAAGTGTATAAAAACTCTATATGGAAAGCTGTCATTAAAACATCTGAAGTGCTAACCATACTCATAGGGCACCACTTAAAAAGTTATATGTGACTAGACAGTCGAGAGTACAAAATTACTTACGAATTAAAAAAGAACTCGAGTGAAAATTCTGATCATTATAACTAACAATTTCCAGTGTGTGGTATCTTTATTTTTACTATTACTAGACGTTAAAAATGTTATGTAATAAGTTTCACTATGACATACTGTATTAGAAATACCTGAAGTGATACCATACTGGGGACCACTTAAATCGAACAATAATACTATGTAATATATTACGCATTAGTACTTATATGTGACTAAATGAGTCGAGATACTAAAAATACTTACGAAATTAAGAAGTCACTCAATACTTTGAAATATAAATTAGATGAGGTAGTGTGCATGACTGGTGTGGAAATCACAGGTCACCCGCTTAGCTATTTTATTACACAAGTAAATTATAATTTATAATGCCACAAACAAAAAGAAAACACAATGAAACGCGTTGCATTAGTGGCGGTGGACAGTAGATCTATATATAGGCTGGCACTGTCCTTTCATGCGTTCTTATCTGGTAATAGACACATAATATGTTATAAAATTAGAAATGTTTGTTTTATGTAATGTCACTGCAGAGAGAGTTGTTAGTTTATTGATACGTCCGCTAATCGGATTACTGGTTCAAATTTTATTGAAAAAATATTTTTCTTTCTGATGAATAGCCCCTTTCAACCGAGAAGGGCTGATGGCTACCTAATCACGCTACGGCCATAGAGCCGAGCATCATGAAAAATGTGCCGAAATTTATATTTTTGAGAGAACGAAGTTTATACATGTCTCGACTATTATATTTTGTCTGATCTATAAAGTTCGTTGTTTCAGACCAGTCGTGCAAATGAAAAGGATGACAGTAGCCTGTCTTAAAGCCTGTGTTCTTTGTTCTTTTTCGGGTAAAGAGTTTTGTTAACGTAATAGCTATGCCGTGAGCTGTACCTCACTGTTTCCATTCTTGTCGGAGAACAAAGACCGCGTCGAATTGCTTCAAGAGGGCGAGTAGCTCTGCTTGCGCGGCACGTTGGTGTGTCGAGGCGATCGTCCGCCTCTGGGCGCTTCTTGTCGCTGGGCGCGGCGCGTGCGGCTCGCGTCGACCCGTCGCGCTCACGTACGCCGAGCGCCGCCCGCGGCCGTCTTCCTGCGGCGGGAGGAACCACTACCTTACAATCATTTTAAGATTTGCTTTTCGGGTCAATATAGTCTAACACTTTATTATACCAATAACTGGGATAGTCGAAGCGAGTCGGTAAGTAGTAGGTATGTCGTTAAAAAGTGAACTTGCTCCAAGAAGGTAAAATAGGCATAGTTAATTATTTAAAAACTACACTCGTCATTTACAAAAAAATACCTTTTAAAATCATGTATACAAATTCTTATTAAGCATATTGATTCTAATTTTGATAAAGTCGTCGACCTTAAAGTACAAGTTGACTTCCCATAAAATTCTTATGTTATTAAGGACCATAAAGCCAAATGTATGATAATATGCATAATATTTTATATTGTATAAAATCTATAAATGTTACCTGCCAGCCCCCCCTCCACGTCCTCAGGACTCTGCGCTTGTCTCTGAAGGTCCCGCGCAACATCTTCTTCCTCTCCTTCGACTTGAGCTGGACTAATGATCTGTCGTGTAATGTTCGTAAATGTCTGTAACCAGTTTTGACTTAACATGAAAATCTTGTTACACACAGACCACTATACAAATGGACGTTCACACCTGAAATACAACATCATTCTTAACTAGCCTCTCATTACATTCTTATTACAGATTTTTGGGGATAGTCACCTGTTTGTCTGATAGATGTTTGCAAAAACCTTTTTTAGTCTAGTTTCATATAATTACGATTATACGGTTTTTTATATTGATAATAAACCATATCATCGTTCTACAAAATTATTATGGTTATAAACTAACACACGTCCATACCTTATCTGTCTGTATATAAGAAACAGAATTATTTCACTTGATTCCCAATTGTAAACTCTGTTCAATACAAGGTTCCAACATTGAGAAACATTAGATTTCTGTTTCTGATGAATATGTGGTGTAAAACTATAATTTAACTAGCTTCCGCCTGCAGCTTCTGGATTTCGGTAACCGTGGTCCTTTTTTGACACGGTTTGTATAGCATAAGTTTTTTTGAGACATCTTCAACAATAATCGTTATATTTCACCCAGTTTACATAAAACCATCATGAATTATACACCTAAACCTACCTACTATCACTATTGGTGAAAACCGTATAAAAATTCGTTCAGTAGTTTTTGAGTTTATCGCGTTCATACAGACAGACAGACGCGGCCGGGAGACTTCATTTTATATGTAAGTAAGGAAGATATAACTAACCTGTGTGCATTCGCATATGAATGAGCATAGACGCATGTGACGGGAAGGTTTTCTTGCAGTGCGAGCAAGTCTTGTTTGCGCGCCCTCTGTGAAACGATTGTGACGTTTTGGTGGAGCACTGTTGTTTGATAAGGCCAATTCTAGACAACCGACATCGAACGACATTTAGAACAGGATTTAGTAGGCAGACAATCACAAACTTGGAACATCTCGTTTAACGCCAGAAAATTAAAAAACATTTAACGAGCAAGCGAGACATTCCAATGCATATTTTTTTCTCTAAAACATAACTGAAGTGATCATCATGAGTGTAGCGGGATTAGTTCGTGTTTCAAACTCAAGTGTTAAAGGCTGGTGGAAGGTGTAAGGCAAAAATGAAATAAAATCGGTGCAATGGCAATGACGTTCGTTTGTCGAGAATTAGCCACATACATAACAATCAGATTTCAGCTATGTTAGGAGTTAGTACAGGTATATATTATATGTTACTTCGAACTTTTCATTGGTCCTAGTTTCATCTGAAGAAAATGTCTTTGTTAGTAAATTATTAACTGGAAAGGTTAGTAATGCGGTTTTAATTTTATTATGTCTGAAATTATATTAAACAGGGCGTGCGCTGTGCTTTTCATCCTTGCAAGATACGGACCGTTACACACCACAGCTCATGTCCTTTACATCGAATATAAATCGGATTCATACTACTATCCCTTACTACTAAGCAATGCCTTAGCAAAACAATAATAATTGAGAAACTGCTATTCTAGATGAGATATTTTAAAACAGAACATGATCTAGATTTGATTAATTACTATTTATAATTGCAATAAATATTCACAGTAGCTTGGAAGTAAATCTCATTGTGTGTGGTACATTAGTTTTATTAGCTTAAAGTTAAACTGTCACTCAACTCTTAGCTTCAACTTTACTACTTCTAGAATTTTCCGGAATTATGAGAACAATGGAAAATGGAATACTAATATATGTATTATACTTCTCTCTATTTATATGTACCCAGATTTTCTACATATTTTTTGTTGCATTTATTTTTACATTCACTTTTATTTACCACCAAATTTAACAAAGTACGAGTATTAAGATACTATATAGAATAGATATTATGTAATGTGCTGACCTGACTCCGTGTGCGTGCTCTGTATGTGTCGCACCCACCCGCGGGGTTCGGGGAAATGCTTCTGACAAAAAATCGCAGCGGAGCAGAGCCATCGTCTCCTCTGTGTCCCACTCTGCTCAAAAACATTAAAAAAAACAAAAAGATTAGTTTGACTATAGCGGGGAAGCGGATACAGTGTCGTTTTCACAACAATCGATATCGAGACAAGCTATGTGGACCGGGGATGAAGGGGGCTCCCCCGTGGGCACGTGACCCCCCGGGCGGAGCGACACCCGGCTTGCGCGGGTCTTTTTTTTTTTGGGGGAGTT